>CAJQZJ010004763.1:11562784-11607845 GCA_907164525.1 Lophiomys imhausi
AAACACATGAAAGTCTTGAAATCAGAAGGATTTTATTTAATGAAATGACTCAAAAGTTGTGTTTTCTACGTTTATCCTCACATTATATAGAATTCTTTTATTTACATAGAAATTAAAAATTTCTATGCAAAATTAACATTCTTGAAAACTTCCCCAGAATGTACCAGTTAACTCCATCACCTCTTTCTTATCTTTGGGTAGATGGCAACCTCCCTCTGTGGCTCTCATCTTTTTTCCTGAGACACTGGAAAACAAGTAAAACCTTTACAATAACAGAAAACCTAAATTAAGAGAGCAGGCCATGGCAAAGCAAGGGTTATATACCCATCTGAACTTAAACAAGAAGCGATTACAAGAGTAGGAGAGTTCAGTGAGTAGTATGAATTTATATAATTTATATGTACATTTTGTTGAGACAAGGTCTTTCTATGTAGCCCACAGTAGCCTAGAGCTCTAGATCCCCCTGTCTAAGCTTCCAAATTCTGAGATTGTAGCCATATACCACCATGCCCAATTATGTCCATGTAATATACACAATATGGTATCTAGGGATTTTGTGCCTAGCTTCTGTAATCCTTAGGACATTATAATTTAATTTATATAATTATATTCATTGTATAGTCATGGGAACTGAAGTTCAGACAAAAGAAGCAACTTGTTTAGAATATCAAGATAATTATGGCAGAGCCAAACATTCAAGCTGGGACTGTCGGATCTCACCTTGAGGTTACCATGTCCAGTATGGCCTCACTTCAACAACTGTTTATTAGCAACCTCTCCCTTCCTTGTCCTGGTTTGGCTGTAATGGTACAATGATGAATGCACAGTTCTTTTCTGTACAGACTTTTCTAGTAAAGACAATGAAAAATCCACTTTCAAAACAATGTGTGTAGCAGGAAGCAGTGAATGCAGACAACCACACAGGTAACAAGAGCCTAGAAGCTGCCCAGAAGATTCATTGGAGGAGGTGTAACCTTGGTGACTGAACTAAGGATCGGGTTAATCGAATGAAAGAAGAATATTCTAGGTAAGAAAGTAAGTTGCAGGAAGGGACATGAAAAATTGTATGTGGTACTTTAACTAATGGCATCTTAGCATTCTGTAGTTGTGGGGTCATAGAAGCTAGGGTGACTGCTATGTACTCTGGAGATGGCTGTCTGGTTTGTGTTTGTGGAGGGACATTATAGCAGCCCTGAAGGAGGGACAGAAGGGCATACACGGAGAAGCTTTTATAATATTCGGTTGCTGATTACTTTCCTTTCAGCTATGTTTTCCATTGAAAGACAGCATGGCTGTGTGCAGAGAGAACAGTTTGCCATTATCACAGACTGCAAGGAGACCAGGGCAGGACATGATGTCCTTGGGAGTGGGCAGCACCACGCATGCATAGAGTATTTCTTAAGAAAAAAAAGATGGACACATTGTCAGCAGAAATCACAAATTTATTAACTCTTAAATATATCAATCAGTCATTTACCATTATGGCAAGAAACATATACAGTGTCCCATAGTAAACTGCAGTGTTTTCAAAACAACAGAAGATGATGACTGTGTAATTCCACTGTGCTGGAGAGAAGAAATCACGATTTCCTCACATCTTAGTGCAGAAGACAAACTGGATCTATGGTAATACTTTAACACCACATGCTAAGTTAAAAGTGTAAAAAAAAAGGAAAAGAAACCCATTATACCACTATTTGTGTTTTTAAATATGTGTTTGCTACTCAGAGTTGCTTCACAGAAAGGTAAAGGAAATGAAAAAGGGAAAAGTGAGTCCATTACGTTATTCACAGATCTCATTGGCAGGTTAACACGGCTCAATACATTTACTGCATATATTCATTTAAAATATATATTGTTTTAAATCATGTGATAATTATCAGAAAAGCTTCCCATCTACCATACATTCACTAGCAACGATATCTAAAGTGGTTAGCAATCAACACCAAGGGTGAAATGAGGAAAAGGGGGGGAGGGGATGCTTGACTTTTTGCATTTTTGCTTCTGCTTTAAAAACAGGCTTCTAAAGACTGTGAGTAGCTATGGCTATGGTTGAAGTAGCGCTGATGGAGATTCCATGCACCATAAAGCAGTTCAGCTCAGAGAAACAGCCTCACAGGGACTGAATCAACAAAGAAGAAATGAGAACAGCAAAGAAAACTGGAACATTTCCTTTTCCTCTTATTTTTTGAGCTGGACAAACCCCAACTCCTGGCAGGAAGATGCTATTGTGACTGAAGAGGGACGCTAAAAGTGCACAAGTCACAAAGGTCAATTTCAAACTCTATGAGAATACAGAACATTTCTCAAGTGACTAACCAGTGAAAGTGAGACAATAAAGGTCCTCACCCTCCACAAGGTCCAAACAACCTACATCACCCTGGTAAGAACCAGGACCTTCTAGTAGTCTCTTACTGCTGTTAGGATAAGTCTCAAGAATTTGAATGTTTTCAACATAGCTAGGACACCTATGCACAAGTGGTAGCCTAAGCTGAATTAAAAACCTTTGTTTAAAATCTTCTAATAACTCCATGGGCCCCCAAATACACAGGAAGTGCTACTTTTAGCTTCCTCCAAAAGACCTTGATTTTTTTTAACCTTCATATGCAAATTTTACTGCTGTTTTTATACACTACCAACTACAGAAAGAAAGAAAAACAGACAAACAGAAATAAGTAAAGAAGAAGAGATGAGAGGAAGAAAGACAAAGAAAAGAATAGGAAAAAATTTAAAACAAAGACAAACAAAAACAGCAAACAAATAGTATACAATGAAACAGATCACAGATTTGAAAAAGAAAAATCAAAATCAGTGCCAAGCGTTCACCAGAACTGTGTCTGTCTGAAAGCATTCAAATTAGTAAATGATGTGAATTTTTCCAGTATAGACAGTTTGATTCAAATCAAAATGGCTTTGATGGTAGAACACCAACTGATTCTTGCTCCTACAATCACACAGGAGTTTGCCCACATAACTAACCATTTATCCAACACCAACACTTTCAGAGAACATCCATCCATTTCTACCAGGATCATACCAGGAACTGAAGGTATACATCTATATATATTTTTTTCCTTAAAAACAAACAAATAAACAAAAAAATCAAAATCAAAATCCCAACAAAAAGCCCAAACAGATTAATGGCAGCATTCTAAAAAGATTTACTTTCCTCTTATACACTGTCATTCAGAGAACAATAATTTTAATTAAGTCTTTTAAATCTTGGCATAAACAGAGAAACTTGATGAATCAGTTGAACTTGGAATATTGTGGAATTTTCTTGTCTGACCTCCCTCTACAGTTTGCCAACAGTAATTAAAGTTTGCATGGAACATCCCATCCATGGAGTGTAAACAATGTACAGGAAGGAATATATGATAGAAAGATGTGTCACATATGTGTTACACGGAGAACCTTCACAACTTCATGCACTCAGGAACATGCATGAAGAGGAGGAGAGGACATCCCAGGATTACCCTCCAGGTGCCTTGAGAACCGAATGAAGAAGTGGCACTGTTGACAATTAGCTGCAAAGGAGAAAAGGAGGAAGAAATAAGATACACTATTTTTTTAAAAAAATAAAACACCAATCTTTTTGTCCAACTGTTACTAGAGTACAATTTGATGACTTAGCTGCAGTTTATATTGGAAATACTTTGTATGAGACTTTTGTCTGTGATCCTTCCAAGATAAAATAGACATGCTTAAGAAAGACTAAACTGCCGGGCGTGGTGGCGCATGCCTTTAATCCCAGCACTTGGGAGGCAGAGGCAGGCGGATCACTGTGAGTTCGAGGCCAGCCTGGTCTACAAAGTGAGTCCAGGACAGCCAAAACTGTTACACAGAGAAACCCTGTCTCGAAAAACCAAAAAAAAAAAAAAAAAAGAAAGACTAAACTAGGCAATCAACAGTATCTATTTCTTCAAAGCTAAGCTGAAAAAAAAAAAAAAAACCAGCAAAAGGGGTCACAGGCTTCAATCACATTATTAAATCTAAATATATGTTTTAAGCATTAATTTAAGCATTAAAAACAAATTTAATGAATTCATATCAGTATTTGGTTGAAAGAGAATCAAAGTTCAAATTCACCCTATGCTTTTTGCTCATTATGCTTAAATTCCTTGGGTAATCGAAATTAAACATCAGTTCAACAATGAATATAGTCTCACAAATAGAGAAAGAATGATTCTTACTCAGTTCGGTAAAGCAACAGTTAAAAGCACCAGCTCTTGAAATCTCTGTTCCATCTTGGCATGGGGAAAATGTCAATAGGGGCACCTACTTATGCCTGTATCCTAATCCCAGTTTAAGACACAGATCTTTAGAAACAGCAATGCAGGGATGAATTTCATTGCAGCCAACTGTCAATAATCATCTGCATGACCTCCTTTGAGATAGTTTAAAGTTCAGCTTGACTTTCTGTTCTGGGCCACCTTCTTGGCCCAACACCTTTGCATTTGGTCAGACACAGTGAACTCACGTACCCATTAACCGCAGCCAACAACTAACAGAAACCACAACTTCTAAAAGACAGGGAGACACCACAGGGTTTAAAAGCTTAATAGAAACTGCTTGGGATAATTGAGAATTGACCACATTAACCCAAATATAACTGGCTTTTGCTGGGACAACTCTAGCCTGTTAAAATGATGCAATCCAGTTGGTGGAGCAAGGTCCCTCTTGGCGTTTGTTACCTCTCAAACAGTGATGATGATATAAAGTGAAGAATAGAATTAAGAACTCATGCAAAGCCACAATGGATTTCTCAAAGCCCTCGTATGTGGCTCACCGACTAGAGTGGCAAGCCAATGCCTACAAGGGGAAGAATAGCAGCCATGCAGCTTGTCCAGCTTTAGCCCCCATTGCTCAGAACCATGGGGCAGGACGCTACTTACAAGACCCAAATGTGAATGGTTTTCAGATGTTTTGCCACAAAGAAGTGCTTCCTGAGAAGTTTTCTTTCCCATTTGGAATACAGGGTGGCCTATTAAGAGAAGCCCCATTTAAGCCACCTGGCATAAAAGGAAGTTTTCTTAAATAGGCTCTATCCCCTAACGATTCAGAGAACTGCAGAGAAAACTAGCCCCTGGCCCAATACATTTGTATCCACCCTATCTATATTAGCTAACAATCTGTGGGCTAATAACCACAGGAACACTAACAAACATTATTTTTTTCTCTACTCCTTTTGTGTCTTCCTTATAGATCATACAGTTATTTTTCTGAAATATATTTTAACCTTTTTTTTGGGTACTGGAATTTATTTTTGTCTTTATTAATCCTTTTTTTTTCCTTCTTTTTGTATATCCAACAGTTGTCTATGGTCACTATAACGACAGAGAAGACCTTTGAAAATCATTGTGGTTGATAATCTACCATCAAACCGAGAATAATGGCTTTGCTGGAGCTTATTGAGTGGCTGTAAAAAACTAGGTTCCTCACCCAACACCTTCAAATATTAACAGGGGATACTGGAAAGAGATATCAGTGGGCCAAATTTCATCCACCTCCCTTTACACTATTCTTGCTCTCAGTTCATCCCATTTAACTGATACAAATGATTTCCAATCACTCCCCTTGACTCCAGCAAGTCAGCCTATAATAACGGTCTGCCTTACTGTCTAATGTTTCTGAAGTTCCAGCATTGTAACTTCATGATGTTCCTCTGGCTTGAACTCTTTCCCCTTTGTTCCTTTCTTTCTTCATTCCTGTATCTCCAAATTCTATTCCTGTGCAAAATCTTGTTTGGGTTCAGTCTTTCTTACAAAGTATGTCTGGCATGGTGCATAGGTTGTTCATGGAACCCAACTCTAGAGTTAGGTACGTAGCTTAGTTTTTCCACTGTGTTAGCAATAAATTGCATTTTGAATCAGAATATATGTTTCCTGTGGGAGATGCCTTTTCATCTCTCTCTGCATCTAGCACAGGAGAGGCACCTAGAAGATGTGTTGACAGTATCTGTTTGATTATTGACTGGGAATTGACATGACTTCTAAGGAAGGATTCTGAGAGGAGAACACACTACCACACTTGATACTTGCTTTTTAAATGCTGCTTTCTAAATTTGCCTAATATCAAGAGTATTTGATAATAATATTAACAAAAGATGACAGCATGGGAATATTTACTTGATGGGTACTGTTGGTGACCCGGAACGATGGAAGTGAACATTCTGCCACTTCCCGTCACGGCGGTGCCACACTCGAGTCTCTTCCGACTGCATAGTCTTTGGCATTCCACTTCCGTCCATGTACTGTGTGAGCCGAATATATGCTATGCAGGCTGCGTCATCCCCTACCAGGTGCACATGAGGGTTCAGGATGATAGTGTGGATTGGTTTATTGCTTTTAGACAAAGCTGAAAGAGAGCAACATAATGAAAGAGAACATAAATGAAGGTCTTGGGTAAAGTAAGATAAAGTCAAGATTAACTTTAGTTGGGATTAATGAGAAATGGCATTTATTCATGCCTTAGCTCATTAATTTATTTGCGCTAAATGAGTGCTGGGTGTTGTACCAAGTATGAACAATGAAACAAACAGAGATAATCTTTATTTTCCTTGATTTCCTTAAGAGGCAGTTTGTGCTACTCTGGGAATTTTGATTGATTAGGTAGAAAAGCTACAGAGATGCACTTATAATGGGAAAGCCCAGGGACAGAAGCCACACTTTTGAAGAGAGTAGAAGCCCTGGCCCAGGAGCACTGAATAGCTCTTGTCTTTCTGTGAACGGTGCACTGGGGCCGTTCACAGAATGACGTGAGGTGGTATTTCTGCAGTTAGGAGTTAGGATGTGGAATGAGGGAAATACCTCAAGTATAAACTTTAGGATTCACTGTCCCCTGCACAGGTTTGCCTCTGCGTCACATCCTGTGACTCTTCAATTGGGCCAAAATCTGTGTGTGGTCAGCCCATCAAACTTCACAATCCATCAGTTATTTCTAACCAGTTGGTCAGTTAAGCATGCTCCTCACCAGGTTCCACCTTTCGGTGTTTGTATAGTAGCTATACCCATTCTAATCACCTGATCAAGAGATTTACAGATTTTGACACAATTCCTATTGATTGCGTTTTGTAGATTAGGATACGCTGAATTATTTCTGCTGTTACCCAAACACCAGTATCACTCTCAGACAATGCCTATTTAAATTATTCAAAATGTTAATTACAGTAAAAAGAATCTGTTAGTGGGATACTTCACCCTAGTAGAACTGTCATGTATGCTTCCAGTGCAAGAGGAAGTTCTTAGCCCTCATGTGACTGATGAGTTGGGGGGGGGCACCAGAAGAGTAGGATAAGTGGGAGAGGGAGTGGAGGGTGGGAGGGTGGGACCGGGAGGGGTGGAGGGAGGGGGCTGTGATGGAGATGTAACTTGAATCAATGAACAAAGGTTAAAAACAAAAGAATATCCTATTATGGAGAGTATACATTTATAGAAAATAATAGTGCATAGTATATGTAATGTTGAAGTGGGTGAAATATGGATTAATAAACTATTTTACTGGAAATAAAATGGTGCTGACAGACAAATGGAGGAGACGGCATGAGATGCTTCCATCAGAATGTTGGAATATACAGAATATGAGAATATTTAACCATGCTTTGTTAACACAAATTTACCATTAACTATTGTTGCTTGCTTGTTTGCAAGCAGCTAATAATACAACAAAGAGAAACTCATGTACTAATGAGTTTCCACACTGTCAATGCTTTTAATTACAACAAGTGAACCTAATTACCCTAATTATCATTACAGTTTCTCCTTAGTTCAACAGGAAATCATGGCAAAAAGACTAAATTCTCATCACAGCCCATGGTAATATAAAGTTTAAGGCTGAAGGGAATTCCTGGTTAACACTGAATCTTCAGCCTCTAAAGGAGTTTACCTTTATTTAATGACTAATTGTTATGATTTGCAGAAACTTCTTTGGAAATATGTATGTTTTCCAAAAGGTATATGTTTCGTATGAGTCACCAAAAAATTAAGACCTTTGCAATATGAGAGGAAACACTTCCTGATTACTTATCTCCATTCATACCACACTTTGACAGTAACTACTGGATCTCCAGCAGTGCCCATCTACTGTGAGAATTACGGCTGTGCTTTCTCTTCTTCCCTTATCAACAATTTTACAAAAATTCCAAGCAATATGTGTTCATTACATTATACAGCATATACTGTTCCTTCACTGGGTCTTAATGGCTGTTTTCATATTTTTTCAAAATGCAATGGACTTTTAGGTTTGAAGTACATGTATTTTAGTTCCAAACATGAACAGTTTTCATGGTAGACAAACTGCTGATAGAAGTCCCCATTGCAAGAAAGAGCCAAAGAGTTGGATGAAACTCAAGGAAAAGTTGGTAAAGAACCTAGAATGGATACCATTTTCAAAGTAGAATCTGTGAAAGTCCATCCCTTCCACTAAGTTGCCCAAAGCTTCAGGTTCAAAGGCAGTGAGGCCTGGATCACAGATTTTTCTGTAGTAAGAAAAAGAAAAATCATGAGTAAATGTGCTTACAGTACAAGTGATAAGCATTCTTATATACAGTCAGTGAAGGAAAGAGATTCTAAAAGGCTCCCGAAGTAAGAAATTTCTACCACGGACCTTGATAAACGTAGGTCAAAAAGCAGACTCCAAAATGTCATTTTGTAGAGAGCTCACAGATGCACAAAACTGAGCTAATTGGTCCAAGCACGGTGGCCCCTTTGTAAGATCCTTGACTTTTAGTTCCCAAAGGTAATTCTTTACTTTTCTAACTTTTGACATAAGTTTCCTATTTTTTAAATATTCTCAAAGCCAAAGACATACTCCAAGTCTTTTCAAGCTATATTTGGCTTTGAAAATAAGTATTTTTGAGGGACACACTTTCTCCATCCTCTTCAAACACCCATATTGTAATTGATACAAAGGATAGAATGCCAGTCTGAATTTCCTGGGAGTGTCCATAGATTACATTGAGTGCATGTTCAAAGCTATTTTACTTTGAAGAGAAAATCAACAGGTGAGTAAAATGGGCACAATTGTTTTCTTCTTAGTCCTAGAAGCAGAATCCAGCAACGTATACAACTTTAAACTATTCCCAAGAAACCAATTGGCTTTCATTGGAGAAATTTACTTATCTAATAGAGAATTATTAAACAGGAATTATATAAGCAAGCAGCTATAACTCGTTGATATGAAAATAGAAGTTAATGCAAAGCACCTCAAAGGCAGGTTATAGTGGACAGGAATAAGTAGGAAAGAAAGTAAGAAAATTGGGGCTGGGCTTTTAAGAATTGGTGAGAGTTTTGCAGGTATGTGGAAGGTATTGAGTAGGAGCAGTGCAGCAAGGACCATGGGTATAAATCAAAGGATTTTTGGCCTATTTATTAATTTTCCCCGAAGGAGAAACACAATAGTGGGAATCTATTTAGTTTCAAATCGACATTTTCAATATTGGAGAGAAACTTAACTGTTCCTCAGAAAAACAAATTTGTATGCCTAACTTCCTGTGGTTCTTCAAAGTGTAACATAGTTCATGGATCATGGCCCTGGTCAACCGGAAAGGGTGCTACACACACATTATTCAGCAGGAGATCCAGGCTAGCCTGGGAAACATGAGTCCCTCCTTCAAAAAACCCTAACAAAACCCAAAGAAGGAATGAAGGTAGAGCTGTCAGCCTGGGAAGAACACTTTAAGGTCACAAATCAAAGCAATTATTCTTTGTGGTGAAGGTGCTGGTAGAGCAGAAATAGTGGACTTTGTCTCAGACTGCCTGCTGAGCAGGTATTTTTAAACTCAAGCCAAATATATAATGTCTTCCTAAGGTATGAAGTAGAAAGAATAGTGTTCCCATGGCAACAGAAATTTATTCTACCAGGTGTTATTTCTTTTAAAAATATGGTTTAGTCATCAGCTTGTGAATCCAAATTTCATACTACCTCACATTGGCTCTAGAGATCTTATAATGTATTATAATGAAACTTTTTAACACACTTTGCAAAGGAGATAATATATTGGAAAGTGTTATTCTCATTTTCTTTCTCCTCTCTTTCTATCATTCATTATCATCTATCTATCTATCTATCTATCTATCTATCTATCACCTTTTATCTACCCACCTATCTATCATCTATAGCTGTCAGTTATCCACCCATACATCTATCATCCTTTCTCTTGGCATAGCTTTAGATTGAGAACAGCTGACTGTATTCTGGACATACTGGTTGGGGGTGGTGCTATGAGCAAAGCATTGGGACCAGCTGGCAAAGCCTCACCTAAATATTCTTCAACCTAAAAGAGCTTTAGAATGGAAGTAATACTGGACCAACCTTAGGCCTGGAAGTACAATTCTAGCCCAAATGATAGGTCTCTCTAGGCAAAGGTGAAGTGATATGCTCTCAAGACACTGGGTTATTTAAATATCCTGCTTTAAGCTGTGTGAGAACAGGAAATACCTCACATCTCCTGGCTACAATGACACCCTGACTAGAAGCAAAAACAAAATACAACTTTTGTCTTCCACAGGGGATGCCCAGGAAAGAAGCTTTTAAAGAGTCTTATTGTTTAGGGACTCACAGAGATCTAACAAGGTTATAATGGCAAAGCAAATAAAAAGAACAATCTCTATGGCATAAAGTTATTATCAGTCACAGTTTAAAAGAGAGCTGTGGTCTACGACAATAGGGATCCAAACTCCAGTCTTTACTGTTTCTTTTATCAAATGTTCTTTATTAGGTGAAAGTGACGAGCTGATGCCTCATGTTCAGGTGTATGCATATGTTTGTGTGTATTCACCCATATGTAATCTATAAGAATTAGCTTCCAGATTTAGTCCCCATATATACTGACTCTCTTCCCTATTTTACATTGCCTATTGTTGTGTGTTTGGATAGTGAACATCCCTCTATTAGTGAATTGTGCCACAATTAGAGAGAAATTAGGGAGAAAATATTTATTTGGGTTCACGGCTCTGGAGGGCTTCAGTCCTTCACAGGTTTGTTTGTGCACAGCAGAAAACATGACTGTGCTTTATTTATTTTGTCATTTGGGTTTTTTTTTCTGCTAATAGTTCATATCCTTTGCCAATTTAGTTTCTTTCCAATCTTATACACTCAGCATAATAACTAACTTTTGACACATTTTACAAATATTTTTCTAAGTTCATTCTTTGTTAGTTTTCTTTTTGGATTTTAAAATTAGTGGTGTACACCAATTTTATCACTTGGGAAATTAGTTTATCTCTCATTTGTGATCACTTTTCCTGGTTTTAAACTTAGAAACATTTTTTAAACTAGGCATTAGAATCAATTCTTTCCTTTTGTTTTTTTTTTTTCTTTTTCACTTAACACTATCATGTAGTAAGGAAAAAAACATGGATTTACATCCCCAAATAGCTCCCCAATGACTCTTCATGTCTTATTTAAATAAAATGCTTAATTTTTCCCAAGCAAAGTGATTTCCTTTATACAAAATGTAATGCAGAAGTCTGTAACTAGAGGATCCAAGATGGCAGCGGCCCACGAGGACGTATTTTGATCTGGTGGGGGGTAGTCACAGGGCAGCAGGTGTTGCAGGAGGTTGTACAAATGGGTCTGGGGGACTCAACCCCCCTGGGTCTCACCCAACTACCCAGGGACCACTGGGGGTCCTTGGGCAGGACGCTCCCCCCCAACCCACTCTCGGACACTCAAGCCAGCTGAATCCGGGAATCGGGATCCCCCCTCCCCCACCAGGAGAGACACGCCGGGTAAGTTCCAATCTAATACCCAGCGGGCAGATTCAGATCCCAAGGAGAGATAATCTCCAGCCTGCTGGGCACCTCCAGGTCTCGCACAGATGATCTGGCTATCTGGCGAAAGGTTGCGACCTGTGGAAGTGCACTCAGCTCAGCTGCAGAGTGCCATCAGGCTGCAGATTGTAACCCACTGCAGTAAATGGGAGCTTAGTCGACTGTGACTTCACTTGCCAGTTTCCAGGCCATGGGAGCTGCAAGGCTATTGGGGGTGAAGGCAGATTTACCCACCACAGGAGCCAACCCTGGGCAAACTGTGAAGTATTTACAATTATTATAGGACTTTTTTGCTAGTACTGGCCCTTTCGGCAGGGAACCAGAGCTTACGTGTACACAGCTCCACCTCCTGGATTAGTTAGGTCTCCACCTAGGAGGCGGGGCTGAATGATTCACCTTACATGGGTGGAGTAAGGCAACTCGACTCCTACACCAAAGCATCCCCTTTGGACCCAAGTCCAGAAGACAGCTAAAATTCCAATCGGCCAGGGGCCCCAGCCAAAAAAAAAAAAAAAGCAGAGCAGAATGACTCCAACAAAAGAAAGCAATGCTATTTCATCCAGCCTGGACCACCTCACCACAGCTGAAACACATGAAAACGATGACAATTCTACATTATGGAAAGTGATAGAGTCCCTTCAAGAAGAACTTAAATCTATGAAGGAATTCAAAGAAGACACAATTGCACATACGAAAGCAATGGAAAACACCATTAGAGAACTTCAGAACAAGGTGAGTCAACTTGAACAAGAAAAAGAGAAGGCAATGGAAGACTTCCAGGCAAAGACAAGCAAACTGGAGCAGAAAATGTACAAAACAAATAAAATCACTCAAGAAATGAAAATGGAAATGGAAACAATAAAGAAAACACAGTCAGAGTTAAAAATGGAAATGGAGAATCAAGAGAAGAGAACAGGAAATATGGATCTGAGTACCAAAAATAGGATTCAAGAGATGGAAGACAGGATCTCAGGCATGGAAGATTCGATGGAAGAAATCAATACAATATCCAAAGAAAATGAGAAAGCTAAAAAATCTCTCACCCACAATAACTAAGAAATCAAGGACTCAATGAAAAGACGGAACCTGAGAATTATAGGCATAGAGGAAAGAGAAGACCCACCGACTCCATGGTCCAGGAAATATCTTCAACAAAATCATAGAAGAAAACGTCCCAAAACTAAAGAAAAAGATGCTAATAAAAATCCAAGAGGTTTACAGAACAACAAACAGATTATATCAGAAAAGAAAATCCTCTTGCCAAATAATTATTGAAACTCCAAATGTAGAGAACAAAGAAAGGATATTAAAAGCTGTAAGAGAAAAAGGCCAAGTCATATACAATGGCAGACCCATCAGAATTACACCTGACTTCTCCTCAGAAACTTTAAAAGCTAGAAGGGCCTGGACAGATGTCCTACAAGCCCTGAGAGAACATAGGTGCCCAGCCAGACTACCATATCCAGCAAAACTCTCTATCAACATAGATGGAAAAAACAAGATATCCCATGACAAAATCAAATTAAAACAATATCTACCCACAAACCCAGCCCTACAGAAGATCCTAGAAGGAAAATTCCAACCCAAAGAAGATAACTACACCCAAGAAAACAGAGGAAATAGAAACCTCCACAGCAACTAAATAAAAAGAAACACAAGATGACCAGCTATACCAAAATAATGGGAAATAACAACCCCTGGTCACTAATATCCATTAACATCAACGGACTCAACTCGCCAATAAAAAGACACAGACTTACAGACTGGATCTGTAAACAAGACCCATCTTTTTGCTGCATACAAGAAACACATCTCTTAAAAATGAAATGTGAAGCTCTGGCTTCTTGATACCAAATGTCTTAAACCGTTTAGGATAGTTAAGAAATACAAACTCCTAGTCATGCAAGCATGTCATTTTGTTAGCTACTATGACAGTCTATCACAGATATTCTCTAAGCTACTCAGAAATCAAGTTGTTAAGAGACAAGCAACATTTGCTTATCTAAATACAAGAGATAGATAGGGCATCTTCAAAAACCCCAAGAGATCCGCAGAATACGGCATTCAAAGATGTTTTCTTAAATTAAGATTTTTTTTGATATTGAGACATGTCAGCTCCTGACAGCACCCCCTATTCTACTCCAAGTAGAAAATGAGCATCGAAGAATCTCCAGTGTGAGATGGTTGAATTAGTGGCAAGCCTATCTCTTGGCATGAAAAACCCCTTGCTTCAACTGTAGACAGACTGCTGTCCAAAAAGGACAAAACTTGGTAGCAGGCAAGTTGACAGCCTAGATCTACCAAGACAGGGTAGGTAAGTCCTTCATAATTCCTGCTCTACAATCAATGTCTGTCAGACAAATGGGACCAAAAGGCTGAAGATTGATGCTGTAACGTGTGGAGAGAAAACGGGAACTGTCCAGGCAGCCACTGATATGTCTTTTCTTAGTTTTGGATGATGCAAGCCCTGCACTTCCTACATAATCAGATATATTTATCCCTCTCAGGTCTCTGAGGTGGTTGAAGAATAGATAGCTAGAGTCTCATAGTTAAATTTTGAGTTGTTTAGGAATCAAGAGGGTGTTCTGGATCTAAGAAGATGTTTTTAAAATTGTGATGCAAGTTAGTATGAAAGCTGAGTCAGATATAGAACTTTAAACTCATGGAGATGGTTAGATAGTAGAATGTTAAAGTCAGGGGCCAAATACGTATGGACTGGACATTGGGAATGTATGCTAAGCCATTTAACTCTCATAATTGTGGTGTATTTATTTCTGTTGTTTTGTATAGTATTTACTGTTATAAGAGAAGGAACCATTTGTTGGGAGAGCTGTTGGGGGGAAGAGGGTAGAAGAGTGGGACAGGAGGGGGGGAGTAGAAGGGATTGTGACTGAGATGTAACTTGAAGAAATAAAAAAATAAAGTATAAAAAAAGTGAATTTGGTGTAAAATTTTAAAAAGAAATTAAATGTTCTACACACCTCAAAAAATTATGTCATTTAGCAGTAAGTATATTATTATATTAAGAATTAAAATGGTGAAATAAACTCGTCTTAAATATCTGCGATATTTTAGTGAAAATTGTAGTAGATGCACAATGCTTCTTACATATTTTCTCATTAGCATCTTATATGCTTTGAAATTTCTATGTAATTTTGTAACATATATATGTATAATTGGTTATTTGATTATTCTAAAATAAATCATACATCCATTGGAAAAAAAAAGAAACACATCTCACTATTGAAGATAAACACTATCTCAGAGTAAAGGGCTGGGAAAAGGCTTTCCAAGCAAAAGGACCCAGGAAACAAGCTGGGTTAGCTAACCTAATATCAAACAAAATAGACTTCCAATTGAAATTAATAAAAAAGACAGAGAAGGGCATTACATACTCGTTAAAGGAAATATCCACCAAGAGGACATCTCAATATTGAACATATATGCCCCAAATACAAAGGCACCTACATTTATAAAAGAAACACTTCTAAAACTTAAATCGCACATTGATCCAAACACTTTAATAGTGGGAGACTTCAACACCCCAATCACAACTATGGACAGATCATCAAGACAGAAGCCAAACAGAGAAATAATGAGTCTAACAGAGATCATGAACCAAATAGACCTAACAGATATCTACAGAACATTTCACCAAACACAAAAGAATACACCTTCTTCTCAGCACCTCATGGAACCTTCTCCAAAATCGACCATATAGTTGGACACAAAGATAGCCTCAACAGATACAAGAAAATTGAAATAACCCCTTGTATCTAATCAGACCACCATGGAATAAAGCTGGACTTTAAGAGTAAAATAATCAACAGAAAGTCTACACACACATGGAAATTGAACAACTCTTTACTAGAGGATCACTGGGTCAGAGAAGAAATAAAGAAGGAAATCAAAGGCTTCTTAAAATCCAACGAAAATGAAGACACAACATACCCAAAACTATGGGACACAATGAAAGCTGTGCTACGAGGAAAGTTCATAGCACTAAGTGCCTTCAAAAAGAAAATAGTGACAGCTCATATTAGCGAATTAACAGCTAAACTAGGTGATTGGAAAAAAAAAAGAAGCAAACACTCCCAAGAGGAGCAGAAGTCAGGAGATCATCAAACTTAGGGCTGAAATCAACAACTTAGAAGCAAAAAGAACTATACAAAGAATCAATGAAACCAAGAGTTGGTTCTTCGAGAAAATCAACAAAATAGACAGACCCTTAGCCAAATTAACTAAAAGGCAGAGGGAGAAAACCCAAATCAACAAAATCAGAAATGAAAAGGGAGAAATAACAACAGACATTGAGGAAATCCAGAGAATATTTGGATCCTACTTTAAAAATCTATACTCCACCAAATTTGAAAACTTAAGTGAAATGGACAATTTTCTTGATAGATTCCACCTACCAAAGCTAAATCAAGATCAGATAAACAGATTAAACAGCCCTATAACCCCTAAGGTTATTAAAAAATCTCCCAACCAAAAAAAAAAGCCCAGGGCCAGATGGCTTTAGCACGGAATTCTACTGGACCTTCAAAGAGGAGCTAACACCAATACTCTTTAAACTCTTTCACCAAATAGAATCAGAAAGAACATTGCCAAACTCATTCTATGAGGCCATAGGCACCCTGATTCCTAAACCACACAAAGACCCAAAAAAGAAAGAGAACTTCAGACCAATCTCCCTCATGAACATAGATGCAAAAATATTTAATAAAATACTAGCAAACCGAATTCAAGAACACATCAAAAGTATCATACACCATGATCAAGTAGGCTTCATCCCAGGAATGCAGGGATGATTCAACATACGAAAGTCTATCAACGTCATTCACCATATAAACAAGATGAAAAAAAAAAACACACACGATAATCTCGATAGATGCAGAAAAAGCATTTGACAAAATCCAACACCCCTTCATGCTAAAAGTTCTGGAGAGAACGGGCACACAAGGACCATACCTAGAAATAATAAAGGCAATATACAGCAGGCCAGTGGCCAACATCAAATTAAATGGAGAGAAACTTGAAGCATTTCCTCTAAACTCAGGGACAAGACAAGGATGTCCACTTTCACCATATCTCGTCAATATAGTACTTGAAGTTCTTGCTAGAGCAATAAGACAACTAAAGGACATCAAGGGGATAAACATCGGAAATGAAGAAATCAAATTATCCCTATTTGCAGATGATATGATAGTATACATAAGTGACCCCAAAAATTCCACCAGAGAACTCTTATAGCTGATAAACACCTTCAGCAAAGTGGCTGGATACAAAATTAATTAAAAAAAAATCAGAAGCCCTTCTTTATACAACAAACAAATGGGCTGAGAAAGAAATAAGGGAAACACCCCCCTTCACAATAACCACAAACAACATAAAATACCTGGGGGTAACTCTAACCAAGCAAGTAAAGGACCTGTACAACAAGAACTTCAAGCCCTTGAAGAAAGAAATGGAAGAGGCCTTTAGAAGATGGAAAGATCTCCCATGCTCATGGATAGGTAGGATCAACATAATAAAAATGGCTATCCTACCAAAAGCAATATATAGATTCAATGCAATTCCTATCAAAATACCAACACAATTTTTATAGAATTGGAAAGAGCTAGTCTCAATTTCATATGGAACAACAAAAAGCCCTAAATCAATCCTGTACAATAAAAACAACATGTGGAGGTATCACCATCCCAGATTTCAAGCTGTACTACAGAGCAATAGTTGTAAAAACAGCATGGTATTGGTATAGAAACAGACCAGTAGATCAATGAAATCGAATTAAAGATCCAGAAATAGACCCACACACTTATGGCCACCTAATTTTTGACAAAGAAGCCAAAACAGCACAATGGAAAAAGGACAGCATCTTCAACAAATGGTGCTGGTCCAACTGGATGTCCACTTGTAAAAGAATGAAATTAGACACATACTTATCACCTTGTACAAAACTTAATTCCAAGTGGATCAAAGACCTTAACATAAGGCTGGTCACACTAAATCTACTAGAAGAAAAAGTGGGAAAAACGTTCGAACTCATTGGCACAGGTGACAACTTCCTGAACAGAACACCAACAGCTCAGGACCTGAGATCAACAATCAATAAATGGGACCTCATGAAACTGAAAAGCTTCTGTAAGGCAAAAGACACTGTCATTCGAACAAAACGGCAGCCTACAGACTGGGAGAAAATCTTCACCAACCCCACATCTGACAGAAGGCTAATATCCAAAATCTACAAAGAATTCAAGAAATTAAATGCCAAGAAACCAAATTGGGGGATGGAGCTAAATAGAGAATTCACAAAGGAGGAATCCCTAATGGCTGAGAGACACTTGAAGAAATGCTCAACATCCTTAATCATCAGAGAAATGCAACTCAAGATGACTCTGAGTTTCCATCTAACACCTGTCAGAATGGGTAAGATCAAAAACTCAAATGACAGCACATGCTGGCGAGGGTGTGGAGAAAGGGGCACCCTACTCCATTGCTGGTGGGAGTGCAGGCTTGTGCAACCACTATGGAGGTCAGTCTGGGGATATGTTAGAAAACTTGGAATAGCTTTGCCTCAGGACCCAGCCATACCACTTCTGGGTATATACCCAAATGTCTCCTCACAGAATCATAAGGAAGTTTCCTCATCTATGTTCACAGCAGCCTTATTTGTAATAGCTAGAAATTGGAATCAACCCAGATGTCCCTCAACCGAAGAATGGGTTAAAAAACTGTGGTACATCTACACAATGGAATATTATTCAGCTATCTGGAACAATGAAATTATGCAATTTGCAGCCCAATGGATGGAACTAGAGAAGCTTATCCTGAGTGAGCTATCCCAGACTCAGAAGGATGCATACGGCATCTATTCACTTACAGTAGGATTTTAGCTATATAGTAGAGGATATCGATACTATAACTAACACACCAAAGGGAACATGGACATAGACTTTTTATTTTTTATTTTTATTTGTGTTTATTTTTTTCTCTAATTTTTACTCTTTTTTTATCTGTTTGTCTGCTTATTTGTTTTGTTTTGTTTTTTTTAATTCTTTCTCCCGGGCAATGAAAATCTTTTCACTGGTGGTACTGCCTCGTAGACCCCCAATGAATGAGGAGGCTCTTGGCCCTCATATGACCTCTGAACTAAGATGAGGGACTGTTATATAAGGACACTCCACTCCAGAGAAATGGGATGGAAGGTTTAGGAGGTAAAGAAAAAAAAATGAAACGTGAAGTTTTGGCCTTTTGCTACTATTTGTCATAAACTGTTTAGGATAATTAAGAAATACAAACTAATAGTCATGCAAGCTGGTCATTTTGTTAGGTACTATGACAGTCTATTATAGTTATTTTCTAAGCGAATCAGAAATAAAGATGCTAAGAGACAAGCAACATCTGCTTATCCTAATATAAGAGATAGATAGGGCCTCTTCAAAAACCTCAAGAAATGTGCAGAATATGGCATTCAAAGATGTTTTCGTAACTTTAGATTTTTTTTATATCGAGACATATCAACACCTGACAGCACCCCCTATTCTACTCCATGTAGAAGATGAGCATCTAAGAATCTCCAGTGGGAGATGATTGAATTAGTCGCAAGCCTATCTCTTGGCAGGAAAAACCCCTTGCTCCAACTGTAGACAGAATGCTGTCCAAAAAGGACAAAACTTGGAAGCAGGTAAGTCGACAGCCTAGCTCTGCCAAGACAGGTTATGCAAGTCCTTCATAACCCCTGCTCTACAATCAATGTCTTTCAGAGAAACGGGGCCAAACGACTTAAGATTGATGCTGTAATGTATGGAGAGAAAATGGGAACTGTCCAGGCAGCCACTGGTATGTCATTTCTTAGTTTTGGAAGCTGCAGGCCCTGTACTTCCTATAAAATCAGATATATTTATCCCCCTCAGGTCTCTGAGGTGTTGAAGAATAGATAGTTAGAGTCTCATAATTAAATTTTGAGTTGTTTAGGAGACAAGAGGGTGTTATAGATCTAAGAAGATGCTTTTAAAATTGTGTTGCAAGTTAGTATGAATGTTGAGTTAGATATAGAACTTTAAACTCATGGAGATGGTTAGATAGTAGAATGTTAAAGTCAGGTGCCAAATACATATGGACTGGACATTGGGAATGTATGCTAAGCCATATAACTCTCATAATTGTGGCCTATTTATTTCTGTTGTTTTGTATTGTATTTGTTGTTATAAGAGAAAGAACCATTTGTTGGACTGAAAGGGGGAGCTGTTGGGGAGAAAAAGATGTACCTTAAACTAAAAAAAAAAAAAAAAGGGTAGAGGATGGGGGTGTTGAGGGTGGGAGGGTGGGACTGGAGGGGGGAGTAGGGAGGGGACTGTGATTGAGATGTAACTTGAAGAAATAAAAAATAAAGAAAAAAAAGAAGTCTGTAACTATTTAAATTAATCATAAAATCTTCTCAGTCAAAACTCCCTTTAATACAAAGACAGACTGAACAGACGCAGATGAAGTTGACTTCATTCGTTGATAAGGGAGAGGGATTCTGGGTATCACCAATTGTTATCTTCTCTTCTCAATCCCTAGCAGAACCACAAAGGAACAACTTTTTAAACCCACGTCTGTGTTTTGTTTTTTCTGTTTAAATCTTTGTCTAAATGAACTTTTCTGATACCCTGTCACTCAGAACTGTGAGTGATTACAGAGAAATATCATTCCCAAAGCCATTCCCAGTCCTTAGGTCAGAGATTGAGTCATCTCTCTAAAATCATAAACAAGTTGTTTCTCTTGAGGGCCCTTTGTCATAGGCCATAGTCAACATGTTAAAGCAGGGGTTAACTATGCAACACGTCAGGCATGCTGAAAAATACAATGACGTAGAAAATACAGTTGCCCAATGTGTGGAAGCAAAACAAGGCTATCTGTCTCTACTCACGTGTAAGCCTCAAAGTCCCCATTGTTGATAGCTTCAATCAGTTGCTCAGTAACTTTGATGATCTCCTGCTTTCGTGCTAAAAGCAAAGACAGAATCAGATGAGAACAAAGGATAAAGGCCATATAAAATACTGGTCAACAATACAGCTCCTTTACTTAATGAAGGTATCATGGGAGTCATCTTTCCCAGAGCAACGTTCCTTTTTGCACAATCTTACTGTTCCCAATAGTAGGCAAACAATACCTGCCTGCCCTAGGAGCACTGAGGAGCACAGGTATCCAGGTTTCATCCCAGACCATGAGATTCAGAATCTCTCAGGTTCCTCTAGGAAGCACCACTCCATCTTCTTTACTCACAAGCAACAGGCACCTAATTCAATTTTGTTACCCGCATCACCTGGACTTTGAGAGCATTTTTCTGCTCTCTATTATCAAATGTGTTTCTGAAAAAGTTAGGTTTTAAGAAGTACCAAGGAACAAACATCTAGCTCCAGAGTAAATGGGGCATATTCCACCAAGACATTCAACATTAGGTGATTACTGGCTTCTTATTCTTTGGTCAACCCCCTTCCTGGCCCTTCCAGAACAGGACATCAGCACTAGGCTAGGCCATCATATTTTGATAAATGGCTTTTAGTAAACTCTTTAAATTGAGCTTAACTGACAGAAACAGATGAATTGGTGCTACAAATGTGGGCAACAAGCAGATGAAAACCCTTGTAAAACTATCAAATCCAACAAAGATCAAACATAACTCGTGTCTTTTCCTACCTAGCAACTGGTAGAATTATTAATGGTTGGTCTGGTTCAGATATTACCTCTGCGGCAAATTACTTCCCAATTGCACCTGATTCTAGTGTTCCTTTGCTCTTTTTAAATACCTGCACTTTCTGAGTTGTCTTCTGGTTATCCCTGACACCTCCTTAGGTTAAAGCACATAGCTTATTTGATTGTTATTAAGTTTGTATGCCATGTCAGCTGTGCCTTTCTATTTAAATAGAAATGCCAAGAAACCAAATAATCCAATTAAAAAATGGGGGAAGAGTGAAACAGAGAATTCACAAAGGAGGAATTCCTAACAGCTGAGAGACATTTGAAGAAATGCTCAACATCCTTAATCATCAGAGAAACGCAACTCAAGACGACTCTAAGATTCCATCTTACACCTGTCAGAATGGCTAAGATCAAAAGCTCAAATGACAGCACATGCTGGCGAGGGTGTGGAGAAAGGGGAACCCTCCTCCATTGCTGGTGGGAGTGCAGGCTTGTGCAACCACTATGGAGGTCAGTCTGGGGATATGTTAGAAAACTTGGAATAGCTTTGCCTCAGGACCCAGCCATACCACTTCTGGGTATATACCCAAATGTCTCCTCACGGAATCATAAGGAAGTTTCCTCATCTATGTTCACAGCAGCCTTATTTGTAATAGCTAGAAACTGGAATCAACCCAGATGTCCCTCAACTGAAGAATGGATTAAAAAACTGTGGTACATCTACACAATGGAATCCTACTCAGCCATCAGAAACAAGGAAATCATGCAATTTGCAGCCAAATGGATGGAACTAGAGAAGCTCATCCTGAGTGAGCTAACCCAGACCCAGAAGGATGCACATGGCATCTATTCACTTATAATCGGATTTTAGCTACATAGTACAGGATATCTATACTACAACCAACACACCAAAGAGAACATGGACATAGACTTTTGTTTTGTTTGTGTGTGTGGTTTTTTTTTTTTTTTAGTTTTCTCTCCCTGGCAATGAGACCCTTTTCACTGGTGGTACTGTCTTGTAGGCCCCCAGTGTATGAGGAGGCTTTTGGCCCTCACATAACTTCTGAACCGGGGTAGGGGACTGTTATGTAGGGACACTCCACTCCAGAGGAGTGGGATGGAAAGGTTAGGGGGTAGAGGGTGGGAGGGAGGGGCTGGAAAGGGGGGAAAGAAGACAATATGATGGAGATGTAACCTGAAGCAACAATTAAATAAATTAAATTAAAAAAAAATAGAAAGTTCTTTGTGAGCAAAGAACATGCTGTTTCTTTGTGGTGCCTAAGAAATCTTTGTTCAATAAGTTAGGCATTTAATACATTTGTGAATATGATCAATTGAGACTATGGATACTATTTTCTTGATTTCAGAATGTTGGGTTTTTTAGTTATGAAATTATATTTAAGAATTAATATTTTTTATGTGTAAATACAGTTTATAATAAAAATATTAAGTTGACTAGATTTTGTTTTAGGACCACTGTCCTTCACCAGAATCAGACTGAGGGTGACAAAATTATTTGCAAGTTTTCTATATGAGGCATTGTGACATCACCATTCACCATGACAATGCTAACCTTTGTTTTTAATTCTTTGTTGATTATAGGAATTTTTTTTTTTTAATGAATCTGATCTTCAGGTTTTAACACAAATTTTAAATGTGTGTTCACTTTCAAACTCCAAATTATCTTCGTGAAATAGTTTCTTATTAAAAAGTAAATCTATAAAACTAATTTGATTCCATTAAGACTATATGATATTATCTCATAACCAATATATTAGTCAGGTATCTTATAAGATGATTATTAGATCTGCCCATAACATGTAAATTTTATACATTCCTCACAATGTAAACATTTATAATATAAAAGCATTACTGTTACAACTCTCAGTAGTTGCATAACTTCTCATTTCTCACTTCTATATATCTCTAATATTTGTTTCTTTCCATTTGACTGATCAATATAAATAATATATCCATCCTTAGGGCATACTGATGGAGTGGTAGCAGCCAATACTTCTGTAGCAAGGATGCTGCCAGTGGTACATTCAGTTTAGTTAGGCATCAGGTGATTCATCTGTCTGTGGCCTTGGCAGCATGAAGCTTTGGCAAAGGCCCATGAAAGCTAGCCTGATTCTAGAATACGAAGGGCATCTATGAGAAGCTGCTCAGAAAGTGAGCGTGTGAGGATGTGATCGCCAAGGTCTCCTCCTCACACAAGAGCCTCATTTAAAACTAACAATGTTTCCAGTAAGTTACAGGCTGGTTGGAAACCTGTAATTTAAAAAGAACAGCAATCTTTTAAAACTAACAAAGAAGAAGAAAAAAAGATGAGTGCCAAGTGTTGGTTGTGTGACTTCAGTAGGCAGTTCAAAGAGTGTGGAAATTTCTGGAACAGTTCCCGAGGTCCTGAAAACCCACATCCTCTCCCAAGGACATGGTGGAGTCAGGAGCAGCAGCAGAGAGTAGCCATCTTTCACTCAGAACCATTGTTCCCCAAATACCCCTTAGCTTTCTGATGTTTTGCTACAGTGGATTCCGTTTGCTTATGCCTGATGAGAGGCACACAGAGGATCTTCTATTTTAGCTCTCATGCTGGCCTGGTGGAGCAACACATGGACAGGGCTCAAACAGGATGTTTCTGGGCTGTATCATCTTGGAGGCAGTGTGTGAGCATTGGATTAGGAGGGGCCTGAAACTTAGGAATCTCTGAACTGTTCATTTCCCTCAGGCAAAGGCGTGTGGGTGAGTCACAGTTGGGCCTGGCACATGACAGCTGCCACTTGAAAGGAAGGCAGAAGTCTCGAAATGAATCACTGTGTACAGTGCTCTGAGGTTAGAAGCTGGAGCTGTTGCCACAAGCTCAGCATCTAACTTAGGGTGTGAGGGTAGCGTGGGTGCCAGCTAACTTTCCCCCAGCAGCAGTGAGGCTTGGAGACAGTCACTATGCCACATCCCTGGCTAGCTGTTCTCTAGGGAAAGGGTCTGCTCTTTGCTCTTCCTTCTTCCTTAAGAGAAGAGATGGTGGTCTGGGAAGGACTATAACCAAGGAGGAGGGGACAGTGCACTATGGCATTCCCTGCCTACAAGATGACACCAACCCAATCTCAGGGAGTGGACTGTCAGCAGACTCCAAAGTAGATTTTGAGAATTTACAGCTTGGGAAAAGAGAAGGGAGGAAAGCAAGTGGGAAAGATGGCCCACCTCTGCAGTGTACTTTCCATGCAGGCACACAAACACGTTGGGTGTGACTCTCTACCCAAATTCAAAGTTCCTTTGACATTTTTAAAATTGATCTAAATATCAAAAATTCTTCTGGTCCCTAGGCAGAAGAAAGTTACTACAAGGTGTATGCTGGGCTTTTCAGAGTTACTTTATTGTATGGTGAGGACGAAGTGGATATTGGAAAAACAAGTGATTGGTGAGCATCAGATACTTCAAGGTATCTTCTGTGCAAGAATTACAGCTGAGCAAAGTTCACTGCATCTGGCCTAAAAACAACACAACACAACACAACAAAATACAACAACCCTTACTGTGAAGATTAGAGTACACAGATCCAGAAAAGGAGTGCAAGCCAGCATCCCACCCCCATTGCAACTACAGGGGAAGTCTCTGGTCCTTCCAGTACCTGCTTTCTTTGATGTGCCCCTTAATGCTTAGACTACTCCAGACTAACTTAGGTGGAGTAGAACTTCCTCTCACCCCACCCTGGGAAAACTTTACAGAAGTAAGGAATTCTTTTGTTCTCCAGGTTTTCTGAGGGTAATTGAAGTACCTGTGCCTCTTTCCAGGAACTCAGCTGTGCTGTACCTGGAGGCTGTCTCTCTCAGTCTTCCACTTTAAGCTTCTAGCTAGGTTTTTGAAGGGAAGCCCTTTTCTCCCTTCATAGGCCTCTGGTACGATGCAATGTGTCTCCCTATGCTCCCCTAATGAACCTGTACCCACCCCTAGTGAATGAACGGTTGTCCTGTGTGAGAGGCTCTATTCCACTCTTGAGTTCTATCTGTTAGGGTCTAGTGCAGAAACACAGTCACCATCACAGTGCTCTTCCCATACTGTGATTTCTCTCGGAGTTCTTTCCTTCAAGCCTATTCTGAAAGCCTCACTTGAATATTTCATGCACTTCAAACCCAACTACCTGAACTAAGCTTGTCAAGTTCCACGGGCACCAATGAGAAGAGACAGGCGGGACAGAGTGTTTTATATTAGGAGATCACATCTGTATTTCAGACTGTGGAAAGAACCTGTATATGCCCATTACAAACACCTCAGCAACTATACCTGCTGATGGATTATTTTAGTGTGAGTCGCCTCTAATGAGGTGATGCCCTGGACGAAAGGTCTCAAGAGAGAATATAAACCCAAGGTGCACAGAGCTGCTAATGAGGGAAAGCACAAGAAGGACCATGCAGGAGACAGAGGAGCGAAGCTCCAACCAGTGCTGTGAATCTTGGGGACAGTGCTGGTCATCTGAGCAGTGGGACAAGACTGCAGTGACTCATTTCCTTGTTTCTCAGCTCTTCCTTCTCCATGCGATGTGCGGGGTGGAGAGAGTCGCAGGTCTAGTTGTCATTGCAGTACTGATCTGCTGCCTTCTTAGGTCTGACACTGAAGACGCCATAACTTACAGGCTAAATTCCTGTCTGTTCACTGGCTTTTTACACGGCGTCATCATATTCCTGTCACACAGACCTACACTGCTTTTCCATGGATCTCTATCCAAATGTATAAACAAGAAGGAGCCTGAGAACCAGAGGGAACATTTTACCCTTCTTCTATCTGGTTCATCAAATTCTTTTCATCTTCTGGTCCTCTACATTGGTCCACTTCTCTGGCACCATTCTGAGTGCAAGAACTCATTCCTATCCAAGCTCCCTAGCATGCTTACTACCTGAGTTTCTGTGAATAATCTCCCCCTTTTTTCTTATAAAACATTCACATGTTTGCATATTCATATCTCTTCATATTACATTCCCTTTGAAGTCTTATATAATCTTTTCATTGTTATGAGCATTCAAAGAGACCACAAAACCTTTCAGTCTAGATCCTGCTGGTCATTGCAGACCTAGTCAAAGGCTGCTTTAGTCTCATGATGATCCCAGGGATTCAAAATGCCCACACCTACTCCTATTCCCAGGTCTGCATGTATGCTGTCCTCTCTCCTTAGAAAACTTCCAATACTACTGTTTCTACACTTGTTAAAAAAAAAAAAAAACAGATCTCAACTAATTTTCCTTCAAAAGACCACAAGAACACCAACAGATGTGGTAACATGGAAGCAGGGAATCTCATTGGGCCTTAGCTTTAAACAAAGAATTACAAACAACTGAGGAATGCTGAGAGTGGGAGAAAGAGTCATCCCAGGAATGAGTCACCCATTGGGTATCTTATACCAAGTGGTCAGCTCTGAAATCATGTACAGACAAGTAATACTAAATGAACTAAGCAGGTCAAATTTATATATATTTGTGTGTGTGTGTGTGTGTGTGTGTGTGTGTATACAAAACAGTAATGAACAGGAAAGAGACTATGAATTTGACAGGAAGCCAGGTATGGGTGGGAGAGGTTGGAAGGGGGAACTGGAAAGAAGAAAATGTAATTATATTTTAATTTTAAAAAACCTGTCTTGGCCTTCATTTTAGGGTCAGGGTCAACGGATATTATAAATCTACACATGTTTTATACTTGATTTTAAAAATCAATTAGTGTCCTTGTCTTTATATACTCATACAATTTGTCACTTTCATCTATTTCTTTGTAAGGAGCAGGTATTGCACCATTGCAATATAAGCATCTAGTTTAGTTCCTGGCTTGGAGGAAATGTCCAATAAATATTTGAATGAACAAACGGGGTTTATAATTCCCAGTGCAGTGGTCTTTCCAACACCTATATTGCTTTATTTGGTGTGGAGTGGGGCCTTTAAGCAATATAAAATGGGGCTGAGGATGTAGCTCAGGAATAGAGCATGTGCTTAGCATGAACCTAGTATGCAGGAGGCCCCAGGTTCAACCCTCAGCACCAAAATAAATCCAAAATATAAAAGTCTATAAAAATAAACTTACATGGAAGTGACCTGGCTCTCCCCTGTGACTCATATGGTACTAATGATAAAACTCCTTTCCTTTCCCATATTTTCTCCTTTTTAATAATGGAGCCAAAATTTACCAAGGCTTCCAGCTGGCTTTCTTCTGGAATCCAGTGATCATTTGTTCTCACATACAACTGAGCATGTTCATCTATGAGTCATTGCTTTTCTTTGGCACTCTTGATATTTCCCAGGGCACAGACTCAACCTTCATATGTCATGGCAAGCTCATTCACACCTCTGGTTTGAACTACATGCTGAGGATTGCCTAATCTCTACCACTGAGTCCTCGTCATTCCAGTCTCTGTGTCCTGTTTCTTACAGCTTACCATATTCTAAGCATTGCTAGGTGTAGGGCATTTCAGACTTAGTTCAGTTTCTGGCTCAACCTGGTGTGTCTCTGCACTTTTCACCTTTACCAATGAACATGTTCTATGGAGCTGCTCCAGCCTTGGTACCCCCTTTGGGTTCACTCCTTCATAAAATGGACCACAAGGGTCTCCTCACTGCTGAATCTTTCTGACAATCCTTTCTCTCGGGACCCATTGCCATGGATCTGATCTAGGCTCTCACAAGTTCCTATCTCCAGGGTCTTCTCCCCCACCAGCTCATTATGTTCCTCCCTACAGTGGAACCACCTACCACCCACCCTGTAGGTTTTCAGTGTTTACTGTTCAGAAGTCAAAGATAAACCTTCCGTGCACACTTTAGTACTTCTCCAACGTCACCTTTAACTTTCCATCCCACTTAGCACCTGTTCTCCAGCCACCCCAGGAATTCTGTTCTTTCCTTAGTCCTTAGTCTTGGATGACATTGTGTCTTCCCTCAACATCCCCTTCTTCTGCCATCTTGCAGTTCTGCCTGGATATCTCTTCCATGCCCTGCAGATGTTCCTGAGGGCTCCACGCCCAGCTATTTTTTAAATCCTACTGTGCTTGTATAGCACTACCTGATGAGTATGTGACCATTTTATTTTGTCACCAATTTGTCTAAACACTTGGAACCAAGCCAATGTTTGTAAATGCACATGTATATGAACAATACGCAGACAATCTATATAAAATAGAGTGTGCACTTAAAATCATCAAATAAATGTCAGATATGTGGTAGAAACCCAGCTGCTGCTCTGATAGCAATCTGGATGTGGAAGTCAGCAGAAAGGACCACAGAGGTCCGGCTGCAGATTTTACATGACAGAGTCAGAGCAGATACAATACATATGGGCATAGCAGGAAAACTTAGGAGTTTCCAGAAAATGTTGAACGACTTTGTTTCAT
Organism: Lophiomys imhausi; assembly: GCA_907164525.1. Taxonomy (NCBI): domain Eukaryota; kingdom Metazoa; phylum Chordata; class Mammalia; order Rodentia; family Muridae; genus Lophiomys; species Lophiomys imhausi. The sequence goes on from CAJQZJ010004763.1 coordinate 11,591,606, forward strand.
TTCAAGAAAAGAGTGTAAAGGAAACATCCCGACTATATGAGTTTGAGGTTTTATTTGCTTACATTTGTGACTCATGAGCTTGTTGAGGTAATTGACCCAGACATCTAACTGCCCCCGATGTGACTTTTCTCCAGTATGTTTTTAGAATGTTACATGTTGAAATGCTCTATTGGGTCATATAAAGTAGTCTTTAGACCCAACAGAGCCTAATAGGCTCTATTCAGTAATCAAAGGCTGTACAGTAGGAACAGTGTTCTTCCTCTGGAGCCATCTTCTGGCCCATGCTCTTTGACGACACTATGTAGCAATTCTAATCCGTCATTGTCCACATGCATACTGCAGTTTAGTGTGATTCCTGGCTTCATTTCTTTGAGGTAATTCACTTGGTTCCCAGACACTTGAAGGACAAGGAGATGGAATAGCTTACTAAGCCACCCAGCAAATTCAGACTAGGCTGGAACTTGAGTTTTATGTGGCTCAGTCCCCTGCTTGCTATTCAAATCACTAACCTCTGTTCCTTTATAGCCCACAGCGATTAATTCAATATTTTGAAATCATAAACCTAAATGAGCCACCTAAATGCCTTTGAACTTACTCTGGCAAGGTGACTGACTACTTAATTACTGGGCCAGGTTTGCAATTAATTACTGCACCAGCTTCATACATCTGGGAACCCCATGGCTTTATTGTCTTTTTCCATATTGCCATTAACAAAAATAACCCCTGGGAACAGTTATATTAGGCAAATATACAAATTAGGATCATTTTCACACTGTTGGTAGTTTTATAGAAAAGGTGCCTAACTGCCCACCCATGCTTAGCACCCTCTGTGCAATTAACAGCTTGGTTCTTGTTGACTTTATTTTTACTTCAGCAATTTTGTGTTAGTTAACATTGGAGAGAATAACTTCTATTATTTTATCATTTAAAATAACACCTATCATAGAGTAGGGGTGATTGGTTTAGTAATCTATAAGATTTTATTCAAATAAGGGCTGGAGAGGTGGCTCAGAGGTTAAGAGCACTGGCTGTTCTTCCCAAGGTCCTGAGTTCAATTCCCAGCAACCACATGGTGGCTCACAGCCATCTACATTGAGATCTGCCTGGGCATATATGTAGAGCAAATACTGTATACATAATAAAAAAAAGTGTTTAAAAAAGATTTTATTCAAATAAAAGACTAGAAAACCATCACCAGATTTATATATAGGAACGTTTCCAAAAGTTACTATAATGCTTCTAATATAGAAGGTATTTATTCTAAAGTACCCACTCCTTGCAGCTGGAAAGAGGGCTCTGTGGCTAAGAGCTCTGGCTGCTCTTCCAGAGGACTTAGGTTTGATTCCCAGTACCCGTTTAGTGGCTCATAACCTTCTGTAACCCCAGTTCCAGGGCATCTGACATCTGAGGGTTCTGGCTTCTGAGGGTGCCAAACATGTCATGGTACACACACACACACACACACACACACATGTAAAACACCCATACACATGATGATAATACATTTTAAATTTTCTCAGTGCTTCAGTCACTCTCCCAAAATAAATAAAGATCACTCAAACTATCATTTTCTCTAGAATACACAGCATCAAGTTTAAATGTTAGTTAACTGAGGAACAAGCACCAGCAGCCTTGCCTCTGTTAGCTTTTTATGGTCTAACAACAAATTACACACACAAGAGCAAAAAGACTCACCCTTGGGATTATCTTGGGATTATTTAATGTAGGTGCTCACAGACCCAGATCTTCAAAATTCCTAAAGTTATCTTTGCGCTGACAATTAAATGAAATATATACTATTTCAAAAATTAAGGGATGTGTAGCTAGGCCTGGCGTTGCATGCTTTTAATTCCAGCACTTGGGAGGAAGGGGCAAGTGGATCACTGTGAGTTCAAGGCCAATCTGTTCCATATAGCAAGTTGCAGGAGAACAAAGTTACATGGTAAGGCCTTGTCTTGGAGTGGGGGTAGGGGTGGGGAGAAAGTGATGTATGGAGTAGTTTTCATAGAAAAGAAAAAGACTTACATTTTACGGTGGTAAGAAACCGTGGTTACTCACAACATTCACTTACATAAAAGAATGAAGATGGACCACATAAAAACAACTGGTAAACTGCTCTACTACCCTGAGAAGACTTTAAGATCCTGAAATAGCTTAACGTTGGGTATATCATCAAAAGTATTAGTACTTTCCATGAATCACTCATATATGGTACCACTTTCAATTAGGATTTGAGGACACAGAAGGATGAAGATGAGAAGGAGAAGGGGGAGAAGGAGGAGGAGGAGAAAAAGGAGGAGGAGAAAGAAGGGGGAGGCAAGAAAAAGCCTATCATTATCCAGTGTGTAACTTCCAGAGTCTACAAAGGAGAATGTGTGAGGGGAAATCAGGCCAAGTGAAGAGGAAGCAGCAAGGCCAATTCACAGAACATGAGGTCGAATCCATCCTCTCCCTGACCCCACACTATGTGAAGTAATGGAGCATCTGTTCTCAACAATTAGTGGGGAGCTAGTGAAAAGGTTTATAACGCCAATAAGATGATTAAGGGATATGTTTTTAAGCCATAAAATTATGAAGACATTATGGCCCTTCTTGACAAGATAGTAGCATAGTATGTTTGTCTATGGCACTGTGATCAATGGGCAGAACTCATTGTAGTTAGTTCATGTGTTTATCTACCACCACTGATATTACTGGAGTTAACCGAGTTAAGAAAGATAAATCAGCAATCAGCCTGAATACATTTAGAATGGTGTGTCACACTTCTAAGATGTCCTTAGGTTTAGAGGGAAATAACCTGAATTTTTCATGCTCACTATAGACATACACATATATAGGCATGTGGATTTCTCCAGTTGTTTTTAGGTCTCTATGCAAGAAATGAAATTGAAATGAAAAACAGCAGCAATAGGACACCTTCAGACAAGAGCAAGTTCTTTGATTAGCCACTATATTTTTCAAGACTTAATTTGGAAAGATGAAAATGCCCTATCAGGCCCAGATTTTTACTAAGAAGACACTCCACAGTGGCACAGCCTCATCGATTTAACTGTGGGGTATTCTGTTCTAAATTGAGCTTAGTAAACTAATTTAGAAACGCTTATTTGAAGTGTGGTTGGTTTTGCAGGCATATAATCTTAGCTACTTGAGAGACTGTGGCAGGAGACAGGTAAGGCTGGGTTCCAAAGGTCAAAGCTAGCTTGGGAAACAGTGAGACTTTGGTACAAACAACAACAACAAATGTAAGAAGAAGGCTAGGGATGGAGCTCAGTGGTGGAGCACTTATCTAGCATGTGCGATGCCCATGTTCAACCCTTAGTAACACACACATTTGCAAAAGTGCTTATTGGAATATTTTAGCCAAATTATAGAAACCAAGGCACTATGTGACAACAGCCACAATTACATTTGTTAATTATGAATTTCAGAGTCAACAACAGTATGCTTATTCCCACATACTCCATGAGTTATGCGTATTTTCACACCCTGTCACATTTCCAGAAAATGTAACACAGCAGATATACATTTGTGTGTGTGAATCATTTCCCTTCATTTGTTGAACTGAAAAGGTGGGCATAAGGGCTGGGAAGAGGCACAGCAGATAAAGTTCCTTGTCACCCTTGTTGATTGCACTTGGATCTGTGGAACCCTTGTGATAAAAGAGGAGAGAGGACTCCTGCAAGTTGTCCTCTGACATCTACTTGTAGGCCAGAACCCTACATCTGTAAACGTACACACTCTCTCTCTCTGTCTCTGTCTCTGTCTCTCTCTCTCTCTAAATGACTGAATAGGTACATAAATGCAATAAAAATTTAAAAATAAAAAATAAATAAACTTTGAAAGGATAAGCATTCATCAGATACCACTGAAAGTTGTTTAGTAAATAATTAATTTCCCACACAGGAAATTCATGTCCACCTTACGTTAACTGAGAGTAAGGTAATAACAGGATTCCACTACAGAAAAGAATCTTGGAAAAACATGGTGATGCTGACTTGGAATTTCTGATGGGAACCTGAGAGATGCCCTCTTAAGGTTGTCTCTCATAGGGGCCAGGCTGAGGACAAGCATGGCTGCCAAGGAAAAATGAGGTCTAATGTGTACAGCATGCCAGGAATTCTTGAATACATTCTGACTGTCCTAGAGACTTCATCCCCACTCACCCCCACCGCTGAGGACCTCATTCTGACTGCTTTCCTGTTCACCCATCTGGGCTCATCTATCTACCTATTTGTCTCTCTGGATCTGTCCTTCTGTTTCCCCTCTTCAGTTGAACTTGGCTCTATAGTTCCACTCCACCCTGTGGAGCAGCAGCAGCAGCAACTGCCTGACACTACAGACAACAGCCACAGCAGCTTTTCCCACAAGACCTCCAGCTCGGTTTGATTTACCATCATATCATCTCTGTCAGTTTTCCAGCTTCTGCTTCTCGGGCTTCCTGGAAACTCCTTTGAGCCTTTTGCCTCTTAGCTCTTGGATTCTCTAACCTACACATGTACAGATACACAGACACAGACACACAGTGTGATGCATAACATGTGATGTGAGAGTTAGTGTTAGTAATTAAGGCTCAAATACAACCCCCCGTGTTTGCCTTCCAGGCTATCAAGGAAAGTGGGAGTAGGTGGCAAATACTGCTGCCATTGAAACTACTGCATCTTGTGAATTTGTTGTTCTTATATAAATTCTGATACTGTCAAAAAATACAAATGTGTGTATCTATGTTTTTGACATAGCACACTTACAACACAGACCAAAGCCTATGCTCCATCAAAGTAAAAAGTCTGAACCTACTTATTCAAAATTGTATTGTCTAGTTTTGTTCTTTTGTGTATGTTGAGAGGGACTCTGGGACACATGTGTGCTAAGCAAGCTCTCTTCCACCGAACTTCATCTCATCGTCCTTCCTGTGTTTTGACTCTAAGATTATGAGGCACAGTGTCATGTATACACGAACCTATAGAAGTAACTATTGTTATATGTGTTGAACAGTTAAAAGGTTCTGGATATTTAATGGCTACTAGGACATGATTTGGTTGGTGTACAATATGCTTCCCTCCTTTACCAGTTAGGTAACTATTCTTGCTACTATGCAACACTATCCCAGATTCTATGAAAACAAACAAAATAACAATCAAACATCTACCCTAAGGAAAGTTACATTCTAGTACAGGGAAGAGTGGTAGTAACTCAATAAGTAAACTCGTATTTCTGATAGCCACAAATATTAGAAGAACAAGGGAGGAGGGAATGAGGAAGGCTGGGTTTTAGAGGGATGCACTTGTAAACAGAGTTTCTGTAGAAGATCTCACACACAGGCAACATTTGATAAGAGTCTAGAAAGGAAAAGACACAAGGTCACATGGAAATGTGTATCAGGACACACTCAGAAGGAATAGCAAGTGCAAAGGTACCAAGGCAGAAACTTGCTTCACACACCAGGAAGAGTGTTCTTGCAGCGCATGTAATAGAGAAGAGATCAGGGGGTGAGGGGAGGGCTGTTGGGGTGAGGCTCCTGGTGGATTCTAATGGATTTGGTGAAGCACTGGAGAATTCTAAGCAGCACACTGTTACATTTTAAAAGTGTATACTGTGCCAAGTATAGACTACAAACAGAAAATGCACAGGAGAAGCTATGCCAATAAGTAGGCAAAAGATGCTGTTGTTATCTTGGCCCAAAGGGATGGAGGAGAAGTCAGCAAACAAAAGCTAATTCAAAATAATAAAACAAAAGCACCATGGTTTGTATCCCAAAGGAGGAACCAGAGAATCTGCTGAGAGACTGGATATGGGCTATAAGCAAGACTGATGACTCAGGTATATTGAAGGAACTGCAATGTGACATAGATATATCAAAATCAATCTATAATATATAGATGCATTTGGACACAGATATGCAAAAGGAGGTTGGAACTTACTACTTTATACTATCTCAGAGTCATGACATTTGATCAAGACCCTGGAGATTGCAATGAAAGCCCACAGAATGAGGAAGGATGAATGGGAGTGTTTTGTGGAGGTGTTTGTATGTACTGACACTTTAAAAATGTGTTATGCATGGTGTATGTGGCAGAAAATACTTTTACACAGGCTATTTATCTATGTATCTATGAAAATAATAATGAGGCTGAATGGTGGTGATGCACAGCACACAGGAGGCAGAGGAAGGTGGATCCCTGAGTTCAAAGCCAGCATAGTCTAGAGAGTGAATACTAGGACAGTCAGGGCTACACAGAGAAACATAGACTTGAGAAAGAAAAGAAAAAAAAAAAAAGAAAAAGAAAAGTCCAGGAATGGCTGAACTTCAGTACAGTTTTAAAATTTTCTGATCTAATGAAAAGAGATCAAATCAGCCATTCAAAGGAGCTTGTTTGTTGCCAATGGTATCTTTTGGGTGCCAATGATCACGCACGCACGTGTGACCCGCGGGACAATATGGCTCCGCGGGACAATATGGCTTTGGCAGAGGTGTTAATTCTACTGCAGTAAAGTCAAACACAACACCCACCATCAAGCCAGTCCTTCTGTACCTGTCATAGGCTTTTTTTCTATAAAGACTGGCAAGTTGTGCCCAACAATAGCTAACAGAATATATCATATATCAAAAGAAATAAAGACGCACTGTGTAACTCACAAAAGTTTAAAAAGAAAATATTTATTTGTGCACCAGGGTGAACACTTAATCTCTCACTGACTAAAATATTAATGCAGAATTGGTTTCATCAGAGGACTGGGCTGACCAGAACAGCTCGGCTTACAGTCTCTACTGCCTTTCCATTGCCTGTACATACTGAGTTTTCAGCCTTTTTTTTTTTGTTTTTGTTTTTGTTTTTAAGTAAATGGATTCGAGTAGTTTAAATATAGGTTGCTTTGTGGAAATTACATGTTACAAGCATCTAGAATTTCACACGTGATGGTAGTTACATCCTTATGTGAACTTTTTTTTTTAGCTGTTTGATATGAATCAGTTTCTCTGTGTCTTCAAGATTAGCTTCAGACAATCTCCTTGCTTTGGTCTCTACAATTCTGCAATTTTAGAGCTCCCCACCACACTTAACTTTTCAGGTTAAACCTTTAGTGTCCATATTATTCCTTATTTTTAGAATTATCTCAGTATTATCCAGAAACAGAGAACTAGAAAACAAAAGACAGGCTGTAGCTTTCTACGGGGAAAGTTCACTGCCCCATCCCAGGATGCATCACTATTAGAAATGCAAGAAGACCAAAAATGGCTAAAGGCAGTTATATCTTTCATGACTCCGAGGTCTAATATTAGGTCGGGTCCTTCCAGGCCAAGCTGCATGCCAGAAATAATCCGTAAAAGGCAAATGGAGAAATGCCAAAACTAAAGGCAGAAATACACTAGGGACTCAACAGAAGCAAAACCCCATAGGGTCTGAACTGCATTAGGCAGGGAAGTTACTGAGAAGCTCAGGCCCTTAGGCATTTGAAACAAGTCAGCATCAGGTTTGCAGATCATGGGCTTCCTGCTACAGCAGGTGAGTCCAGTCCCTGTGCACGTTCTGGTCCAGCTTCCCTTGTTCTAATGTGACATTCATATGTCACCTCCTCCACCATCCATACAGTAGTAAAGCTGGCAGATTTCTAATGGATAGTTTAGTATCTACACCCCATTTCTGTTATAGATTGCTGCACCAGGGATAGTTTTAATGTTTTTCTTTCTACCTTTAAAAGCTTAGATTCCTAAATCCTGGGCCAGTGCTTGCTCTTACAAATCTTTATGCTTGGTAGAAAACCTGCCAGGCACATACCTTTGCCAGCAGTTTAATGGGAGAGCTATATTATTCCAAATACACAGTATTGTATTGGGTTCAGAGAATCTAGAAGTCCCCATGAGGTTCAGGACAGTGGCTGACAGTGAGACTGAAGCTCTGTTGCTGTGTGGCTACCTTCTCCATGCTCCCAGGTGTTCTTCTGAAAGACCACATTAATAAGATTTATTTACTAGGAGACATTTTCACCAAGATAATGACCGTAGAATCACCAGACACTCAGTAGTCATTTTTATTGCAAGGGTGTGTCTGATAAAAACTACCAACCAGCCAGGAGGTGTTGGCACATGCCTTTAGTCCTAGCAGTTGGGAGGCAGAGACAGGCAGATCTCTGTGAGTTCAAGGCCAGTCGGGTCTACAGAGCTCCTTCCAGGACAGCCAGTGTTACACAGAGAAACCTTGTCTCAACAACCCAAATCAAATGAGACCAAACCAAATCAAAAAACTCACTATGAACCATCTTTATTTTATTTACATCTCCCTAATAAAATGCAATTTTCATACAAGTGCATATCCCTCTCATACTGACTTTGGAATATACTACCCACTTCTTTTAACAAGGCTTGACTCCCAGACCCCTTCAATACACACTTGCTAAAAGATAAGCTGAAAATTTCAAGTAAGACCAGGATGTGAGTTCATTCTGTCTGTTTGCTCTCACCAGCCTAAAAGTATGATCCAGTCTCCCTCATCCTGCAATTAAAAGAAAGATGCACATGGCATCTATTCACTTATAGTTGGATTTTAGCCATATAGTACAGGATATCTATACTACAACCAAAACACCAAAGGGAACATGAACATAGACTTTGTTTTCCACCCTGTCAATGAGACACTTTTTCCTAGTGGTGCTGCCTTGTAGGTCCCCAGTGTATGAGGAGGCTCTTGGCCCTCGTTTGACTGCTGAACCTGGGTGGGGGACCGTTAGGTAGGGATACTCCACTCCAAAGGAGTAGGACAGAAGGGATAGGGGGTAGAGGGTGAGAGGGTGGGACTGGGAGGGGTGGGAAGAGGACACTATGATGGAGATGTAACCTGAAGCATTAAATAAAAAAATTAAAAACAAAACAAAACAAAACAAAAAAATCCAAGTTTGTCTTGACCGCATGTGGTTCTTCTCCTCCACCATCCTACCCCTCACACACATGCCACATAGCTGCATAACTGCATAACTATGTGTCCTACTATGGGCACCAGATGACACCACTCACCTAAGGGAACCTCCTGACATGGCCTCCTAGGTGCTTGATGCATTTTCATGGTGTGACTGTCAACTTTATTCCCTAGCATGACCCAGTGCTCCTGTGACTATATCTTGCCTCCTCTCAAGTTCATTCTGCTATAGTTTGGCGTAGTTTGGACATGGGGTGCTCTCTTCCTATGCCTTCTGCATGGAATGTATTTCTCCCCTCTCACCTCCTCGACAGCATAATATAATTATTTTGGAATTAAATTAAAAAAAGAATATTCTAGAAATTTATACACAAAATACACTGGGGCTGTTTCACTTACAGGAAGACTCACAATATATCATAAAGTTTCACAGAATTTCCAGATACATTTATTATCGGAAAACAATACAAATTCAGAAAGAGAAAGCATTTTAAGTAACTACTTCATTATGGTAAGTAACTTAAGAATTATATAAAATCCATAGTAAGAAAAGCAATAAACAACTGAGATTTAATTTCTATAGAGAAATGAGTGAGTTCAACTAGTGAGTTGAGATATTAGGTTTAAAAGCAGTTGTTTCATTTATATGCTAGGCATGGGCGAGATCAGAGGATAACCTCAGACCTTCAGTCGTCACCTCTTACCTTGCTCAAGACAGGTTCTTTTTGTTGTTCTTTAGTTATGTACAGCAGCCTTGCTGGCCCGAGAGCTTCTGAGATTCTCCTGTCTCTAACTCTTATTTTCTGTGAGTATCATAGATGTTTGCACTGTGTGTTTGCTCTTATGTGAGTTCTGGGGATTTGAACTTAGGTCCTCTCATTTATGCAGCTCTACCCACTAATCCAAATCTCTAGCCCCTGGATTTTGCTATCATAATTTTTCATAGCTGACAATTTTATAAAATGAAATATGCTCCCATGAGAGTTTGTATTAGATTGTATTTAAACTACTCACTTTACAGTGTAACTGATAACATATGCACATGTCAGTGGACACTTTTTTCCAATCATAAAAATGTTCTCTACAATGCATCAATTTAGTGAAATTGCTTTGTGTTTTTCAGCTTGGAATTAAACGCATTTCTATGATCATTTTAAGTAGCTTACGAAATTAACATCTATAATATTTTATAATATTATTTTAAAATACATACTCGCATATGCTTCAAAAATTAGATCTTGTAACAATCTGTTAGTAGTATCACATCACTGTAGTGTAGGAAAAGCTTAGAAGCCTATGGAGTGTTTTCAATGTCTAAATTGTGCTTTTAGAAACCAATTGGAACCACAGAGAGGTAAAGTTACCTCCTCTAAGCAAGTTGAATAGAGGATGTAACCAGAAGTAGGCTGCAGACTCCTGATTCCAGTCAGGTCACTGCTGACCTTTTATATTTGACATCACTACAAATGGTGAGAAGAATACAATGTGAAATGTGGAGGAGATGGAGAATGTGTTAAAATAGTTTATAATTTATATATAACTCTAAATCTAGCCCCTATTAAATTGGACCATTTTCTAATTAGGTAGTAGGAAAAACGAATATACATATAGAACCAAGAAAGTTTTGTACTTAGTATAGCACCTATATAACTATATCATAATTAGCAGAGAGCTGCCTAGCTATAAAATGTTTGATGCTATGAGTGGTGCATCTGATCAATTATTTATTTATTTATAGACAGGATCCCCTTTTGCAGCCCAGATAGGCTGAGGCCTGGCTATGTGGTTCAGGATGGCTGGGAACTTAGTAACCTTGTTCCTTTGCCTCCAGAGAGGTGGGAATACAGGTGTATGCCATGATACCTGGCATCTTTTAAAAACTCACATAGAGCACTACCTATTAATAAAAAATGTCAGATTTTAAAGATTTTGATTTATCAAAGTTCATAAGTCATAAGTAATCAAGGTTTAGAAGCTGGTAGATGGAATCTCAAAACACACCCACAGAGAATCCCCAGGTACCTGCACACAGCAAAATCTAAGGAGGCTCAAGGCCTCTTGTATAAAAGGGTACAGTTTTGAATGCAACCTGCCTGCATGCCCTCTGGACTAGGAGCCACCTCTACATTACTTATAATACTGAACGGAGTATAAAGGCAAACCAGTGTCTTGTTTGAGTTAAAGGAAGATGGCATGCACTTGTTCAGCATGGTTTCGTCTGACGTTTCTTGGCATCTTTTATTTTGGGACAGAGTCACACATGGACCCCCTGCAGAAAATTTGGATCCTTGGTTGAATTTGCAGATAAGAAACATGTGGGAATGGTGCCTGGCTATATATGTGCTTAGTGGTCATAGAATGTTGTTGAGGGAAGGTCTAATATTGTTTCTGATACATTGAATTCAATGCTGAGATCTGGTTACTGCCCCTTCTGAGGCATTCTCTTGATTGGTTAATAAGAGTCGCTTATGGTCAATTAGCTGGCAGAAAGAGTATAGGAAGGCAGGACTTCCTGAGATCAGAGCAGGAACTCGGGACACACAGAGAGGCTCTCTCTTTCTGCCGGGAGACACAGAAGGAGACAGATGACTGGAGAATTGCTGGAAGGTACTCGCAGGCACATGGTGGTTTGGAATTAGGTGATCTGATCTGGGTTAACGTAGAGTAGCTAATTGAGAGTCTGCCCAGCTAAGGGCTAAGCGTTAAAATATTAAAAGGTTTTGGTGTGTTTAATTATTGGGGAAAAGACTGCAGTGGCTTATAGGCCCTCAGTCCAAGCAGTCCCAGGATGTTGGATTCCCAGACTCCCCTTGAGCCCAGGCGAATCTCCCACCAAGCCGCCAGTAATTCTACCGGCCTAATATAACAACTAATATTAATTAACAGAGTTTAGGTTATAGGTGGTGTAGGCCACCTTTGGTCCTGGGGTTCTTTCTCCAGGATAAGTTAGGCAACCAGTTAAGGCACTCGGGCCAGGCACGCCTGCTCCTCTGCCAAGCTGCCGGATACTCTGCCGGCCTAATATTACAGTTTATACTTACTAATAACTACATTAATTAATTAATTTGCAGTTTTCAGAATATTTTGTAAAATAGTGCTTTATTATTTTTACCTACACACAAATATATATATAATTATTCTTCCCAGTATTGGGGATTAAGCCTGGGTCTCATACAGGTTAGGTAAGTACTGTACCAGTGAGTTAAATCCTCAGCCTTGCTACAGCTATTTTAAAAATAATTAACTTTTATAAAATTGAAAAAAAAAGCTATAAGCCCACAGTTTAATAAAATATACAGTGAGTTTGATTTCTATATAGAAATGTAGTTTTCCTGGCCTGTCCCTTTGTGGTAACTGGGTCAGCAACAGTTTTGATCCTGCATTTCATTGGAAGGACTACTTACACAAGCATGAGATGCACAAGCCCTGACAGACTCAAGATACAAGCTTGACAGGGAGGCGGCTGGTACTGAGAAAAACAGTGAGTCCACACTGTTTTCAGTAAACTAGAGGAATGTGTTGAAAGAAGAAAAGTCAAGAGAAAAAAATACTTATGCATAGCAGGTTAGAGCTGAGTAAGTTCTACATGAATCCTGTGTTTCTGATGCTTTAAGAATCTAAAGATTTGCAGGTAAGTATGTATATGCAGACAAATTATTTTCTTCAAAAATCCATTTTTTGGATAGCATTCTAAAAGCAATTATTGTATACACTATAGATTGTGTAAGACACTTTAGGCTGATAGAATGGTCCAATTACCCCCAATCCTTTAACAAACGAGTTTCATGATTTACATGTCTCCTGGAAGTGGGAAGCGCAAATAAGAGAAGTCCTGAGTGACAGACAAGTAGCATTCAGGTCTGAAGAAGAGCAGCCCCATTTGATCCTCTACCCCAGGAAGTCCCACACAAAAAGGAAGATATTTCTCAAGGTGACAGTCCACAAGTGTCACTGAGTCTATGTAGTTGGTGATCACACTGTATACTAATGTACAGTTTTACGAGACACATACACAAAGGTCATTCTCCAAGAGATTGATAGATTAGCTCAGGGGCTGACAATGGGTGCTATCAGACATCAGATCCCATGCAGGCGATAAGGGTCCAGCATCCTTGTCTTAACAGGGCCTTCTGGAAGGATCCTACATAGTTCCTTTACCATCACCCCAGAGAATAGACAAAGGGTTGAGCAAGGATGTAGCCCCTTCCAGTTAATCTCGGGGATAGTGGTTGCTGCTTGTTGTGCCGAGCTGCACTGGGCTAGACCCGCAGGTGGATAGCATGCAGGAAGGGATCCAAGTGAGTGGCTGCCGAGTGATGAGAGGAAGTGACATGCTGGAAGCAAGATGAGTGACAGATGATAAGGACATACAGAAGCCCAACTTCCACAGGTGACATACAACTCTGGCATGCTGGGAAAGACCATCAGGTGGAGCGAACAGACGTGTGTGCTCAATAAGATGGAGCTGATGCTGGGCAATGATGCTGGGTGGGTTAGGAGGTGGAGAGGCATTGTGGCATACAGCGACAGGCCCTGCAAACTGTGGCTAAAGCCACAAACCAAGGACAGTCTTCAAATGTAGACAGTGTGGAAGTGTACCCCCATACCGATAGGAAGGAGCACTGTTAGATGTGACAGCCATTCGCGAAGGCTGATAGTGATACTAGTTGGTAAAACAGGAAAATAATGTAAAGTCAGAAATGTATTCAAAATGCAAACAGCTAGTTTAACAATTTTGGGTTAATAGTTAAAAAAATTAAGAACAGTTAGTTTTGGCAGGGGAAATCTGATTTTGTATCGTGGGCCATGACCACTTTGTATCTATGCCATCAACTTTAAAACTAACTCTCCATGACACTGAATAGCTACTCAGCCTCCTGACACAGCATCAAAAATAATGTATGGCTTCTGAATACAAGACAATATTAGGAAGTTGTGCAAAATGTTGGTACTAGGATGTGAGCACTCTGCCCTTGGATAAAGAGAACAAGAATTCTGGGAGATTTTTATGATAATTGGACAAGGCAAATCCTCATGATGAATGCATGCTCAGGAAGGAACAGGTGGCTATAATGAAATACATCAGTTTTGTTCACTTATCCCTGTTTGTTTTGTTTTGTGAACAGCTCTTTCCACATAGCTGAGGTTGCCCTCCAAGTAGCGACCCCTCAGCTTCAGTCCCCTTCTGGGATTATACGAAAGTATCACCATACTCAGATTCTTAACTATAAACCAAGCAAAAGGAAGCAAAACAAACAAATAAACAAACAAACAAGCAAAAAACCTCACGAAAAACCAACTCAAATGATTCTTGGCTAAATCGTAGAGATCTTGAATTTGACTTTTTCGTTGTTCCCTTATTACTTATTTGAGTTAGGAGAAATGGGCCAATCTTCTAGAAAAGGAGCTTCATGTACAACATACATAAGAAAGTTTCAGTTCTGTATCTTTAATATCTCTTAACCATAATTAGTTCTCAGAGTTCAGGTAAAAACTGGATGTCAATATGTAAAAGAATTAAATTAGACCCATATTTATCACCTTGTACAAAACTTAAGTCCAAGTAGATCAAAGACCTTAACATAAGGCCTGACACATTAAATCTATTAGAAGAGAAAGTGGGGAAAACCCTCGGACTTAATGGCACAGGTGACAACTTACTGAACGGAACACCAATAGCTCAGGATCTAAGACCAAAAATCGATAAATGGAACCTCATGAAACTGAAAAGCTTCTGTAAGGCAAAAGACACTGTCATTCGAACAAAACGGCAGCCTACAGATTGGGAAAGAATCTTCACCAACCCCACATCTGACAGAGGGCTAATATCCAAAATTTACAAAGAACTCAAGAAATTAAATGCCAAGAAACCAAATAATCCAATAAAAAATGGGGAACAGAGCTAAATAGAGAATTCACAAAGGAGGAATCCCTAATGGCTGAGAGACACTTGAAGAAATGCTCAACATCCTTAATCATCAGAGAAATGCAACTCAAGACGACTCTGAGATTCCATCTCACACCTGTCAGAATGGCTAAGATCAAAAGCTCAAATGACAGCACATGCTGGCGAGGGTGTGGAGAAAGGGGAACACCCCTCCATTGCTGGTGGGAGTGCAGGTTTGTGCAACCATTATGGAGGTCAGTCTGGTAATATCTTAGAAAACTTAGAATAGCTCTGCCTCGGGACACAGCCATACCACTTCTGGGTATACATCCAAATGATTCCTCACTGAATCACAAGGAAGTTTCCTCATCTATGTTCATAGCAGTCTTATTTGTAAGACTTATTTGTAGCTAGAAACTGGAAACAACCCAGATGTACCTCAACTGAAGAATAGATTAAAAAACTGTGGTACATCTACACAATGGAATACTACTCAGCTATCAGAAACAATGAAATTATGCAATTTGCAGCCAAATGGATGGAACTAGAGAAGCTCATCCTGAGCGAGCTAACCCAGACTCAGAAGGATGCACATGGCATCTATTCACTTATAGTCAGATTTTAGGCATATAGTACAGGATAACTATACTACAACCAATGCACCAAAGGGAACATGAACATAGACTTTTTTCCTGTCAGTGAGACACTCTGCCCTAGTGGTGCTGCCTTGTAGGCCCCCAGTGTATGAGGAGGCTCTTGGCCCTCATATGACTGCTGAACTGGGGTGGGGGACTGTTATGTATGGACACTCCACTCCTGAGGAGTGGGATGGAAGTGATAGGGGGTAGAGGGTTGAAGGGCAGGACTGGGAGGGGTGGAAAGAGGACACTGTGATGGAGATGTAACCTGAAGTAATAAATACATATTAAAAAAGAAGAAACTGCTTTTAATAAAATGAAAAAAAAAGTAGGTGTTCAGTGAGTATTTGCTGAGTGAATCAAGAAACCGAGATAACCTAGGTAGTTTAAAAGTGACATAGGGACTGAAGAACCCAAGTCACTATGAAGGGAAAACTAACAAAGCAGACCTAAAGGAAAACAGGTCATCCTCCCATGAGCCATATTCCTCGCCTAGAAAACTTGAAAACATCTAGCAAAGCAGTTAACAGCCCCTGCAACCCATAAGAGGCTAGAAGAAGGAACTGTGCTGTTGATGTCCTTAATTTTTTTCTTTGATTAGTTCCCCTAATGTGTGAGTCACCCATGTTCTCTTCAGTAGAGAGAAGACAGAAACGTTTATTTCCTGGGTAGCTGATGAGGACCAGGCACAGGCATGGGAGGCTTGTGACACTGTATCAAGGGCCACCTACTTCCGTGAAGCAGCATGAGCATAGGTACTGCTGCCAGATGTGTTTCATGGGGTGAACAGGTGCTAGCACACAGGTGCC
>CAJQZJ010004763.1:11607855-11685393 GCA_907164525.1 Lophiomys imhausi
CACACAGGTGCCAGATGTGTTTCATGGGGAGAACAGGTGCTAGCACAAAGGTGTCAGATGTGTTTCATTGAGTGAACAGGTGCTAGCACACAGATGCCAGATGTGTTTCATGGTTAGAACAGGTGCCAGCACACAGGAATGAGGTACAGAAACTTGTCTAGATGAATCTGCTGTCAGGGTTTTGCCTGAGTAACAATGCTGTATTTTTGTTAAAAAGCCTTGCTCAGACAGCATGAACAGTTGAAGGTAGCAATGGAATTTTCTCCATGTGATCCTGGGTAGACTAGAGGAATGGGTTGAAAGAAGAAAAGTTGAGAGAAAAAGAAAATGCTTATGCACAGTGGGTTAGAGCTGAGTAAGTTCTACATGAGTCCTGTTCCTGATGCTTTAAGAATCTAAAGAAGGACATACATGTAGACAAATTATTTTCTTCAAAAACATCAAAAATCAAATTTTGGGTTAGAAATCTAAAAAGTAACTATTTTATATACTACAGGTTATGTAGGACATAAGGGATATAGTTTGGTTATGCATAAGGGATACAGTTTTGGTCAAATTATATAATGGTCTTTATAAGTTCCCTACATGGAAGGTATCTATGTTACTTTGGCTTCTAATATAGAAAGTAATAAAAATAATACCCTCTAAACTACACAGAGTATGGCAAATCTTGGGGTGAGCAGAGCAAATTTATCCATATGAATTAAGTATATTGGACCTTTCTTGGAGAATATTAGTGTCTTTACAGAGGGAGTGATTCCTGCAGAAGGAAACTGTCAACAAAATAAACATATTACAATCATTTCCAGTCTTTGAAGAATGATGCCTGGGTGATTTTCTGAAGCGTGTTCTAGTCCTAAAGGCTTCTTGAGTCTACCAACATAAAAGGGTCAGCTATCAAATGGCTGCATAAGTTTTAGAGAGAAGACAGATGAATCCTAATGTGCATCTCTATAACTCTTGCCAGCTCTACACTCATACAATCAAGCAGAAATGTAATTTATTCATTAGGTTCCAGAAAATAATTGAAAGTACCCTGTTCTTTTAACCTTATATTACACTTTTTAATCTTAATGCTGTACTTAATTTATCTAACATTTGGTGTGTGTAATTCAGTATAACTCTAAAAACAAATAGTGCCTCAATCTTTTAAATCCCTGAGGGAAACTTTGATTTGTTTTCTTTTGACTTGTTTCTTTGAGCCAGGTCTCACTATGCCTACTGGGAAGGTCTAGAACTCATTTTATATCCACACTTGGCCTTTAAATCTGTATTCTTTTACCTCAGCTTCTTGAGTGCTGGGATTACAGGTGTGTGCTACCATGCCCAATGGAGAGGCTCATATTAGATACTGATATTTATATAAATTAAAGTAAGTTATCCTGAGAAAGTACTTCATAGCTTGAGACAAATTCAGATTAAAAAACACATTACAAATTAAAGCCATTCTCATAATTACGAAGGTATGAAATGTCCTAGGTGGATGAACTACATATACTAAGATATTGATATTTCCTTGCTATACTCAATTATTTAAAGATTCAGTTCCTCTGGTGGATAATGGGTAGTTTTTAGACATTTGATTAAAAATTGAGGTCAGACAACAGGGTGGAGACTAATATCTGGCAAGCCTCAGCAGACTGACAAGTGAATATATGAGAAAAATTAGCTGGCAAAGAGGAAGACTGGAGAAGACCCTTAGCTGAGGCCAACAGAACCCTGCCACTGAACAGGCACAGAGAACCGCAGAGGGGTTAATGTGGCCTATGGCTCATTATAATATTAAAACACACTTCAAGTGAAAATTTTGGATGCTAGTGAAACATGAAATGCATAAAGTAGTATGTAGAATTGCATGTAACAGACCATATGTGAAAGAGGCCAGGCTAAGCAAATGAATCAGAAAGCTTACTTTATGTGACATACAAAACCTCATCCTCCATGAAAAGGGCTATTAGAGTTCTGAGCTCTCTCCCCTCGTCTGCTTCCTCTGCTGGAAGTCTATGTTTTTGTTTTTTAAATTATATACTGTTACTCTTTCTTCTGGTACACAATAACCTAGAACCTCTCTAGGAGTGCCCACCAAATACTTTTAATAGCTGGTATCAAAATCATATAAAACATTTCATTTAGTTGAAGAGTTAATGAGTCCAAAACACTTACAAGATGAGGCTTCCTGAATCACTGGCAAAGCTAACAGTGCATCTGTTTATTTGTTTAACAGAAAATGTCCTTATTTAACATCAGTGATTCATAACATTACTTCAGTTCAAATTTTAGCTCAGCAGCAAAAGTGGGATGAATAGACTTAATCGTATCCTTGACACTGCTATCTACTTTTGTACTCTAAGAAACACCGAGTGGCTACCTTTAAGAGAGGCAGGGCCACACACTAGTAATCTAAGGAGTACATGCCAACAGTATCCGTATTCAACTAAACCAGGAGAAGGTCAGCGGAGGTGACTGCCAACGGTGATCTGCAGTCATTTTCATTTCCTAAATTGTCTACATTTCTTCCTGACCTGAGAGTCCTGGTTATTTATTCTGTCATACAAGTACATTTATTTTTCTTCAAGATTTTATTTTAATAATGCCATCTAAAAATTACAATATATAGTGACATTTGTAGGTAAGGCATTTCCCAGTTAAGATTTAGCTAACTGATGAATCACATCTTTCAATTCTTCAAAATATTTATCCTTTAAATTTTTATATTAAAGGCCTTTATTATTATAGTTCTTTGTCAGAATGCTCAAGTGAACTAATGAAGATGAATCTGCACATACTGAGCTACAACAAGAACACAAAGCTACACAGGAACATAAAGCAGAATTAACACTTAAAACCAGCCACATGGTCAAAGGAAGAAGAGTAGCTAGAAGTGCATATTGAGTGTGCTTGTGCAGTAGTTCTGAGATTTTAATACCTAAAAAGCTTTTACGAACAAAATCAAGGAGATGTCAAGAGTATATTAAGAAAGTATATACAGCCTAGGCCAAAAGTGTTCCAAACATAAAGTTCCACTGGCATTCAATGGAGACTATCAAATGTTTAAAAAATATTAGAATATTTTTCATGCCATCTCCTTTGAATATAATCTTGAATACAACCTTCTATACAAGTTTTAATGATATCCTAAAGTGCATATGTATTTTATGCTTTTGTTAACTGAGATGTCAACAAAATGCTTGCACAGCTCACATGTTAAAATTTGAAACACACAAAATGTGAAAAAAAATTGACATACTCCTAGACCTATTCATTTTTCAGAATAATGCATTCATAAAACAAAAATGAATTTCATCTGGGATAAGCCTTCTTCCTAATGCAAGGTTATTGGTTACTTGGGAGAAGGTTTGGTGGGATGGATGTGGAGCTCTGGGTTAGGGCTTTCTCATTTCTTGGCTCAAGCCTACCTTTCACGTCTTCGTCCTCAATGGTGGTGTTTGAGCTCTCAGTTGACTCCTGTTCAGAAGAAAACACAGTTTTAGACTTCATACAGTGAAAGCTGATTCTTAGGACAAACTTGGCTGGTGATACACACACATCATGCAAATCTCCTCAGCAGGCCGTGTGCATATGCTGACATGCAAATGGACAAATACATCTAGTGATTTTCCACAGGAACAGGGTGTCATATGCTGCAAACACCTCACAGGGCGTGCTCTGGCCACCTAGTGACTAATGAAAGGTAAATCCAGGTGATTTGCGGAAGCAGAAGAAGTAGGTAGTTTATTTTAAGAACTGCAGAACGAGTTTACATTACGGTGCCTCATACAGTGTGTTTTCAGAAGGAGAAGTGGGATATTTTAGTGGAATGAATTTGAAATTTAAAATATATGGTTCTATCCCTAAAAAAAAAAAAAAAAGTCAATAAGTAGCACCTCCTTTGTGGTGGGCACCATGTTGAGTACAGTATTTGCTGCTATTTGTCTACTCTCCACCTTTGTGGAAAAAAGACATTTCCTCCATCATTTGATTCAGAAGCCAGAGCTATAAAGCCGAGCCAGGCTGAACATAGCTGTCTGAAAGTTCTAGGCTTATGGTCAGGACAATGGAATCATGATGAATAATTTATTTTTCAAGGGCACTTAGACTTTTTTTTTCTAACTCAGAAAGTGTCAGTCATTGAAAAACAAATATCTTCCTACAATGAAAAGACAGAGTTCTTTGTAAAACTACAAAATAAGTAAAAAAAAAAAAAAAAAAAAAAAAGAAAAGAAAAAGGGAAGAATAGCAATCACACTTAGAAGGGCACTGTAATTGCTGATGGTAAGGAACATTTCTTAAAATAGTTTCATAAGTGTTTTCATTAAAATGTACCAATGAAATATTTTCTAGTAAAGATATGTGGCAGTATTCATAAGTATTCATTTTGCACTTGGAATGATTAAAGACCAAAGCTGAAAACAAGTGGGACTAAACTTCCAGTTAATATGTGTTCATTCAGTGAATGGAAAACAGGATTTGGACAGTAATAAAAAAAAATCCCAGACAGTATTCATTTATAGATTTGATATTTTCAGACAACCATCTATTTATATAAATATCATATATAATATTTAAAGCAAAGAGATAAACTAGCTAATATCCAGAGTCTCCACACATACAAAGAAAAACATCCATGCATTTCTTTAATGTGACGTAGCATTCAGACTAAACTCAAAATGAAGGTTAAACCCATGCACTTAAAAACAAATGAATTCATGTCAGCAATGAATAGCATGCAGCAACTCTTACAAATGACAGAGCTAGAAATACGGCAGTGTCCTCTCCAGCTGCTATGCCTGGTCTTTCATTTGATATTGCCATTAATGGGAAGGTTCTCATATGTGTTGTTCCTGACTACCTCAAATCTTTTTGGAACTTAGGACATTTCCAGTGTCATGACACTAATGTGAATCTCAGATTAAGACATAAAACACTTCATGATTTTAACATGTGCCAACTAAGTATTGAGCCAGAGATGAAATATTTTTCCTGATCCTTCAGTGTGATTGATTAGAGAAAGGAAAAGACTCGTGACTATGTTGAATATCTTAGACAAGTCTGATGCATCTTCCCTCCCTCAGTTATGATAATATATAACAAGTTATAAGCTAGACATAGAATACATTTAGAAAATGCCTCCCTTTCATTCCTCATACATGTATGTGAGTGTTGGTATGAACACAGTACACACATAATTTACAATAGGTGGAACATAGTAATCTTCATTCAATATAATACTTAAATATTTGTTACTATAATTCACATAGCTCAACAGCAAACATATTTAACAAGAAGTGGAACTCCCCGATTCTCTTCAAATTCATGGCAAACAGTAACACTATCAGCAATATCATCAATAACAAGGAATTGAAAAACGGGCAAACAGAAACAATAACAACAAAACCACCAAGACAACAGAACAGAAGACAACTGAAAAGCCCAAAAGCAACATTACATATTAGAAAAAAAATTACCTACAAACTGGTTATTTTTGAAGATGATGGGACGACAGCAAGAAATTCTGAAATCTCATGCTTTGTGTGTTTATCACACAATGCACAAACAGGCGTGGAGAAGTAAAAGGACCACATAGAACTGCTTAAGATATCTAGTCATCTCAACACAAAGACTTTGTAAGTGTTTAAACTGACCCTTATATTTTTATTACTAAGAGACCATTGATTTCGCTCCGAGGCTGTCATTCATTTGAATCTGAAACAAGTATATAAATAATTCTAGATGAAATGGCCTGAAAGAGCATGTGGTAAAAAGAGGGCCTATGCTGTCTTTCCCACTTGAGATAATGACTCAGTTTTGAACAGGGCATTTGATGAGATGTGTGATCTTATCAAAGCAGATGGGGTTGATTCATTTTTTTCTGAATACCTTGTTTCCGTCAGGGTTGTGGATTACGGTAGTTTGGGGCTCCTGAGTGAGAACAAAATAGAGAAAGAAACAGTTCGTGTTGGTAAGTACATTCATTCTTGTGGGTCTGTGGGACAGAGCAGAGAGAGCCAACAGAAAACACTGAATAGTGACAAGAGCTAAAGCCATGTCAAGGACTGTCAACAGATGACAGGATCTCTGAGGAGGCCTCCTCGGTGAGCCAATGAGATCACACATGTCCCTACCCAAAAGCAGCATGCAAAAGACCTTATTCCTGATAGGTGAATGAACAGGCAGGGCTTTGCAGTTTGGAGACCTAAAGAGGCACCTACTGTTTCATCAGGCCCTATACCAGGCAGGACTTTCTTTTCTTCTCCTCAGAATACTCTATTGCAGTCTGTCTCAGAGAAACTGACCAAGAACATCATAGAGATATCTGAGAAGACATCAAATTCTTTATATTTTTTTCAGCTGTATTGCCTTGAGACTTGACTCTGATGTCATTATAATCAACACATAGCTGAATACCCTTGGAGAATCCTGAAACAGTGGACCACACTTAAAAAAAACACACACACACAAAACTGTCTAAAAGAATACACACCAAAGCTCATGAAAAAATTCTACAGAATACTAACGACATCAGAAATAAAATTTCTGTTTCACAAACTTCATATATAGAATACTAAGCTTTCCTTTCTTCTCTATTGAATACTCTATTGCTGTCTGTCTCGCAGAAACTGGGCAAGACACCATAGACAGAAATATCTGAGAAGACATCAAATTCTTTGTGAAGATATAATTTTTATATATTATTCATTATATATATTATTTATAGGTAATGTTTTTCATGAAGAAATTATATTTTCACATAGTTTTCTGAGAAAATTCTTAAGCGGAAAATAATATTCAAATACTGATGTTAAAAAAAGACTGAGTGTTTACACAGTGACAGCACGCTGGCTGCATCCACTGATGGGTGGCTTGGCACCTGACTAACCACAGCCAGTCTTTAACACAGGCACTTCCCCAACGGAAAGCCTGCACTGCACACTTGATAAAACCCAACCGCTGCTTCTTTTCTTCCTTGCTGTGGCTTGAACTGTGACACTTGCTTTCCTAGTATATAACTTGCTATCCTTTTGGCCCCTTTTTTCTTACCTATTTCTAAGAAAACATTTTTTTGTTGTTGTTGTTTTGTTTTTTGTCTTTTAGAGGGCTAGGGGTTGAACCCCAGGGTCTCTTCTAAGTTATGCCAATGCTCACCACTGAATTATGCTCTCAGCTCTGGTAACCCTCAATCTCAATATGTCTTTATGTCTTTTCCTACAAACATTCTTAAATTGAGCCTACTGGTTAACACAGTGAATGTAACGCCTAACATTTTTAAGTCAATGGCAATAACAGTCTGGGGAGAGTAATGAACAAAAATAATTTTTGGGAATCACAAGTCAAATTATGAAACCATTTGAAGAAATTCTTCTACAGTCCCACGTAGAAATGCCAATGCCAGGATTCAGATTATGAATTTTAACAGACTGTTCCAATGTGTGGAAGTAACTGACTTAGTTGTTAATTCTGTATGTACACTTCGGTGGACATGGACAAGGCTGTCCCCGACAGCTTGACCTTCTGCATTACGCACCCTCATTCTGTGGAGGAAAGTGAAACAGTGATGATTTAATCTGAAACACAATAGACAAAAAGCTTTGATTTTCGCAGTGCCTCTTTATCCCAGAAAGTGAAGTCTTACAAAGCCATGTTGTCTTTCAACAAGAGAGAAATGGGAACTCTGAATAAGGTCTACTTTCTATGTCATCTTGAAAGAAGCTGTTAGCTCTCCTTGATGTCAACACTTTCTTTGCAGAAAGAGAAACCATTGTTTGCATGATCAGTAGCAACCATCACCAGAAGAGCTAAGAGTAACCGAAGCACATTCTACTGCGTTTCCAAGCTAGCATGCAAGAACTCCAGCTGCGGAGAAAAGCATGACGTTCCACAATGAAATGAGAAGTCTCGTGTTAGAAACACACCACTTGATAACTATCTCAAGGAAAGAAAAACAAACACAAAAAAAAATTAGTTTTTCTTCTGTCTTTGAAAGGAAAGCAAAACAAACAAACAAACAAACAAAAAACCCAACAACAAATGAAATATTGACATATAGATATTGATTTAGTGAAGGCAAATGAGAGAAACAACAGCAAACAGTGCAGAACTTAAGAAGGGTACAAGAGTCCAGGTATACCAGCGCCGGGGTAGGAATATTTTCTTTGGGGCTGGTTACCACGTTGGCTTTGTTGTTTATCTGTGGATATGCAGAAAACAGAAACAGAGATGCCTTAATCTCGGTTGCCAATGTCTACAAGTAGTGTGTCTACACAGAAAAATAGACATGAGAATCCTATCTCCTTAGCCACTGGAGATGGATGAGAAGGACTGTAATGACTGACACAAATCAAGAGCACACCTAGTCCCTGAAGGTCACATGACGACTGGGGCCCTGTTTGTGGTGGAATGAGATTAGCTTTGGGTGTGCTGTTTTCTCTGAGTGGCTTCAGGGTTTCACAACAAGCTGCAGAGTATGATGAGGCTGTAGCTGTTTTCATACCCTTCAAGTTGGATTCTTTTTCCAAGCTTCCAATTATTTACTGTAAAGAACACATTTCTTTATTGTTTTTCCTCCTCATTTTATTCTTGAGCCTGAAGTCACACAGAGATCATCTTTCCCTGGGGAGCTTTCATTACTTTGTTTACTAGATATCCAATTAACATCCTGGCTCTTCTGACAAAATGTAAGCGTTAAAGTGTTTTATTGAAAATGATAAGTTTGAGTCTCCTTTAGGAATGTATCTTCAGTGGTAAATGGAAGAAATGAAACTCGATTCTGCAGCCTCGTCGTGAAAGGACTTCCTTGTTCACAGTTGCTTGAGAGACAGTTCAGTAGCTTGTGATTGTTTGGTTATTCTTGCTGAGTACATCCAGTGGGACCAAGCCCTTGCATTAACACAAGTGAGTTTATCTTTAAAGGGGATGTGATTACTACCAGGGAGCCATATTTTCAAAGAAGTTCATAGGGCCAATAACTATGGCAATGGCCCACAGAGAAGACACTCTGTAGACATGTGGGCTCTTGGAACTCTATTGATTTTGAGACTAAAGAATAAAATACTGAAATGTAGTAATCAACATTATTTAAAACCCATGTATAAATATTACATTATGATATTAAACAGAAACTTAAATTCACATCCAGTTTTACATAGCAAATTATGCAAGCATTTGTACACTATTTTCTAAAGGGATAAACCCCATAGTTTTAATATGAATGTAAATATACCCATGGAAATAAAGAGGAATATGGAGTGCATACCAAATGGTTATTTACAAGTCATTATTTGGGCTTCCTGGATAGTTTAACCCTATGCCTACAGGCTCTTTGGGGGCTATCATTGAGAAGAAGACAGAAGGGAACAGAATTAACTCAGGTATATAATATTTTGTTCTTCTTTTCATTTACCTTCACGTGGTTGTGGGTAAGAGCATCATTTAACAAGCTATAACACAGTGCTCTGTGACATTCAGGGAGGGAGAGAAAATGTTGAACATTTCCTTTAACTAGACAACTTATTTAAGATGAAACCACCAACCTGTATTTGTGTGTCTGTGTGTGTGTGTGTGTGTGTGTGTGTGTGTGTGTGTGTGTGTGTGTGCTTTAAGTAATTTGAACACAAAATGTGTGTAACAGCTGAAAGAGACAAGAAGTAAAGGTTGTAGGGTATCTGTTAAAGAGGGTCCAGAATGTGTTTATGCTGTTACAAGCTACATTAAACTAGGTGACAGATGTCCACAGGTACTGTCATGGGGAAGAGTGCTTGATGAAGCATACCAACTTCCTGTCCTGTCATCAGGACACTTGTGATTAAAATGCCACATGTACTTAGTGTTCATCAGTATATGCACGTAAAAGATGAATACTCTGGAATATTCTTCCTGTTTTGAGAGGAGAAAGACTTTCCCCCTAGGAGGTAGTTGCTAAGAACTGTCTTATTTTAGTGAAAATGTGACTTGTCTGTATCTAAACGTACATAAACAATCAGCCAAAGTGTACCACTACCCAAATCCCTGTCCACATTCATACATGAACAATATACACACCATCACATTTTGGAGGTATTTATGATATTATTCCCAAATAATAAGGAAACTTCTAAGTAAAAGCCAGAAGAACTAACTTTCAAAGAGAGAGTTATCAAGTACCATGTTCAACCATAGTTGTCTTTTAAATGTACATATGAATATATATACTTTATATTATGGAAGAAATGTATTTTTCTTGTTTGAAACCTAAATGCAATCAAATATTTAAGCGATATAGTTTTACTCTAATGAAGTGTGAACAAGGTGTTGTATTTATTCAGTTGAGGCTAGTACATACTTCTTTTAAGAAAGCTTAGCTAGAATGAGCCCATGCTGTAATCACTTTCACATTCTTTGTAAACTCAAGGCAACTGTATTAAGTTGGGTCTGAATTAATTTATCAATTATAATTATCAATTAAAAAACAACCCAATGGCATTTCTTCTTGTATGTATAAACATTCATTATGTCCTGGATTCTTTATTATCAAAGAGAGAACTGGGCTTTGCTCTCATAGATGGTCAAACTCATTAACAGCATATGAGTAAGGGTTCAACTTCTTATTTACTTGAAAAATGCTAACAGAGAAAAACAAGGTAAATGTGAAAGCGTAGTAGCATGTTATAAGTGCTGATTAGCGCTGACCTATGATGCTCTTTTTCTACTTCCACTAACTGTGGTAAATGAGACTGCTTCATTTCTAAATGTGCATTTTCCCAGTAGGAGAAATCTGGCAGACACAGGTCCTCACCATCATCTGAACACTGGAACTGGACTTCCTTTTCTGAATTGACCACTCAAAGAGAAAGGAAAAGAGAGAAAAAACAAAACAGAAAAACAAAAACAAAAGACTAAAAAACATGACCGGCTGAACTTTAAAGCACCGAAGTATGAAATACATGATACTTTTGTTGTTGAGGAGGTGTTTATAAGTCGGCTAGAGGGAAACTGTTCTCAAAGTGTTTTCAGATCAGGATAACAGTGAGAACAACCATCTGGGTCCTCTGAGCTCTCCAGCACTGAGCAGTAGAGAAAACCCAGAGGAAACATTTGGAAATGTAAAAATATTCATTTTCACCAGTGTCACACCAGGGAAATGACAGACATCCACTGTCATCATTGAAATCTAAAATGAGTAAAATAAGCACAAGGAAGATACATTTAGCTGGAGGAATGGGACATGGCGACCTAGCGAGCCCAGGTCACAGTGACCCCCGAGCTGGAAATTCTCAGGTCATACACAGACATGTGGTGAGGAACGACTCAATATGAATATAGGAACTGGAAATGACTTTCTATGTTACATTCTTCAATTAGAACTGACCACCTGGCCGGGCGGTGGTGGCGCACGCCTTTAATCCCAGCACTTGGGAGGCAGAGGTAGGCGGATCTTTGTGAGTTCGAGGCCAGCCTGGTCTACAAAGTGAGTCCAGGACAGCCAAGGATACACAGAGAAACCCTGTCTCGAAAAACCAAAAAAAAAAAAAAAAAAAAAAAAAAAAAAAAAAAAAAAAAAAAAAAAGAACTGACCACCTGATTGGGTCAAGTTCAAAAGTTAGAATATTAATTCCCAAGAGTGCCGACCTTTTGAGGAATGTATGCATCTGCCACTGGAGAGAAAGAAAATTAACAAGACATTTAGGTCATATTCTGGAAAGATAACAAATATTATTATGCAAATATGAGGTTACACTATTAAAAATCAACTCTGTAAACAAGATATTATCGGTAGGTAGAAAGTAAGTTGTATTACATTGGTTAGAAATCCAACAAAGTAAAAAGTTTTTGTTGTCATCTTTCTTGGAAGGTTTTCCTAGTATCTGCTCAGGATAGCACCTTGAGCACATCTTTAATCCTTAGAATGGAAACTCAAGAAACTCCTGGGCTTTGGAGGAACTGCTGAAGCAGGGCATGCAGTCACTGGTGCCTTGATTTCTCAGACAAGCTTTCCCCAGACTTTGGTGGGCTTCAGGTACACACCACAATTACTTGGAAAAGGTTTTGTTTTTTGGCAGGTTCTTAGGTCAGTGGAATGTGGAACTGTGGACAAGCAGAGAGGACCCCAACATTCACTTTATTTAGTAACTATATTTAGAATATTATTTTCATGGTTAATTCATAATCAAGTGAAAAGGATGGAACATTTGTTAGCATACATGATAGTCATGTTTGTGTGTTGAACTATCTCGTGCTTCAGCCTGCACCCTCTGTCGAGAACTGTAAAGTACATAAGCCACACAGACCTGGGATTTGCAGGTAACATTTAAATTTCCAGTGTCTGAAAGTCAGTGGCATTTTAAGAGAGCTGTTTAGCTTACCTTTACTCCGTCCGGTTTCTTCAACAAACTCTTGGCTGCTGCAAAATGAGGTTGAAATCGCTTTAGTGAGTTACCCACAAACCCACAGTGAGAAGACGAATCTGAGAAGACAAATCAAGTAATCGTCCCTGGCCACCTTTGCTGAGTTATGACCAACATACACAGAACCATTGAGATCACACTGATGAGTGAGAGCTTACAGGATACTGATGAAGTACAGTATCACTTTTCTGGCTTTGCCACAGCAAATTTAGAGCTAAATTCTTACATAGTTCACGGCATGAAGTTGAACACTTTGCAAGCTGTGCATTGGACTTTATGTCACCTTCCGTTCCGAAAAGGATACTGGAACTTTCGCTGGACTTCATAATCCAGAAAGTTGTTTTCAGCCTTGAGACACCAACTGACAGACGGAGTACGTGTCCATTCACACCATGTCTCGTGATCATGTCAGTTCTGAAGCTGAAGCTCCTCTTTCCAGAGGATGAGATGTCATTCACAAAAATTTGCTCTGGCTAACCAATGTTCTTCCCTACAATTTTTTTTTTAATCAGATAACTTCAGTTGGACTGAAAATGCAAATATCTACATAAGATCAAATAGTATCTTCTTGACCAGGAGCAAATTTTTCAAATGCTTATTTAGCATATGGTGAGAAAAAATGCATTCTGTGTTCTTTTTAGACTTCAAAATCAGAATACAAAGGTTTCCTAAACAAAAGTCTTTGAATTGAAAAATGAAAAACCATGGTATTCGGAAAACTATCTAAAATAAAACAAAATCTTAAAGGGATAAAAAAATTTGGTTTTGGATGTTATTTTAGTTTTCAGTTTGGCAACATTTTAGATTTCCCTAAAAGACACACATACTAATTTTATCTTGTTTTTAGCAACAAAGCCATTACATTTTATCAATGGAGATCATTATTCAATAGTTGCCTTATTTATGGTGCTCTCTGCCTGTAGGTAAAGAGGAACACTAGGGAACTCTTGTGGCAGCTAATAGGTTAGAGAGCAAACAGAATAATTCGGATTGCAACGGCAAGCAAAAAGAAGACAATGATTTGGGAAAGCAGAAGTCTGGCCTAGGAGATGCAGAGCCATTCCTTGTGTGACTACCACCTTACCTCACAAGAAATACATTCCACATTCAGGGAGAAAAGAAGAAATAAAACAAACAACTTTATAACCATATACTTATGGAAGTTTACTTTAAAGAATATATTTGGCAGTGAATAGAATGAATGAAATACTCAAAACTAAAATGCAACTATAAGATGGAACAAGAACATATAAATGAGTTTCATGTTATTCAGTTGGTAGAGAAGTGATGGGTCAAAAAGTTTGTTTTTCATGCAAAAACATTCAGAGACAATACAAAATCCACATATTAGTCATGGTTTTTAGTTTATAGAACATTGAACAGGCACACACAAGAAGCATCCATAAATGGCAACAAACATTATTAATAAAGACCCAATTTACACTTAAGTGTGTATTTAAAAGATCAACAAAATATATGATTGTAATTCTGGAGAATCTTTAAAAAGGTAGTTCTTCATTAACAACATATACTATATAAACCCCTTTATTTCTAGTGGTTCACTGAGTAGTGGGCCACAGAGAAATATCTGTTTAGTTTAAGGTCATATATATTGGTTAATGTTAAATGACTCGACATTGAGCTCACCCACATAAATGTCAATTACACTAACTAGGTATTTACCAAAAAGCTTGATGAAGGTAGCAGCATGGCTTATTAGGCCAAACACACCGGAAAGAATACATAAGAGTTGGGCAGCATGGCCCTGAATGTGCAGCGATGGTCATTGCACTGGTACATCGTGGCTCTTGTTCAGCAACCTATCGTTTCCCATTGTTTCTAAGTGGGAAGGAGCAGTGCCCCATAAACCCAGGTCTAAGCAACAACTAGGAACTTACTGAAAAATGTCTGATACTCATATAATGATGGCCACCTGATTGTTACCATTTTAACATCCAGCCTGGGCAAAACAATGTCAGAAGACATCACTGAATGCTGCACATCTCTATCCAAAAAAAAAGTACTGCTATTTATGACAACTGTTCTAAGACTAAACATTTAAACTGTAAGTGTTTTTTTCTTTAAACAGGTTCTCACTATGAATCCTGGTTGGCCTATAGCTATGTAGAGCAGACTGGCCTTGAACTCATGGAGTTCCTCCTTCCTCTGCATTCTGAATGCTGGGATTAATTACAGGAACCTCCTTATGACCCTCCCCCAAATTATAAGTTTATCAAGTGTAACTTAGTTGCTGCTCAGTCCACTCCATATATGTCAGTTTAGTACTTACCAACATTTGACTTTTGAAGGCCTATGGCTTTTAGATAATCTATCAAAGAGGGCCTCAAAACTTAAAAAAAAATGTTTCCTGGAAATAATACACACTTTACATCCATTTTGGACAGTCATTTTTACAGAAAAGAAACTTCTTGGTTGAATTTAATTCATAGGTAAGTTTTTCTTCTTTCTTGTTCTTCTATTTTCCTCCATGCAATCATTTTGAGGAATATTATTATTGGATGATATCCCCATGTGCCCATGTGGTCAGTTCTCTATGATCTCTCATTAGACAGACTTAGTCCTTGTAATCAGTCTTAAAGAATGTGAAGACACACTACCTTAGTTCAAAAGAAATTAGGTCTATTAGAATGGGGTTCCACAAAATGCCTCATTTTAAAAGGCTTTCTTATTGCAGTTCCCTATGATAACCAGGGAAAAAAGCACCCTCATGGTTATTTATGATATATCAATAAAAACTGAGTCATACATATCATACTTGTGTGATCCCAGCATTTGAGAACTAGATGTCCAGTCTGGGTGGAGTACTACAGACGGCTACAGGAGTATAAGGAGTCTCCCTCTCCCCAGTGTGTGTGTGTGTGTGTGTGTGTGTGTGTGTGTGTGTTAACCATTTGTAGTTATTAGATTTTCTAAATTCTCTTAAAGAGACACACACAGAGGGAAAGAGACAGACAGAGAGAGAGAGAGAGAGAGAGAGAGAGAGGGAGGGAGGGAGGGAGAGAGAGGGAGGGAGGGAGGGAGAGGGAGAGAGAATGAGAGAGAGACTCTAGAGTAGGGCAGAAGACAAGGACCACAGTTCAAACAAGTGTACCTGAAAAATTTCTTGTAGCCAGCATAGTTGTCAAGATGGCACCCTATCAAAGAAATAAGAGAACAAGATCATAGTTGCCGCTATAAATCTCTGACCTAAAAACATGTAGCAGGGGCTAACAAGCCTCCTTGTTTTATTTTCAGATAGGGTCTTAAAATTGTTTGCTTTTTTAAATTTTGTTTTGTTTCTTAACAGTATTAGCCTGCGGTTCTCCGGAGGTTGGGACAGCTCTGTCTGAGCCAGGTTTGGATCATCAAACCGCACAGCCGGTTCCTCTGAAGAGAGGAAGCACAGCACACACTGCCACATCTGGCCCACTTTTCATCCTGGGCTTGATTATGGAGCATCCTCAGTTTCCCTCAGATGCAAGAGGACTGAATACTGAGATCTACAGGGTTAAAAGCTTTACTAAATCATTCCCTTTCGGTAGTTTTCTTTTCACTCACCAAACCAACCCTCCACCCCTCCCACCCCTCCCACAACAATGTCAAACGTCTTACCTTCAATTTCCGTCTAGCATTAAATTTCTTCAAGCAGTCTACAGTCTCCTGCCTGTGCATCATGGAAGCAACAGTAGAACGTTGCTAAAGGAAGAGAAGGAAGAGGGATGTGAGGATATTTAAAACACACCAAGGACAATAAAGAGTCTCCGCTTCATCCAATCTTTACTAATTGCACCTGCATGTCTCTAATCAACTTGCAAGTATTCACCTGTCAATGTTACCGAGAAAAAAAGCATGATTTTATAAAGATTATTAATGACTGAGCTCAAACACTGAAGAACAGAAGGTACTGAAATGAAGATCATTAACCTCTCAGATCACCATTTTAGCAAGCATTTCATCTCATTTCTATTAGCATAGCTTCCATTTACATAGTATCATATTCCAACTGTAGAAATTTACAGACATTTTTAGATCCCCTTAACATTTCCTTAATTTTTCCTTAGGGCTTCTACATGATACTTGGAAAATTGCAGCTATCCTGTACCCCATCAAACTACCTCTAGCTTCTAAATCTCATATTTTTAAAGCTGCTTAATGAGAAAGAATTGGATTTTGTAATTTTTTTTTCTTCTGGGATGCAGTAAGCTTTGGTATCATTTTCCTATTACCTGTTCATGAGTCCTAATCAATAACTGGAATGAGAACTACTCATTCTTGTTACTATATGTACACAATACTTACTTAGCAATTTGCTCAATTTAGAGTTTGCTACAGGCAATGGTGATTTTTCACTATTATTAAACTCGTTTGTTAAATACCTTGAGTCAAAACTGCAGTAAGGTTCATCTTTTTCTGCAATATCATTTTAAATCTATGAGAAAATGACTAGCAGTTTATTTTTCAGTTTGGCTCCCACCCAGGGGGTATGTGACTTACACAGATCCATGGATGCTTCAGTGCCTCAGAGGCTGTGATTCGTTTGGCAGGGTTGATGGTAAGCATTTTGTTGATAAGGTCTTTGGCTTCAGGTGTCACCGTGTCCCATTCTGGTGATGGAAACTTCAAAGATAAGAAATTAGTAAAAAGTTTTAAAAAATAGACACACTAGCTAGACATGTTGGTACATGCCTCTAATTCTAACACTAGAGAGGCAGAGGTAGAAGGAACAGGACTTCCAGGCAAGCCTCAGCTATATAGTAAGATCAAGGGTAACCTGGTATACATAAGATCCTGTCTTTAACACCCTACCCCCACACACAGAGTCAAATAGAAAAAAGCCAAATATATTCCTAATTTCTATAAGCAGTGCATTGCTTCATAAAATTTCCCATAATAGATTATTTCATACCATATAGATTAGTTCATACTACTGTCTAATGATACAAAAAGAAACACTGACAAAATGAAGTTGATCAGTTTATCGTCATTTTGGTCCACTTGCTTTAATGTGAGCATGTCTGAAATATTAATTCATGAATTTCTAAAACACTTAACTAGAAATAATGCTTGTAAGATAGCCATGGTCTTGTAAGTGGGTATCCATGAGTTGACTGGAGAAAGAAATCATCTTGAATTGTCATACTCTCTCATTCTACCCAACAATAAACCATTTCTTCAACATCTGTGATTTGAAGGATAGATTGTACATGACAACTGGCTGGACAGTGATTGGACCAAGAAGCAGATCCAAAGCACTTCTCAAACCAAATTTGCACCCAAAAAAGACTGTGGTCATTATTTGGTAGTATGTTACTAATAGGATCCACCACAGCTTCCTGAATCACAGGAAACCATTACATCTGAGAAGTGTGGTCAGAGAATTGATAAGATTCACCTAAAACTGCAGTGTCTACAGCTGTCTGGTTCTTTCTGACAACACACCCAGCATGTGGCACAATGCTTCAAAAAATTGAATGAATTGGGCTATGGAGTGTTAAGTCATCTGTTACAGTTGTGGTCTCTCTCTAACTGACCAAAAATCTTCAAGCATCAGAAAACACTTCTATATCTAACAGGTGCAGAAAACGCTTTCCAAAAATTCATTGTTCCCAGAAACATGAATTTTTATGCAACAGAATTAAGCTTATTTCTCACTGTCAAAAATAAATTCATTATGATGGTTCCTATTTTGATTAATAACGATATGTTTGAGTCTAGTTATAATCACTTGAAGTTTATGGTCTGAAACTATAAAGCTTTTGCACTAAGCAATGCTCATTCTATTTTTGATAATTAGTCTTCCTTTCATATGGTAAGTATATTTTGTACTAGACAGATTCTTATTCTCAGGTTTGGAGAAATTTACCTCACACTGGTTGATAAATGAATGACAGGACAGCAAATTATTCTAAAAATAGCAACTTGTCATTAAACCAACCAACCCTCACCCAAAGCCGTATGGATACTTATTACATACATCATAGGCTCCAGCCTTGATCTGCTGATACAGTCTATGCTGGTCTTCATCCCAGAAGGGTGGGTAGCCCACCAGCAAGATATAGAGAATGACACCTGAGGAGATCATAACAGACAATGATTCAAATATGGCTGACCAATATGGTATGAAGACAGAGGGAAGTGCATTGAGGTTGACCTCAGAGAGACACACTGTGACCTGTTGAGAAGCCTTCTCTCTCTAGAGGGTGACCTCTCTTCCTCTCTCCCATGTGCTCCACACTGACACCTTTAGTCCACCCAATGGAACCAAGTATTGTAAAGATGAAGGAAGGGCAATGCATAAAGATGAGATACTCCTGTCATTTTGGAGGACATATTTTGCCTCCCTTGATTTTTTTTTCTATGTAGATTCTATGCAGGTTGATGGTTAACATCTTTTTATCTACTTCCTTATTTACTGACAATGAGGACCTTTGTTGAATGTCATGTCCCAGTTATAAATTTAAACTCTGAATCACTGGTGTCTCTTGGGATGCAGATAACATATAAAAAGCCATAACCATTTTCTCTTCAATAATCTGAGTTTTCAAAACTGAAAGATTTTCTATCAAATAAACCCCATCAAAGAGCCATATGTTATAGGAAAGTAAAAGGGAAAAGGAGGATGAAGCTGCATGAAAAATCCAAAGTCATAAGCACATAGTTCTAATACAATTTGAAATTTATTGAAAAATATGTAACCATAGGCATTGTTGGCACACAGACAGAACTGGTTCCTGGATCACCTCACAGATATCAAAGTCTGTGCATGCTCAGGTCCCATTTATAGAATAGTGGGATTCATTAAGGTATGCAATTTCATGACATATGAATAGACTGCTTAACCTAAAAAACATACAAATGTTGTAAAAGAGTTGCTGGGCTGTACTGTTTAGAGACAAGGAAAAAAATCTGTGCACATTCAATGATACAATTGTGTTTTCCCCCCAAATATTCTATCTGTGGTTGGCTGAGTCTGTAGATGTTGAACCTGCCTATTGAAGGGCAACTGCACTCGTGAGTTAGTCAGTACTTGATTCAGTATTTAAGTTAAAAATAGACTCATAGACTTTGAATTTTACCTGAGGTCATCTATGCATATATTCTCCTAAAAATAAAATTATGGTCCCTTTGCCTTCAAATGTCCTTCTGTTACTTTTCACATACTACTAACCTCCTAAAGTTTTTGTTTCTTTTGTAGTATATTTTCCTAGAGGAAGGTTTGAAGTTTCTGTGACCACCCCCCCCCCCTTGCTGCTTCCTTAAGCCTGGAAAGTCTAAGGAAAAAAAGTAGGGCAGGCGATGCCTTGAGACAGTTTCCCCTCATGGATGGTGGTCCCTTGTTTTCAGGAGTTCATGGTGGGAGAGATGTAACCCTGCTCTTGTCCGTTAGCCTGGACTTATTTATACTCATTTCTTCCTTGTTCCATCTCCTGTGACTTTCATAGACTAGTTCAGGAATATAGTTTGAAAGAGACTTTTGGAGTCTAGGGAGTGGCTAGAGAATAGTTCAGTGGTGGAGTTCAAGCATTGCTTAGCAAGCCTGAATCCCTGGCTGGGTCTGATCATAACTGCAAAGCAAGCTGACAAATAGCCAAAACCACCCACTCAAAACTAACCAAATGATAACCCTTTAGAGAGTCATGTGGAGGATGAATTTTTATCTTGAATGTTCCCAGGTTTCTACACATTAGAGTCTTGGTCCCCTAGGAGCTATTATTAAGACATAAGGCCCACCGAGAACTCCAAGTGTCTGGGGTATGTTGGACCCTGCTCATTTCTTCCTTGTTTGCTCTCTGGTCTTCAGGTAAATGGTTTTGTTCTGACAGGTCATCTGGTCATGAGTTTGCCATGTGCTCACCACAGGTCCACATGCTTTGGAGGCCAATATATCATGGACTGCAAGCTACAATAAGTCTGGCATCTTTGTAAGCTGATTATCTGTGGGAATTTATCTTAGTAATGGGAAGATGGTGAACACAAAATTAAACATTTTAAATAACATTCAGTTTACAAAACTATCATGACTTTTATACCAAGACTGAAAGTGTATTTTATAAATTGTACTGCTGAAGTATTAATGTGCTGTAATGTAATATTCATACCATTGTCATCACCGGAAGGAACAGATGATTCAACAGTAATGGTGGTTATGGTGATGATCAATAACTGTGCTTATTTTTCTAGGATGTGTTGAAAAGAAACTCACGTTAAATAGCTTTAGTTCTCATTTATGGTTCAAGGAGTGAAGAAAAAAATTGTCTTGTGACATCAACATTATATGGTGAATCTAGATATTTTCCTAGTAAACATGGAGTTAGGTTGTTGTAAAATGATTAAACAGTCTCACAGCTGAGGCATTTTGCACTGACTCAGACTTTTCTTTCTTGGGGCTCTTGTATGCAGCTGACATATGAACTTACTTTTCTGGGAAGTGGAAGCTCACAAAGACCTGTTGCCCAAGGGAGAGCTACCAATGCATACTATACACACACTGCACAGCAGTTTCCTCAAGACTGAAGCACTCCATAATGCAGAGAGGCTTACTAAGGCTCAGGAAGTACTGTATCAAAACTTTCCATCCTGGAAAGGGGACTTTAACACTAAGGAAGAAAGCAACCCACAAATCTTTTTTTTTTTTTTCCCCATAGAGAAACCCTGTCTATTTATTTATTTATTTGTTTGTTTGTTTGTTTATTTCTTCAGGTTAAATCTCCATCGCAGTGTCCTCTTTCCACCCATCCCAGTTCTGCCCTCCCACCCTCTACCCCCTATCCCTTCCATCCCACTCCTCTGGAGTAGAGTGTTCCAACATAACAGTCCCTCGCCCCAGTTCAGCAGTCATATGAGGGCCAAGAGCCTCCTCATACACTGGGGGCCTACAAGGCAGCATCACTAGGGCAGAGTGTCTCACTGACAGGAAGAAAAAATCTGTGTTCCTGTTCCTTTTGGTGCATTGGTTGTAGTATAGATATCCTCTACTATATAGCTAAAATCTGACTATAAGTGAATATATGCCATGTGCATCTTTCTGAGTCTGGGTTAGCTCACTCAGAATGAGCTTTTCTAGTTCCATCCATTTGGCTGCAAATTGCACAATTTCCTTGTTTCTGATGGCTGAGTAGTATTCCATTGTGTAGATGTACCATAGTTTTTTAATCCATTCTTCAGTTGAGGGACATCTGGGTTGTTTCCAGTTTCTAGCTATTACAAATAAGGCTACTATGAACATAAATGAGGAAACTTCCTTGTGATTCGGTGAGGAGTCATTTGGGTGCATACCCAGAAGTGGTATGACTGGGTCCCGAGGCAGAGCTATTCCAAGTTTTCTAAGATATCTCCAGACTGACCTCCCTAGTGGTTGCACAAGCCTGCACTCCCACCAGCAATGGAGGAGGGTGCCCCTTTCTCCACACCCTCGCCAGCATGTGCTGTCATTTGAGCTTTTGATCTTAGCCATTCTGGCAGGTGTGAGATGGAATCTTAGAGTCGTCTTGAGTTGCATTTCTTGGATGATTAAGGATGCTGAGCATTTCTTCAAGAAGTCCCTACAACTTAACAGAGTCCCAAGGTCCCTCTTTCACCAAGCTTACTTAAACAATAAGCACAGCTGTGGAGAGAAGACTCCCCCACTGGTCAAGCTGCCTTCATACTGTGCAGAGAGCTCCAGGATTGCAGCGTTTGTGAGTTGCCACTTACTGTAGGGTAGGAATTTGGTCATTCATGCTCATATATAAGTAACACCAGTAAACTCACTGGTTCACCAACTTGGACTTTGGTGTAATCATTTCTTTGATCTGTCACTGATGCCATATTTGGTGTGAGTAGAAATTTGTTCAGAAATATCCCCAGGAAAAGTCACATAACATCACATAATTTAGTTGATAAGTGATTAAGTGGCTTGTACAGAAAATATACTTTTGATACAGTAGCACAAATATTAGAAATAAAAACTGCCTTAGACTTGGAGAGGAAAAAAGTACTATTGGGTAACTGAGGTGAAACTGTTAATGCTGGTTTAAAGTATTCTGTAAGCTTCTTTGGATT
The DNA here is from genome assembly GCA_907164525.1 of Lophiomys imhausi. Taxonomy (NCBI): domain Eukaryota; kingdom Metazoa; phylum Chordata; class Mammalia; order Rodentia; family Muridae; genus Lophiomys; species Lophiomys imhausi. The sequence continues at coordinate 11,630,274 of CAJQZJ010004763.1, forward strand.
TTCTCAATGGAGTCCAAGGGCTTCTGGATTATGCTTCTTTATAGTTCTAGCATAATGATAATGTTGCATCATTAAGTTTCTTCATAAGTAATGTTTATTACATGTGCTTTAATGTATTATTCCATTTTATCCTATATAGTGGTAGGGTAGGTATGTTTCTAATAGCATTTTATAGATAAAAACAAGGAGACAATGTGGTTAAGTCACTAACAGGCTTGTTAATGGCACCACTTTCAAAGTTCTTTGGACCTACTTTTTCTCCATGGTACGTTAACCTAATCAAGACAATTCCCCATAGGGGTGCTTGAGGGTTAACCTAACCTAGATGATCCCTCACAGGGATGTCTGAGGATTAGCCTAACCTAGATGATCATTTACAGGCATGACTGGAGTCTTGTCTCCTAGGAGATATTAGATTTTGTCAAGTTAACAATTTGTCTTCACTACCACAGTGAGCATTTCAGGGATGCTGACATGACCTCCAAATACTGGGTGTCTCTCATGACCTAAGTGGCCTTTGCTAATCACTTCCTGGATGGTTTTCTAGATGGTGTTCTAATTCTATCTTACCTTTTAAAAATAGGAAAACCTTTTCCACTCCTTGATTACCCTAAGGTACAGTCCATATAGGAAAGGCTGAGTAATAGCCCATTTCTCTTGACCTTTATTAACCTGTTTTTTTTTTAAATCACTCATTTACTCTTAAGTGTCTCCCAAATGTCAGAATGTCTCTTAGATTTAACCATCATAAACAAATGTATTTAATCTTTTGGTGTGTATTTTAAACCAGTGCACTGCTTTTATTTTTTATAGCCACCCTGTAACTATTCCATCTCTGGAAGGCAGAAATGAAGTTCAGGATGGCTCCTGCGTTGTGAGAACACAAACACACTGTCTTTTAACTTTTTCTTTCTTTCTGTAATGACAAGAAACTCCTGCACTCTCCCTGACTGAGATGTGGAATCAACTAGTACTATGAGTGATTGGAGGGACAATCAGTGTACCAAGACTAAGGGTGGCCACTTATGTGTGTTTTGTGGAGATACAAATCCATTACAAATGAATGGAGAGAGATACAGTGGTGAGACTTACATCAAAAGAGACTGAAGAGACTAAAGATAACAAATTAATAACAAAATCTTGAGTAAACAAAGTGGCTAGGGAAAGTTGAAGACAACCAGTTATATTAACCATTGCCATGGACTTCTAGCAAGCTTTGTTATTGTCACACTTACAAATGGAGTCCTTTTTCTGTGCAGATATATTGACATGGAATTTAGATTTGGAATAGAACAATCTCAGAATAGAGGAAAAAGCAAGGGTAAGATGAAGTAACCTCAGCCATCTGCTCATTAGTCTCTCTTTTTGTATATTTGAGCTTTCCTAAAATCATTATAGAAACTGTTTTTTTTGACACAATTGGTTTCATATAACATTGTTAAATGATGCTGCCTAGTTTTCTTTATTTTATGTATTAATCTGTACTTGGAAGAAATGAGAGATGTTTGATTACAGAGTTTGGGAAAGCACTGATTACTGATTAGGCAGAAAGCCCACATTAGCAAGGATATTCCAAACTTATTTTAATGAAAGCTAATATTAGAAAAAATGATTAAGCCTATAATCACTGAAATAATCAAACATTCTAAAGATTGTTCTCATGGGAGAAGAAATGATGGAAAGCTGAGACGTTGTGATAAAGTTATAGGAGAAGTCATCCATGACATCTGCTTCACCTTGGTAAACTGAGTCCACCATGCTAGGCATCCACAGGAGGGTCTGGAAATGCATACAATTAACCAGAGACATAAGGATGGCTCACCTATATCTTGTAATGCTCTTAAGATAGACATTGCTGAACAGCAAGCATAGGTTGGACAGAAGCTAGAAAAAAAAATCAAAGCTAGCAGGATAAAAGCCATTTCTCAGAGGATAGAACTATCTGCATCATGGAAAAGGGTTGGCAAAGATAAATAATAAATGTCAATATTGCCCGAAACATAAGGGCCAGGTATCTGGCTACGATGACTAATTGCTACAATGGACTGAATGTCTGAGTCTTCTAAAAAAAAATTTGTATTTTGAAACCCTAAACCCCCTGTGATGGCTTTGTGGAAGTGAAAGATTAGCTAGTTAACAAGGGTGGAGTCCTCAGGAAGAGAATTAGTGTCCTTTAGAGGTCAAACACTATCCGAAGAAGAAGAGTAAGAAGATGGCAGTGTGTAAGCTTGAAAAGAGACCTCACTAGAACCACCACTGGCTTCGCCATCTTAGTCTCCCAGTCTGCAAAACTATGAGCCATACACATCTGTAGCATTTACATGGCGCTCTGTGCTGCCTTGTTACAGCAGCCTGGATGCCACCTGTCAGCAACCTTTGCTGCATTGTGTACAAATCCTAAAACCTGCTGCCTTCAGGAGACTGATACCAAGCATGGTGTCCACCAGAATGATATGGCAAGTTTGGAAAAAACAACGCAAGATCCCGAGCCTTACCTGATGGACTTTCTTTGTTGTTGCAGTTGTCTCTTTAAAAGGAAAGTATTATATTTAAACACAGAACATTACTTTGTACATGAGACAGATGCATGGTTTCTCAAAGGCCGATTTCAACAATGTAAAGTAGATTTACAGTGTTCATAAGGCTTATGTCTCTCAACACTAAAATATTTCTTCTTTCTGGTTTTGTAAGTTAAACTACTTCAGGTACCTGAACAGAATCATGCAGGGTTTATCTTTTTATGCTGTTCTTTTATTTTACTAATGTAATGCCTCTGGTGTTCATCCATCTGATAGTGTATGTGAGAACAATTCCTTTCTTTTTAAGGCTACACAATATACTATCATGTATGACATTGTGCCTAATTGATAGACTTGTCAATAGATATCTTTACCCTCTTGTGAATGATGCTGCTATAAACACAGGCAGACACAGTTTCTTTAAGACTCTGCTTTCAAGTCTTAAATATATACCCAGAAGTGGGACTGCTGGATCATATGACCTCAGAGAGTTTTGTCCAACAGTTCTGGGGCATGTCCCAGAAAGCTGAATTACTGAAAACACTTCAGATCATATGCATAATCTGTGGTTTACAGTTTAACAAGCAGCAAATTTGGAAAATTCCACATACCCAGTCTAAAAAAAATTAATAAAAGATCATGCATTCTGACCAGGAGGTTAAGACTATATTTGAGAGCAAGAACCCCTGGGCGGTGACTGTTGAAGATGGTGATGAACAGGGGTGGTGGTGGCCCAGTGTCAGGCAGTTACAGAATTGACAGTAGCAACTTACTGTCAACTGGGCTGGGATTTCAGACTAACAAAACACCCCGTGTTGACACATTCCAGCTGAAGTATGAAAAGGCTGTGTCCCTGGAGTTATATGGCTCCAGACACACAGTTTGCTGTGAAAGAAGAAACATATTCCATAATAGTCCAAAGGTTTGGCCAAAGTCACGGTACATTCTGTGATAGTCAGTGATATACTGTTACTCATGGCCATTCAAAGTGACATCTAGTAAGTCAGATAAAGTTGGAAGAAGCATAAATATATTCTATGAGGCAAGCCTATATTTACTGGTTTCCCCCTCCACCCTCTGTCCTTTATGTTTAAGGATTTTTTTTTAATGGAAGGAACTCTATTAAAAGCCAGCAATTGAGTGACATCTATAAATATTTGCTCATCACAGTAAGGAACTACAGAAGCCACTTTATATATAAGAAAACGATTCAAACCGATTTACTACTGATAATGGCAGCACACACAGTTCTGTTCTGGTTTCCTTCGTGTTTATTATTTACATTTCATTAATGGACTGGTTGCTTTCAGAGACCAGTCAGACCAGACTCTGAGATCATAAAAGCCAAGTAATAGTCGTGTTGAGATTTCCTGAGTGCAGATAAATGCATGTTTCTAATAGTGTACAGCCTTCCTTTAGTCCCTGTATCCAAGCTGTGGTACTCTCAACTCGGTGTCAATCACTGGTACTCCAAAGACCCTGCCATGGTGAATGCTTATAGCTTATTTCACATTAAATATGCTAAACGCCCAGCTCATTCTCTGGAAATTTTTTTTTTCTAAATTGACCAGTGTCTTTTCTTGTCACACAATTCAGAGTCTATTTTTGAAAAAACAAAAAACTTATTGGCAAGAGAGTGAGCTGATGAATGAAGTTTACCCTTGAAGTAAGTCATACATTAAAATAAAAAGCGGTAAGCAAGAAGTTACCATTCTATAACTCAAGTAAGTTTGATATTCCTTCATGTCACCTGAGTAAGAGGACATAACAAAATGGTAAAAACAGTGAGTTGAAACCAATAACAATGATCAAGAACTGCAAAAAAGAAAGTATTTGAGCTATCTACCTCATTAGTATTAAGACTTGGACAAGAACAGTTTGCACGAGCTTTTACTCAAAGACATGCTGCAGTTCATTTTAGAAAACAGCTTCTGGAAGATGAGGGGGAGAGAGGGAAGAGAGTACTTAGCACACATCTGAAACCTCAGTCTTTGTCACTTTCAAACTTCAAGAATGACGCCTGGTTGCATTTCATGCTGCTGTACACACTGTAACATGATTTCCCCTAATAAGTTCCTTTTCTGACCCTCCCACAATTCTGTGAGGTCTTATTTTACAGGTAAAAAGGAAAAATAAAAAGCTCAGATATTAGAGTCAGTGCAAACCAAAGGCTGGCATCCACGACAGTTACAAGTACGGCCCCTTCTCACAACTGCCTTTTGGATGTGAAGGGAATTCAGAACACGGATGATTCTGTCAGTTTGCCATTATGTATCAAGCTGTTGCTAGGGACATAAAGTGACAAGGAACAGAATGTGGGATAGTATATCATTCTGATCTAGATATTTCTTTTCAACTAAAACTGGCTCTAAGAAGTTACCTCCAGAACCTATAAATCAATGTTTAAATAAAGGTCTTCCAGGTTTGCTGACAAACACAGAGCTGAAACATGTCTGCAGCACACTGTAACCAACCTTTAGTAGTTCACACCTATTTTTACATAGTAGCAAGGAGGCTGTGGAGCATGTAGAACATTAGGTTGTGCTGAGAGCTTTAGTAGAAAAAAAAATTAAGAGCGACTTGCAGCATGCCTCTTATTTCAGTCTTCCACTTATTTGAAGAACATGTCAACACATAAATTTTTTATAATGAGAAATGACGTTGCAATTCTCCCCATTGTATGGTGAAGTCTGCACAGGGTATTGTTTTTTCAAATTAGGGTTGGCAGATTAAGGTTGGAATCAGACTGCACTCACTTATTGCTTTCAAGATTTACTTTCATTCTTATAATTCTTGCCAAGCATCCTAGGCAAACAGTATTTGTTGGAAGAACTGGTTGGATCAGTAGTGTGAGTGCATGACCATCACAAGACTCTCCACATCTCTGTTCTCAGGGTTCCAGAATAAAGCATTGGTGTCATCAGAGAACTTCTGGAAATGCCCGTTTGCTTACTCCAGACCTAACCGATACCACAGGCGTTTATTCTTCTCCCACCTCAACATGAACCTTTTAGCAAACGAAAGTTTGAGAAGTTCTGAGGTCAAGTCTAACAACACTGCTTGCTACAGAGTATGTATGTCCTTTTCCTCCAGTTTACATGGTGAAAGCCTTAGCCCTGCTTTGATGAAATGAGAAGTGAAGCCTTTGGCAGGAAAAGGTCTCATGACTCAGATTAACGCTCTTGTGAGAAAGACTCTTCTACCATGTGTGAAGTAAAAAAGGAAGATGGGTAGCTATGAATACAGAGGTATACCCTTACTGGACAGCAAATCTACAGGCACCATGGCCTTAGGGGTTCCAGCTTCTAGGGTTATTAAAAATACTTTTTAATTGTTTAAGTCATTCTGTCTCTGGTGTTTTGTTATTGCAGTCCAAATTGACCAATATACTGGTATACTACAAAATGTGTTTGAACATATGATTTCTTACCACATGCCCACATATCCACCGGTTTTCCATAAGGATCTTTTCGCAGGACTTCTGGAGAAAGATATCCAGGTGTGCCAGCAAAACCTAGGGAAAACAGATGTTCATGAGTCAGATTGGCATGACAACATCAGTAGGAAATGACCAACTAAGAAAGAGTGCTTTAGGGGGCTTCTTTAACTGAAGATAGGCTCTTCAGTTTGCCCTACCTTGTAGCTTATATAAAAACACATACACACACATACATATATACACACAAACACATACATACACATACATATATATATATATATATACACACACATACATACACACACACACTCATGAGGTGTGGAGGTTAGTCTATTATACTCTGTGGTCTCTGTGATACAGGGACAGTGTTGTTTAGATGTTTTTAACATTACTTATATGAAAGTTCAAACTAGATCTGTAAAAAAAAAATGATGAGAAAACTGAGGGTAGACTAGTTCTTTGTAAAAGGTGACACCTAAAGACCTATGACAATCAGTCATCTATACATAAGAGCATGGCAAACCTAACATACTGAGGACAGATCCAAAGTAAATTTCCAGAAACTATTTTTTAAAACAGATATCCTTTGGGTACAGGGCCATGAGGGTGGGGATAGGACTTGCAGTAACTGAAGGACTCATTCTGAGAAGAAATAATCCAGAAAAACATCAGTTCAATGTGCACTAATAAATACCCAGGGTGTATTCATAACTGGCAAGTAAGAGGAAACTCAGAGACATGCAGATGAATCACCACTGAATGCTGATCAATGAGCTCCAATTTCACAAGACACAGTGAGGTGGGCTGGAAGGCAAAGTAGCTCTGTATTAACCAAAGCAGTGTAGAGTTCAATAAGTAACATTTAAGAAATAATAAAATCTGTAACTAGACTCCAGTGGAAAATATTTGCTACTTCTGAAAATGAGTTTTTTTCAAATAAAGAATATTTAAAAGTTACAAAAGTAACCATTTCATTTGAAAGTGTTCTTTAAAGACAAAAATGGAAAATGGAAAGTCTCCTTAAAAGAACACTAAATCAGAAGTCCCTCCAACTATACACTGGGAGTTCATGCTGAGTTGCTGCAGTGTTTATTTATTAGGAGGCTAAGTATCCAAGAAATGAATTGTTCCTCATTTCTACATCTTTCTTTCTTTTTTCTTCCTTCCTTCCTTCCTTTCTTTCTATCTCTCTCTCTCTCTCTCTCTCTCTCTCTCTCTCTCTCTTTCTCTCTCTCTCTCTCCTCTCTCCTCCCCTCCCCTCTCCCCTTTTCTTTCTTTGGTTCTTAGAGACTGGGTTTCTCTGTGTAATGGCTCTGGCAGTCTTGAACTCACTTTGTAGACCAGGCTGGCTGGCCTTGAACTCACACAGATCTGCCTGTCTCTGCCTCCCGAGTGCTGGGATTAAAGGTATGGAACATCACACCAGCTGAATTTGTATTTACTACATATAAAAATCCACAAATTAGAGTTATGCCCAGGTATTTTATATTGTTTGTGGCTATTGTGAAGGGAGTTGTTTCCCTAATTTCTTTCTCAGCCCATTTATTTGTTGTATAAAGAAGGGCTTCTGATTTTTTTGAATTAATTTTGTATCCAGTCACCTTGCTGAAGGTGTTTATCAGCTGTAAGAGTTCTCTGGTGGAATTTTTGGGGTTGCTTATGTATACTATCATATCGTCTGCAAATAGGGATAATTTGACTTCTTCATTTCCGATTTGTATCCCCTTGATCTCCTTTAGTTGTCTTATTGCTCTAGCAAGAACTTCAAGTAGTATGTTGAAGAGATATGGTGAAAGTGGACATCCTTGCCTTGTCCCTGAGTTTAGAGGAAATGCTTTAAGTTTCTCTCCATTTAATTTGATGCTGGCTACTGGCTTGCTGTATATTGCCTTTATTATTTCTAGGTATGGTCCTTGTAGGGACACTCCACTCTGGAGGACTGTGTTGGAAGGGATAGGGGGTAGAGGATGTGAGGGTGGGACTGGGAGGGGTGGAAAGAGGGTGCTATGATGGAGATGTAACCTGAAGTAATAAATAAACATTAAAAAACACAAATTATTATAAGAAAGAAGATATATGACCAACTCACTTTTCTAGCAAGATTAGATTAAATAAAAGCCAAGGGTTTTTTGTTTTTGTTTTGCTTTGTTTTGCTTTTGTGCCTAATCTTCATTCTTTTTATTAATTTTCTCCTCCTCTGCTTGGAAGAAGGTGGTGGACCATGAGAAAGGACTCCAGGGCAGGCACCCTCCACACAGCTTAAGTTTTACAAGGTTCATGAATCCACTGAGGGTTCCCTGCCTGAAGATCAAGCATTACCTGAGGGTATAATGTGGTGTCACTGAAAAGTAGGGGTGGGTCCAATTGTTACAAGAGGCTCCTCAATGTCCTCGGTATACTCTATTCTGTATACACCCTTTCCACTGCACTTACCTTTCCACTCTTACCACCCCTCTCCCAACTCTTCATGAATGATGCACAAAGAGAATTCAATGAAAATTCATCTAAAGATCTGATGACGACCAGTGGCCTGAGTGTGCATTTTTCAAACCCTTCTCAGACATCTGAGGGGGTTTTGCTTTGAGCACTTGGCCTGATCGGGCTCTTTAAGATGAATTCCTCATTCTTATAATGGTGCTAATATTTGAGCCTCATTTTGGTAGCAGAGTTAATAACATCCTCATTGAAAAATACATAGATGAAAATTGCTACATTAATATTGAGGATGGTGGCACACATGTATAAAATCCCAGCATTTGGGACACTGAGATCGCAGAATTGTGAGTTCAAGTCCAGCCTGGGCTACAGAAATAAGTAAATAAATAGATAATAAATAAGTAAATATTACAGATATAAAATATTAGAAGCCTCACCATGAGACTAAAATGACAAGAGAATGCTATCATTCTTATTCTTACTTAGAAACCCCATCATCTGAATTGTCAGTTGGTTCTAATTTAAATATTCACAACCATACATCCAAATGCATGGATTTTAGGAAATAATATATCGTACACCTTATGAATATAGCATACTGGAGCAGGGTACACAAGGTCTTCTTTAGCAGGACATTTAGCTCCTAAGAGTGTAGGATTGTAATGATATATATTATCAATGTTAATAAGAATGTGCTCTCTCCAGAGAGAATATGGCTTTTATTCCAAAGAACTAACAGCAATATCAAAACAGACAACAAAGAAAGAAACAGAAATACCACCTGTTGGAAATATATCCACTAGATTATCTTCTCCACTTAATATTTAAAATGAGAGATGTAATGGCAACTAAATAAAGTAATTCTTCCATGACGCAAGAACCTAGTAGTGAGCCTCTGTTGTCTCAGCAGCAACAAATTGCTAAAAACATACTAAAGAGATCATTTCCATCCAGTTTTTTGAAGGGATATATGTGCATGTTTCTGTGGTTATATATTTTAGTTTGATTTTTAATATTTAACATATGTACTCCATAGGATATTAATTCTCATAGTTTTGGCCAGTGTTCCCAGAGATCTAGATTAGTGCATCAAAAATAAATAAAAGGAACCAATCATGTGTAGTTAAAAATGAGAATGAAAATAAAATAAAATCGTTTTTACATCTTGCAGTATGCACTAGTATGTGTGTTAGAAGACAACCTCAGGTATAATTTCTTGACGACCTTCTACCTTGTTTCCTGAGACAGGTTCTCTCAGTCTGGAGAGCTCACCAAGCAGGTTAGGCTGGCCAACCAGTGAGCCCCAGGGACCTGCTGTCCATCTCTCTCTCTCCCTAGTGTGGGGGTTATAAACATGCGATACCATCTCCAGGCTAAATTATTAAAATACTAGTTATTATTACTGTGAGGCAAGGGTACTTAAATCCACAGCACATTTGTGGAGGTCACATTGCATATTTAATCCCTCCTATTAAATTTTAGGAATCTATTTTACCATGGACTTTAAAAAAAAAAACATGTATAAGACCTTGTTCTCTTAATATTTTCTCTTCAGTTATTTTCTGATTATAGACCAATTAAAACATCAGGTCCAACGTCTAAAATTAGTGAAGATGCTGGGAGATGACCATCATCACCTTCTTGTGGCTAGAAAATGGTGTTAGGAAACCAGGAGTTCGAGGCTGGGAGAGCACAGTTGTACTAAGGAGAGTAGTTCTACTCACCAAACCACGCCTGCTGGTCGCCTTGAACTTCTATGGCTAAGCCAAAGTCTGCCAGTTTCACAGCTGCTCCTTTGGATTTGCTAGCTAAAAGCAAATTCTCAGGCTTTATTTAGAAAGAGAGAGAAAGTGAGAGAGAGAGAGAGAGAGAGAGAGAGGAGAGAGAGAGAGACTAAAGTGAGAATCTATTTTAAGTAACTACTTAAAATTACCAACATTTCTACGAGATTATATGGGGCTGGGGAGAGGAGGCTGGGAAACAAACTCATGCACGGTTGTCCTTCATAGAGATTTCCATTCCTAAATCCCAGGGAAAGCATGGTTAGAAAACGGTAGAGAACAATCATGTGTGCAGGCTTCAGAGAGATGCATTGGGCACTGCAGAGGCAACAGGGAGGGATGCAGTGAGTGGAGCTGTCTTCACCTGCTCACATGCCTCCTAGGACCTCTCAAGGCACACATTTGGCCACTGACACGGACTTAGAAGCCTAGCAGAGCACAGACATTTTCAGCAGGAGGAAACCTAGCAAACTGACAACCAGAGTTGAACCAACCAACAGACATTTGGCAAACGAAACTGCAAATTAAATCCCACTGAATTTTAAGAGTTTGGACTCAAATGTAGTGATTTTGATTCCTCGATGTTTCCAAACAATTTCTGCACAAATTTTGGAGACTTACTCTGAATTGTGTATTAAAATGGCTGTCTTTAAGAATCTGTTTATTCTTAAAGGCAGAAAGAGTATACTGTTTGCCAAATGTTATAGTTTGCTTTAAACAAAAATTTGTAAGCCACGTTTTTACCATGTAATTTACATTCCTTTAAAGTGTGACTAAAATGTTCCATAGATATTTATTCTCCCATCTAAAATGCTATGAGAAAGACATATTTTTCTTTGGTATTGATCATTACTCAAGGACTGATAAATTAGTCTTGGAATGAGGCTGTGTCTACAGCTTTGTTTCCCAACCACACTGGAATTTTGAAAGCAAGCATTGAGACACAGCCTTTGATTTCCCTGGACTTTCTCATGGATTTTAAGAGACAGAGTGGAAAGATGGTTGGGGAAAGACTGTTAAGCATTATGTACAGTGAAGCCTAGCCCACTCAGATATCTGGATGAATAAGACCAGAGTGACTTACACATGGGAGAATGGTTCAAGGTCTTTCTGCTTTAGGAGAAAAACCAGTGAATTTGGAGCCTATGTCTCCACCAAAATAGTTGGGAAACAATGGCCATTCCAAGTACCAAAACTGTTCTCTGAAAATATGAAAACTTTATCAGCCAAATGATTTTTCTCACATGCTGACAAACAAGAAAGTTCATAGTTTCCATTAAATTGACTACTCTCTCTTTGTTGGATTTTGTGAGTTTTGTGGGTTGTTTTGGACTTGTGTAAACACAGCCTAAACCAGTATTTATTAATCAAGCCAGCCATGCAAAACAGCAAAACCCATAAGCAGAACTTAGAAGAAGTTAGGTTAAATCTATAAGAAATGAGAGTGTGAGCAAGCAAGTTTTAATTAAATACCAGAATTCTTCAGGCGATTGCTGCTCACTGCCATCAGATTCCATAATATCAAGATCACTGGAAATGTGGGAGGACCTTCGTAGCTTTTCAAGGCTGAAGTATGGTTTTGAACTACCTCATCACCAAATGCATCATTTAATTTGGAGTTTCAGATGAAGATGTTTCAAGAATATAAAAGTAGTCTAGGCTGATGTGACTTTTATTATGACTTAAATGTTTACAATTGGACCTCTGGATATCTATCAGTGTGCAAATGTATTTAATCAGGCTAAATGTATTCACTTCTGAAATTTTAATTTCACAACTTAAATTTATGATCAACTACCTTTCCATTTTCTAATTGAATGGGCATAATTTTTCTACTAGTTATTTGTGGAATAAGTAACTTGAACCAAGCACACTGAACTGTAGGCAACAGTTGATTCTCCTTCTTTGGAACTTTTACATTCCAAAGGACTGAGATATCAGAAATGTCTTCCATTATACATCCAATCTAATTTGCCAACCGCAGACTCATTCACGGAAAGAGTTCCAATCACTTAAGAAATCTCGGTCATTTTAGGACTTTTCAGTCTAATGGTATAGAAGTTACTTGGGCAAATGCCAGTGTCATTAGTGAGTAAACTATTTTAAAATTTAATGTGCATTTACTCTTACCACTACACTGAAAAGCTTCTGTGTACTTTCTGGGTTGGGTTCTATGCACAAGACTCTTAAAAATCAAGTCTCTGGCATTCAGCAAACCAGATGCCTTACAGCTTAATCATGAATGGCCTCTAAATGACTGGGACAGTATTCAGAGCTAGAATGATCTAGAAGGCCTCACTCTAGGACCCATGAGTCATCCAAAAAAAAAAAAATTGGAATGCCCTGAGATGTGAGTTTCACCTGACACCCATGAAGACTGTTCAGCAGCGGCTATGTACAGGAGAAGGCAGGCCTACTTCCAAGGGATGGGATAGATTTTAAAATTAACAGCACTGAGATGGCTTTGCATCTGTGCATATCACTCAGGCAAACGCAACATAGAGAATATGTAATTGAAGCTGAAAGGCTAGAACAGTTATCCATTTCATTAAATACGTCTGCTTCTTAATATTTCACTCTAAGATTTCTTCGAGTGGCTAACTTTAATAAAATCCTAAACATATTACATAAATTTTACTCCATAGGGTTTCTTTCTCCTCTTTAGAAAAGTCAGTTGGAATAACTTTTCTATCATGATCTATGAGGGTGTCATGGCCTATGATGGTGCAGGAGGATGACTCACTAATAACTTCTAAAATTTTTAGTGGGGGTGGGTATGTATGTTTTAGGTTTTCTTGAATCACTACCACTCCTAACCTTTGACTTGAAACTATATTGTACTGTAAAAGTCCATTGCTGAGTAGTTCAAACTCTGATGGGCTAAGAAAGGAATGTATTTGTGACCAGGTTATAGTGAGGCAGAAAAAACAGAATGTCAGAGAATATATGGCTGCCTCCTAAAGAAAGAACTCCAGCACATGCCATTGTTGTAGCTCCTAGGATGACCGTGACAGGGAGGATCAGAAGCAGAGGCCTTCCAACATTCCTGTACATAAAGACAGGCTCAGAAACATGAAGGAATTGGGCAAAATGATGATTCAGAAAAAAATAATGTGAACTCAATATTCATGTCCTGACTCTCTCTCTGATACTGCAGAGTAAGAGTCTGCATTGACTGTTACTCTGCGATTGATTGATCACTCCCTTCACCTCTCAAATAATATTACGAGGCCACTGAGTTGTAATTCATGCCAATATCTAGTGGATTTATATCATAGGAATATTGGTGATTGGGTATTACATTCCCCTGTCACTCCATTGTGCATAAAAATTTTCAATCTGTAATGCATGTTCAAAACTGAGGGAAAAATCATATTAATTCCTATGTTAGCCTGTACACTATGGAATTATCTCTACACTCTTACAATGCAATCACTTCTTAGGTTGGTTTTTAAATAGATTCTTCTGACATTCTCACACACAGGTTCCTTCCCCACCCCATTGCTTCCGAATGGTGCAGGATTTTCCATGACATCTGGTCTCAGTGTCAACAACCATTTATAGCATATCAGCTGCAATGAACAGCAACTGTGTATAAGTTTTGTTATGTATTTCCATATGGATATGAAAACAATAGCTTTCAGGATGATGTAAAGACTTACAGAAATTATCCATATACCTTAAAGTACTAAGAAGTTATGGGACCACCTTTAGAACTGGTAGAAACTTGGAATAGAAAACAAACAAAAAACCTCAAGCCCCTCAATTTAAAAGGTAGAGGTGTTCCAAAAGAAGAGTCCAGTACTTGATGTTAGATTTCCTAATTTCCCCACCTTATGGAGCACGGTAGTATGTGTTTGTGTGCAGGTGTGTGTGTGTGTATGTGTGTGTGTGTGTGTGTGTGTGTGTGTGTGTGTGTGTGTGTGTGTAGGGGGGTAATATGTGTGCATGCACCTGTGTGCACATAGAGGACAATATGGAATGTTTTGCCCTCTCATTCCCTACTTTACTTTTTGTGACAGGGTCTTTCATTGAGCATAGAGCTTAGATTGGTTAGGTTGGCTAGCCAGTGAACCCTGGCATCCTCTGGTCTATACCTCCCAGTGCTGGGATCACAGGAATGCCGGCTATTACCAGGCTTTTGTATGGGCATTAGGGATCCAGAATCAGTTACTTATGCATAGGCAGCAAGTACTTTACCAATTGAGATATCTCCTCAACCCCGTGATTCTTCCTTTATATATTTGGTACTTGTGGTGGTTTGAAATGCCCCCCATAGGCTCACAGATTTGAATACTTGGTCACCAAGAAGTAACATTTATTTGAAAAGTTTAGGAGGTGTGGCATTTTTGGAGGAAGTGTTTCACAGAGGGTGGACTGTGAGGTTTCAAAAAGCCATTTCCAAGCCCAGAGTCTCTCTCTTCCTGTTGCCTATAGATCTGGATGTAGGAGCCCCAGTTACTTCTCCAGTACCATGTCTGCCTGCATGGCTCTATGCTCCGCACTATGATGACAATGGACTAAGCCACTGGAACTGTAAGGAAGTCTCAATCAAATGCTTTCTTTTATAAGACTTGCTGTAGTCATGGTGTCTCTCTGTTAGCAATAGAACACAAAGACAGTATTGATATTCCATTCTGATGGTATAAAATGGTTGATTTTCATAAGGTATTCTGTTTAGTAGGTATTTTAAGAAACTTCTGAAGTGACCAAAAATAATTACCACCTATATCTAAATAAAATAAGGGAAAACTTAGGAAACATAAGACATATTCTTCATCTTGTGTCTTTAATTAACATTGTCTTTATTAAGGTGCTAATTTGGAAAAGAGAATGAGCAAATGAGGATTAGCACAGGATTTATACATGTACTCATTGTCTATATGATAAGACTCAATTATTAGTAATATGCATGTCAAATGAGTGATTTGCTATTAACATTTTTAGTTTCAATATAAAAATATTGAATTATTTTATTGTGACATATTATTTGTGTTAAGTTCCCCTAGATACTACTTGCAATATTTTTTAAAAAGTCTTTCAAAATTTCTTTCTTGTATTTTAAAATCTCAGTAATCTAACCAGAAGCTAACTATTCTCTGCTCTTCTTTTGCCAGAGAAGGTAAGAGCAAAGCTCCCAGAAGTGAACTAAATGAAATTTTGCATGAGCTGAAAAACCTTGAATGCTATCTTCTCTTGTTTAATTTGTGCACTGGTACACAGGTACAGGCGGTTTTAGCTATTCATTCATTCATTCATTCAATTTATTTATTTATTTAGCTATTTATTTATTTATTTGTTTATTTATTTCAGGAGTAAAATCCTGATTTCATGTACTGAAAACAGGGAACTTCTGGGTGACGTATACACTTGGCGTTTTGAAACAGGAAGCCATACTTCTGGTATCATGCACAGGCAAGCAGATTCATTAGAACCAGTCCGCATCCCATTCCTGTCTCTTACTTCTATCTTGTGAGCATACCTTTCTGAGCTGAATGAGAGATGCAGAGTGTAACCCTGTGTGACTGTGCCCACAGCCACTGCTTCTCAACAGCCTCTCACACCCTAGACATATGATAAATGACAGAATGACCCCCTAATGTATTGGGTTTTCACATAAATTCTTTCGAGGACAGCTAGACAAGCACTGTTCAGAAATGATTGTCCTTTAAGCTTTTATCCAAAGACAGTTCTGAAAAACAAGACAAGTAATTTTGGAACTATTTAGAATTTAGAATTCACAATATTATATATGTATGTATGTATATATATATATATATATATATATATATATATATATATATATACAAAACTTAAAGCTAACCAAGACTTACTGGATGCTTTGTATTACTCCTGTTCCTGAAGACTAATTTCTTTCTACTCCAATCATAATTATCTATGCGGTAGTCATAAACATCTCCAGAATTAAAGTGTCTGTCTGTCTATCTATCTATGTAACATCTATCCTACATAACATCCTTCTATCCACCTATCCATTTACCCTTCCATCCATCTGTTTACAGACCTACATGATGATTCCTCTATTGCATGTTACTCAGAAAAGAGGCCGTTAGGAATGCAGTATCTTCTGATGAGGGATACACTGGGCTTTGTTTTTCAGCTAATAGCTTTAATTGAGTCATGAAGCTTCCTACTTTCCCATAACACTATAATCTAACCATTACTGCTAGAAATTCTAATCTTATCTAGATATGAATCAATGATCCCACTACTACCCAGAGCTAACAAAGACTTACTGAATGCATTGCATTATTCTTGTTCTCTAAAGAATTGCATGTGTCCATTGAGAACAGCCAGGTGGTGGCTGATCTCTTCCCTCAATCTTCAGCCATTCATCACCTGTTTCTTTTTCCCAATTTGCCTGCTGTGCCTTAGTCTTGGTTCTGAATGCCAACAATTTTGTGTCTTGTAGATTCTATGGGTTGGCAGTTAATCAAATGCTCAAAATAGTGAGTGTTATTGTTATTTTAAGATATAGTTATCCTTTTTATGGATAATCTATTAAGATTGTTCTTACATTAGAAACGTGCTTTCTATACATTTACTCTTTTGAATTTTATCTGTTTCTAAATTAAACAAATATGTTGCAAGCCTTGGCTAGGTTAAGATCCTTTCCTAGGCACTGGTGACTCCCATAGCTGTTGGTCTAGGAGTATCTTAAAATGAACAGCAGCTGTAAGTATCTTTGGTAGTGATAATAAACACAGCACTGTCTATGCTTTCCCCTAAGTGATTTAAATGAATTAAACTACATGCATTCATCATCTGAATTCTATGTGACCTAACATGCAAATTGGGAGAAGGAAATAAAAACAGAAGGTGTAGGAACCGTGAGGGAAACATTTCTTTTAAAGTCTGGTGATAAAATGTCCTTATATTTGACTATATTGGCAAATA
Source organism: Lophiomys imhausi (assembly GCA_907164525.1). Taxonomy (NCBI): domain Eukaryota; kingdom Metazoa; phylum Chordata; class Mammalia; order Rodentia; family Muridae; genus Lophiomys; species Lophiomys imhausi. The sequence continues at coordinate 11,647,367 of CAJQZJ010004763.1, forward strand.
TCGTACTTCCAGCAGTGTATTTGTCAAAGAGAATGTATTCACTTGGTTAAAAAAAAAAAAAAGTACAAGACAAAGCCAGGGGTTTAATACACTTGCATGTGCATACAATGCCTTTACTGTGCAAGCTTCAAACACTATTAGTGTGATTGAGAAGTGGTCTACTGACAGACTCTGCAATGCAGACTCTGAAGGAGTCTATCCCAGTCATTAACTTGACAAAACTAGGTCAGCAATTATAGAAATTACAGTCAGTGCTCTCAAAAGTCCATCTCCATCCTTTCTGAAAATCAGAGAGGCAGGGTGGAGAAACCAGGTACATATTGCATCATTTCTTTTGGTGTTAAGTCTTACTAGAAAGCACTTGCCTGGATTTTTGATTACTAAGTTTAGATCTTATGTCAGAAAACTGTTTCCCTCACAGCCAATGTCCCAGATCACTGCAAGTTTTGATGTTAAAGTTTCAGTCTTTGAAGGGATTGACTGACTCTGTACATATAGCAGCAAATCCATGTCCTGATCCCATAAAATATGCCATTAAATTGAGGGAAAGAGAATTCCCATTTTCCTTGTTTTGCCCTAGAATACACATATGGTCACATCAATGCAGTAAAATGTCTCAGGTGGATGTTCAAGTAGCTGATGAAAAAGCTCAATGGTGTATATATCCACCCAAGCCTACTGGACAGGTGAGAATTCCAGTGACTGCTCACAGGTAACACAAGGGGTCCTGACTGTTTGCATGGCCACTAACTAATGTTTGACATGGTTGCCCAAGATAGGACATTTCAAAGGCACACATCGTTTTTCCTTATCCTAATAGATATACATGGTAAGTGTTAGAAAATGTGTAATATCTTATCCTGACTCTTCCAAAGAAAGAGTCATACCATAGCTTTGCTTTTCATAGTTAAAGTTCCCAGAACCAACTGAAATTGATGAAGATTCTGGAAAACAAAGTCAATCACACCTCCACATAATAACACCGAATATTTGGGTATTTAGATGCATATTCTCACTGAACATTAAGTAAAACTAAAAATTCATAGTTTACTACAGTCCCAACAGAGTGTGTATGTGTGTGTGTGTGTGTGTGTGTGTGTGTGTGTGTGTAAATGTCTATGTCTTTCCACTTAACAGCACACTGCCTCTGTACTGATGCCTGGAAATGCTGAGCTTGCAAACAAAGAATTGAAACTACAATATACCATGGGGCACATTGGCTTCCCTTCCCACACCCTGTGGCTTTATTTACTATTGTAGGTTTTGCTGTTTCTCAGAATATCACAAATGAAACTGGAATGATGACACACTGAAACAAAAAATTTGTGGAAGAGCCACCTACAATATCTCATTCCAAACCATCTAAACTTTTCTTGTTCTCAGTGATGGCAGGAACTGAGTAAATTCTAACAGGTATTAGTGGGCTCCCATAGAAAAATAGAAACACGTTTCATATGCTTGACCTGATACAATCTTTTCCCAACTTTATGTTTAGGAGATTGCAGTATCTTAAAAATACAAATAAAAGAAGCAAGAAGCCTACAGTCCTAGATTCCAGGAATTAATGGTAGGAGAAAGAGTTCAGAGTTCAAAATGGCACCCAATCCATGGAGCTAAGCCTATGTTTATAATTTTGAAAATTATTTGTATAATGTTAGATATATAGTATAAATGTAAAATATCATGTTTAATCAATGTCTGCAGAAAAGCATAAATCCTAAAGTCATCTTAAATTCTATGCCCATTCCTTGGAGTACCGAAATAAGGCAAGCTATTTCCTGTTAACGTTAGCAAACTATTTCTCTCTGAAAGGTAAGGATTTATCTGTCTCAAGTATATGTTAGGAGATGAACTAAGGCTGTGGTAAGCACCTGGGTTCATGTGTTGGAATGAGTCCACATGACTATGTCGCTTGAATTTGTTATTTCCTTTCCAGGCATAACTGCAGCTGAACAGTCATTAAGAATCGTGTGGTTCTTTCTTCATCTTCTCCAACAACTTACCTTCAGGTCCCGATGGACCACGCCCATCTGATGGCAGTGCAGCACAGCCTCCAGGATCTGCTGAATGCAATGACTGCATGCAAACACCAGGGGGCGAGTGTTAGTTCCAAGCTTACACTCACTGTCTGTATACCCTCAGAGAGACTGGGTTACGAAGCTTGGCGACAACTAGTGTTGTATTTGAACTCCTTCAGTCATAGAGACACATTGCTCAAGGAGAATGACTACTACCTCGTTACGATCAGGATATTGCCAGCTGTGAGCTATGATGCGGATCAACTTGTTCTAAAAAGATCTATGTGGATAATATCTCATTTTGTTCTGGAGCTCATTTCCTGGTTATAAGTTCTTCCAGGAAATGAACTGGAACACAAACATTATCTCTGAAGTTGTGTTCTACCGCCACTCTGCACAAATAAATTCTTTGCCCACTCTTTCCTATTTGTCCAGTATTGTTCTAAAAGTTGTCCTGTTAGCACACGAGGCACCGTTAGGTTTCAATGAGGACACAATGAGTCCCATTTTTGACAATCCAGGGCTTCTTGTGCTATATGTAGTCTAGCTGGCAATTGTTACCCCTTGCCCAGGGTTCGTCAGGCTCAAGTGAGCAATGTGCAGCCTGTCGTCCTGCTTCGTCAACCCACGGTCTCAGAACAGAAGTGGTGTTTAAATCTACAGGCGGACATACATCACAGGCCAAGCTCATTCCAGGTCAATGCTGGACAAATCAGGAAAGCCTGCCCTCAAACCGACTCTGGTAATTTATCGCTTGGAAACAGCGTGGTGGTGTATTGACGTTGCTCTTCCCTTCCTGCTATGATGTATATTTAGCCTGTAGATAGGCAAACTGAAGAGGCATCATGCGTTGACATTTCATTATTCATTTCAGGACAAAGTTGGGAAAGACATTTTAAACACCATTTTAAATACCCCCCACCTCTGTCCTTTCCCCCGAAAAATAAAACCAAAGAAATTTCTTTGATTCAGATTTATGTACTCCATATACTGACCTTCAGGTCCCTGTGAACTATGCCATTTAGGTGACAATGATTTACACTCTCTAGAATCTGTTGTATACAATGACTGCAAAGATACAAGGGCAGAATGGGAGGGAGAACATTTTAAAGGCACATAATCACATCGGATACAAAGTAAAATGAAGGTTCGAACAAAACAAAACAAAAACGAACAAAATTATATTTATTCACACTTTTCTTAGCTTTACACTGGGATTAAATAATGTTGAATAAAGCTAATTCTGATTTTCACCAAAATGACATCCAACACAGAATTTGTGACATATTCAGACAAAACAATTTAAGCTGTGTTTCCTCTTGTTATTCTATAGAGTAAGATATGTGAGAGAAGTTGAGATCTCCATATTCGGGAAGAAAATTTGATAGCTTGTTCCCAAAATGTTCTGGGAAGATTATCTAGAGGTATAAAATTTCCATGTGTTTGTCACACACAATCTAAACTGTTTAAGATCTGAGGTCACAAGTAAACATGCTGAAACAAGAGGGTAAACACAGATGAAGTGGTAGGTGGAACAGGGATTTAAAAAAAAAAAAGAGGAGGGACACATGTACCAGTGATTTAGAAGGGGTGCTTCCTGTAGAACACAGGAATAGGAAAATGAATGCAAGCTCCAAGAGAAAGTGAGGATTGAAAGGGGGGGACATAAATGACTCCTTTCACTGTTAAGAAGACTGGAAAGGAACACCCAAGGAGCTTGCAAATAAGATTCTCCAGGGACAGGACAGGTAATCTATTTCCATACACTTTAGTGGAGGTTTTATTTATTACCATGCTAAAATGCACCATTGACTCTATTCTTATTAGAAGCTTACTGGTATGCAATCAAATGCTAATTAAGTCAGAGAAAATCTTCTGACTGGCAGTCACAAGGCCCCAATAAGCTGCCATGTGACACACAAGAATGCAGAGCACACCATTCTGACAAGTCTTGTACACAGTCACTGTGCAGTCTAAACCCAAGTGCAGACAGAAGGGTATTCACCGAGTCCAGGAAGGATTGCACAACTTGGTAAGAGCATTTGTAGCCACTTAATGTGTAGCGTTATGATACTCTATGAGAAATTACTGAACTGAAAAAGCAATCTCAATTTAACTGATAACAATACAAATAGCAAAACCACCATGTCAATTGTGTTTCTTTGGCTCCAAGTCTCATGATATTGCCACTAAAACAGTCTCAAACTGGAGGGTGCTGGCTGCATGGCTCATTTGAATACTACTCATTATTTTTTTAACTGTGTGGTTCTTCTATCACAATGTGAACTCCACACATGCTTTTTGGAATATTTATCCAACCATAAAAATAACGTATTTGGCCCATGACCAAAATTTAAAAACAATAATTAATATTAAATTAATCTCACTATTTATTAGTGAGGATGGATTTCATGCCTAAGTTCATGAGGGCTAATGAGAAAACAAAGTTTTAAAATGTTGGCAGGAGATAGCCTATTCATGCTGGGCACAGAATTATTTTTGATTTTATGTGGGAACTTAAACCTAAAAACTATGCTAGAATTAGTTTTCCAACTAACATAGCCATACATCTGAAGTGGCTGAACCAGTGGCTTAGTCCTGCTATCTACACTGCTTGCTAACATTTAAAATAGTTTCTATCTCATTTCAACCAGAAGTTTTTAAAAAGAGCTTGCTTATCATAACTTAGAAAGGCAACATAGATAAAATTTCCTCTAAATGTCTTTTAGTTTTTAGATTTATTTATTTAATTTTATGTGTATGAGCGTTTGTCTGCATGTAGATATGTGCACATGTGTGCTTAGTACTCACAGAAATCAGAGGAGGGCATCACACCCTCTGTAACTGCAGTTATGGGTGCCACAACTGTAAGAGCACCAAGTGTCCTTAACTGTTGAACTGTCTCTCCAGCCCCAAACTTCTTGTCTTCGTTAATACCTTGATTAAAATTATTGGCCCCACTTGGCAAATGGGCAATAGCTATTTCAAAACTGCTTTAGGTTCCTTTCCTGGAGACAAATGTGAAGATCCGAGAACTGAGGATTTACTTATCACAGTACAGGCCAAACAGGATTCTCTACTTGACTTTGATAACAAAACGTCCATTACAAATTAAAGTGTAGCCATGTACAGTCAGATGTACAGAAAACCATAAACATTAGTATTGAACCAAGAAAATGTAGTGGCATAATACATTTATTAGAAATTACAAAAATTAGAAATTGAAAACTGAGCTTTTTGAAAGCAATGCCTTTATTTCTATCTTTATTTTAAGGCAGTGTTTCAACTAGATAGCACAGGTTGGCCTGAGATTCTCGACCTTCTAGCCCCACATATAAAGGGCTGAGGCCACAGGCAGATGCCACGCTTAGCTGGCATGTGAGCTTTTCCATATCATGTGCTACTCTGGAGGTATGATGGACTTCAACATCAGCTGAGTGTCACTGAAGGTCCCCATACTGCTGTAGCTTTGAGAAGCCTGGAGAGCAGTAGAGATGGGAAAGACAGCCAATGATTTAACTTTCATTCAGCATCATTATGTTATGGTGAGTTAATTGTTTCTCATCACATTTTTCATTATAAGTGAAAAATTATAGAATATAGAAGCAAAATTGACACCATCAAGTCTAAATAGGTCAAGGTAAGTAGATGAATGCTATTTTACTCCAAAAATGGCTCTGAGATAAAAAATGATAGCCCTCTATAAAATTTCCATGACCATTTGGTAATTACAGAAATTGGGAAGATACTTGTGAACTCTCAGAACCAGCAAATCCAATGTTTTTCCACATGAGCATCCCAAGGGTTTTTGTGAGATATCTAAAGTGTTACATGCTAATAGTAGTAACACTATGAAGGGGCCAGGGAGGCTTTCTGTGCTCGGTTTTTCCTTGCTGACTAGCCGTGTGTGCTACTGAGGAAACGGACACCGAGCCTATCAAGCCTTCACAACACGGCTAGCTCAAGTGAAAATCAATGAAAAGTAACACGTAAAACACACTTAGAGTTTTTCCTTATTTCTAAAAGTCATCCTGGAGATCTTTAAAAGAGAGAAACTTTCTCGATGAAGGGACTTATCATAAAGAGAAGTCCAAGGTGGTGAGATGAGATTCTCATAAAGACTGGGTCATGCTGTAGTTAAATTTATACATACGGATACAGAACAAGTGTCAGTGGTGAGGCTTCATCTTGCTCAGAGCAAGCCACCTACCTGGCATCAGCTTCACTGTAATATTCTCTTGCCACTATGTCTTCAAATAGTTCACCTCCAGTAACTCTGTGAAAACAAGAGAAATGCATTAAAAAAGAGAGGAGTTGGGCAAGTAAGTTCATAATGTTCATACAGAATTCTTTTCCTTGTATTACTTTTCAATAATAAGTTAAACCCAACTATTTTGAAACATTACAACATTTAGTTTCCTAGCATTCGGATCTGTATTATCAATAGATCCAGAAGTCAGAAATAGTCCATATGCAATAAATAATATACACAACAAAATCTTCTACATAAAATAGTTTCTAAGAAAGTCTTCATTTTAGTTTTATATATGTTGATTGAGGTCTGACAAAATATATAACCGATTAGCAACATTTTATGAACAAATATATATACACATGGATGTTAATTAGGTTAAAAGTAGCTCTGAAGGCCCTCGTATTTCTGTGCATGTCTTCCATTTTGTGTGTGTATCATTAACATGTATTTTTTTCCTTTGGAAAGATACCCAAGGATATAATTTTCTAATAAGCATAGGATCATATAACATTAATAATAAATTGTACTTCTTATATTATGCTGTCAAGTAATTTATTAGTATTGAAAACAGTTTCCTGTTTAATAAAACAAATAGTTATTATGTGTGTATATGTGTGCACACACATACTTGCATGGTGTAGGTTAATTCTATAAGAAAAATTCTTACCGGTAAAGTCTCCAGGTGAAAGAGCACCCATTAAAACTGTGGGCTTTCAAAATGGTTTAGCCCAAAGCTGGGAAGATGCCCACAGGCTAAATTATTCTTAGTATTTGTTATTAATAAGTATTAATCAGGTATAGAAAAATGGTATCTGATTATCAATATGAACGCTTTTACTCTTGGTGAGAGGGGTCTTCTGATAGTATTTATGTGCGACTCCCTCCTCCATTGCACTGTGTTTTAGTTTTAAGAGGTTTCAGTTTTGGGGTGCCTTGTTGTAGCTAAAGCTGTTGAACTAGTATCTGTTCACACTGTGTGTCAAACAGTGTAGAAAACCTTACGCTAACTTACAAAACTTTGTAATTGAGGTAGTCAGGTTTATTCTTGACAAAGTCAAAGCCAGTGACTACAGAGCGTCCAGCATAGAGCAGATGACATACTGTCCAGCCCAGCTTGCAGCCACTGCCCAGCACATAAGCAAAGACAGTGCCAGTCATAGCCTACGACCTTTGGAAAGGCATCAACTGATGGCATAAATAATTGTGCATGATCTTACATCCTAATAATACATCTCCTTTTGTTCTCTCCATTGCCTGCTTGGCTTCTCGTGTTCTGGAATACCATGGAAAGACTGCATCCCCAGACAGCAGAACTCATAGTCTCAAGATGGGACAGTAAAATCTGTATGCTTATCTGAACACTTATGTAAATAAATAACTTTCCTCTAAACTGTATTATGAATTCTTCAAGGTCCCAGAATATAAGTGCCATGACTTCCGACCATTATTTTCACAAGAAATATATATTAAAAACAATTGTTTGAATTTCTATGGGTGCTTTCCTCCTTGAAAACCATGGTGCATATAATTTAATTCACTAGTGTACCTATTTTTCTTTCAGCTATATTCTATATAACGCAATTATAATGTGCCCTAGATAAATTAACGTAAAATGATCAGACACAAATTACTTACCGCAAATCTATTACTATTGCAAAGTAGATTTTTGTGGGCTTTCTTCTTGCTAAATTATATGATCAGAGTGATATAATTATACTTTTATTTATATTTATCTCTGTCTACACTTACAACTTTTCATTGTTAAAGTGCTCACTAAATACAGATTAGAAAACGTAGGAGCTGATGGTGTAGCTCAGGGGTAAGGCACATACTCAGCATGCAGAAACCCTGGGCTCAAAAAGAAAAAGATGAAAGAAAAAAAAAGCACAAAATTTAGCTGACATGTTATATTAGTACCCTTCCCCAGCATTAACACAAAATACCTGCTTGATTAAAAACCATCTGAGTAATAATAAAATTGACTAAGTGAGTTAGAAGATTATACTATTTGTGCCATTTATGTTAAGTTCTTTACATGGACTTAGAAGGGAGGGTAGGGCCAGGCATGGCATCACCATACACTAAAGCTTGGCTATTTACTATAATGAATTTTATTTATTAAGGGATCTGTACTTAAAGGGAATACTAAAGAGTCAGAGGGGCTTACCCTTTGAACTATAAGCAGATTTAAGCAGAACTGAAAAGTGTTTTTTGAGGGGTGCTGGGATACAAACTCAGCATCCTGCATATGCTATGCATGCATGCATTCCACTACTATTACATCCTCTGCCAGATGGTGAGCTTTTAATGCTCAGCTTAGATTACAGAGTTAGCTGTCTTTAGCAGCATTCTTTCTCATCTTTCTTTCCTTCTTTTACTTAAAATATTTTTTTCTCTAAATGAAACATATTATCCTTTCAGTGCCATGCCTGATCAATGTCTACAAAAGAAAAAAGTGGAAGTCATAGTAAAATTTGCTGTCTTAAAGAGAAACTGTTGTCCTACTCACATTATTGTTTAATGGAGCACAAAATTAAGCTATTGCATTTCTGAAAAAAGAGTTATGTGAAATTTCATAATGCCACAAATTAAATCAGTTCTATGAATAAGCTGTTAAATTAATTAACCAATTAGACATTTATGAATAAAATAATGCCAGCATTCTGGTATGATCTAAAGCATATCAATTATAGATATGAATCATTAATTACTGTATATAAATCTCAAAAATATTAGGATTTAGAGGGAAAAGGACAATTTACTATTCAAAATAGGAGGCTCTGTATATAAAAAAGACAGATATTTGCTATTTGTATTATTTATAGTGATTTTAATTTATGCTGTATTACTCTTCAGAATTGTTCTTTTGTTTCTAGTCTATATATATTGACTGAGAAATGATCAAAAGTAATTTCATCTTGAGTAAAATATTTATAAAATATATATGAAAATGTCATTAATAATATAGCTCCGACTATGAGGTTGGGCAGCCTGTACAATTCAAGATAGGGTTTCAGAAGGGAAATTATTGCCACATTGAACCAGAGAGCAGGGCTTGGAGATCAGAATTGGTTACTAATGTGGAAGAGGGAAAGCCAAGAGTCTTGGGCTGGAGCTGGAAAACAGGAAGCAATATCAGGGTCCAGCTATGCACAGAGAAGAGGCAGGACCAGAACCCTCACTAAGAGTAAGAAATTAAGTCCCCTTCACATGTCAAGTGCAAAGCTGAGAGGTTAACCCCATGAGTTCAGGCCAACAAAGCTAAAATTCAAAGCTACAAACAAAGTTACAAATGTGAGTTCTCTCGACAGATAAATGATTACCACAAATCAGGCTTCTCCTTACTGGGCTTATTCCCCTCCCTCCCCTGCCTTGAATTCACAGTGTTTGGTGTTCCTTCATCTAGTGACTACATAAGTGTGAGGACAGCAGCTGTGAATGTGGCATATTCATCTGTCCACATGGCACCCAGCATGCTGCCTCCCACATGGCTGAACAGAGAAAGCGGATATTCACTGCTACTTCCACGTGTGCAATGGATTAAATATCTTTTCCCTTTCGTACAGAGAAATCCAGACCCCTAATGTAACCACATTTAGAGGTGGAATCCATGGAAGGTCATGGGGGCAGAGCCCTTTAAAAGGGTCACAGAGCGCTCTCTCTCTCTCTCTCTCTCTCTCTCTCTCTCTCTCTCTCTCTCTCTCTCTACCTACGAAGTTGCAATAAAAAGCCAACCATGTGCAAGCCAAGGGGGAGCCGGGATCAGAGCCAATCCAGGCTAGCCCCTGATCTCAAACTCATCTGCCAAAAAAGTCTCAGGTAAATGTTCAAACCACCCAGATACCTGGACAAAGTGTTGGCTCACTCTGTACAAATGACAGAATGACTCAGTGAGGTAGGCATGAGACTCTACGAACATCTGCTTTGTTGGCCTGAACTCATGGGGTTCACCTTCCAGCCCTTCACTTAACATGTGAAGGGGACTTAGTTTCTTACACTGAAGATCCATTCAGGGCACCAAGCTCCCTTTGCTCCTTCAGATGTCTAGCCTCTCACACTCCAATGAGGGAGGCACTCCTGTCCAGGTGAGAAATCTGGCTGAGGAGTCTGGTACAGACTTGACCCTGAACTGGACAGAAATATTCTTCCATTTAAAAGGAACAACACGAGAAAGACTGAAGCTGAAGAGATGGCTCACTGATAAAGGGCTTGCTGAATGAGCATGAGGACATTTGTGTGGATCCCGAGCACCCACAAAAAAGGAGTCAGACATGATGATATGCATGTGTAACTCCAGAACTGAGGATCTCTGGAATTGCAGCCTGGTCAGTCTAGACAAAATAATAAACTCCCAGTTCTAGGTCTGTTGAGAAAGCCTGTCTCAATAAATAAGGTAAAGAAAACATTGAGGAAGAATCCCAACATAAACCTTTGGCCTTCAAATACCAACATGGGTGAACACACATGCGTGTATATGCCGCACATGTGCACACACACACATACACCAAGCACATGTCACAAAATTAAGGAGGAAGAGGAAAAGTAGAAAGATGAAATGACTTCACTAGTTTGTAATATAGATAATCCATATAAGACAAATTTAACGTTTATAGTAACAACTTTTTTTACTTCATCTATCCAAGCCAACTGCACATACTATTCATAGTTACCTAATCTTAAAATTTTTATAATATGTGTTATATATTAGAGTCACTAATCTTTACTAATATCAGTATTTTTTATAATTATCAAACATACACACACATACCTCAATCTTACCTGGAAATTAATTCTAATTCTATTACTGTCAAAGCTCCTAGATGGCATCTGTATATATGAGTTTGGTGATGCTAATGGAAGGGCAAGGAGAATTGAGTTATAAATCATACTCTGAAATATAGGGAAGATGAGAAAAATAACAAATGCAAATGTTGTTTTTGAGGAATATAATATAAAACATAGGTCTGTTTCTGAAGTCAGAATCCTTTACAGCCTAGCAAATCCCAGGTTAGAAATTCATCCTGTTTATGAGTAAATATACACAACTGTAAGCAAATATGTCCCACCAAAGGTTTATCCTTTTGACATGATGAATAAGGAAAATGAGCACCAGAGTGGTTCTTGTGGATCTGCTAGCCTGGAAAGGTCCTGAAAAACAGCCATCCAAGCAGCAAGGCTCCAACTCCTGCCCCTTTTGGTCACTTGCTGCAGATTAATCCTTGATATTCCCATCATTTTGAATATCTCACACAGAGGGTTCCAGAACATTGCTTTGTCAAAGTTATACTGTACAAAGAATAACTACAAAGAAACAAAAGAAAAACAAAACAGCCAAGCCTTGCTGCTTGGCTGGCTGTTTTTCAGGACCTTTCCAGGCTAGCAGATCCACAAGAACCGCTCTGGTGCTCATTTTCCTTGTTCATCGTGTGTGTGTGTGTGTGTGTGTGTTGTGTGATAAATTCACAAAGACTACTGGAAGACAGGATAAATAAAGAATTACTCCATGGAGGGTCAGAGTCTCCTTCAAGGAGAATGTGTGTTCCAAGATGACCCCACAGACAGGAGGAGGTGGCTGTGCAGAAACAGCTGGGAGAACAAGGGCAAAAGACAACAAAATTATTAGAAATTGGAATCTCTGAGATCTTACTACTAAATAGCATTTTAGAAACTACTTTTTTTCCAAATGCTTTCAGCTTCCTACTTTCTGCCAACAACCTTTCTGGTGTGTGCAAGTGTGTTTCTAGGTTTCCATAGAAAGCTCACTTTTAGTGTCATGTTTCCTCACTTGTGTGAATAAAGGCTTGAGTCTATCCACACATTTACAGATTAATTCCCACATAGAAGTACAGAGGCCATGCTACCGGAAGGGATGCCTGGGGAGCAATTTCATTTTTAAATATCAATCAAGAGGAGCACTTGTTTTATTTCCAAGCTTTCGATTCAGTCAATAACAAATCAGTGATTTACTGTTTCTAGGGTTGGTGTCTAAATATCCACACATTTTCCCTGCTGCAGCCGGGGTGTGCTGCTGTCTGTTTACTGTGCACACGACCAGAAAATGGATTTGTTGTTTTCAGTGACTTTTTCATTGTCTTTTCAGAATGCTACTAAATGGTCTATTGCATGGGTGTTTGCACATGTATACATACCTCCTTAAGAGGGCAAAAAAAAAATCATATTTTCCCTGGTAACTTTGTGACTTTCACTGGTTATGAAAGATTCAGTGAATTTCAAAATAACAGGGGAAATAAAATAACATCGGAAGTGGATGGAGAGAAGGAACTGGACAGAAACCTAACATAACTGCCATCTGAGAAGCTTTATTCAGAAGATAATGGAAACAGATGCAGAGACCCACAGCCAAACATTAGGTGAAACTGAGGGAGTCTTGTGGAAGAGTTGGGGGAAGGTTTGAGGGTGCTGGAGGGGTCAAGGCCCCACAAGAAGACCTACATAACTTGGGCACTAGAGCACTCATAGAGACTGAACCACCAACCAAAGAACATGTAGGCTGGTCCTAGGCCCACTACACATATGAAACTGATGGGCTGCTTGGTCCTCAAGTAGATCTCCTAACAATTGGAGCAGGGACTATCTTTAACTTGGTCTCTGTTACCTCCCCCTGGACCCCATTTTCTGAGCAGAGGTGCCTTGTCTTGGCTCAGAGGAAGAGGAGGCACATAGTGCTGTTGCAATTTGATGTGCCAGAGTGGGTGGGTACCAGGCAGGGGGGTGTATAGGAGAAGTGAGTGGGAGAGGTTGGGACTGGGAGGAGAGGAAGGGAGGAGGTTTTTGATTGGAGTGTAAAATAAACAAATAAATTTTTAAAAAAGCATCATAATAATTCTATAATAATTCAGGATTAATTGGAAAAGAGAAGTTCGGTCTGAATGTCTATGTTTCTGAATTATGGATTTTCCTTTGAGAAAATGGAGCATTATTTCTTTTAAGTTAAAGTAGTAACTTTGTCTCCTATAGAAATTAAAACTTCCTTTACAAAACATCTGAGTATCAGCACGCCACATGCAAATTACTGTTAAGGATTTACTTCAAACCTTACATAAACCTGATTAGTTACTACTTCTCCTATCTATAATGGAAAGATTTACTTAAGCCTAAATCATTGTAATTATTACCACTTTGAAAACTGTTGGTTTTGTTTGTTTGTTGGGAGAGAAGGAGGGAGAGAGGAAAGGAGGGAGAAAGGGAAGAGGAAAGGGAGGGACAGAACACTGTAAGTTGCATAGAAAGAAAGGTGAAGAGGCCCTGGGAAGAATTGGAGGAGGGGGAAACCGTGTTCAAAATATACCCCTTATGCATTTTTTCCCCGTAAAAGGGATCTGAAACTGCTTATTATTTTCAAATTATCACCGGAAATCCCTATGCATTTTTGTTGTATGGTGTATGTGTGTGCGATTGGGTGTGTATTTTTTATGTATGTGTACTCGAATGTGCATGTGGAGGACAGAGGTTGACATGGGTGCTTTCCTCACCCACTCTCCACATTATTTTTAGTGACAGGGTCTGTTATTGAAAACCCGAGTTCACCTCTTCTGTTAGAGTGGCTGGCCAGAGAGCGCCAGGATCTTCCTCCCTCTATCTGCCCATGCTGAGCTCATACATATCCACCACTGTACCCAGTTTTTCACAGACTCTTTACTAATGCAACCATCTTCCCAGGCCCTCAAGCATATATCCTTTCACACTAACAATAGAAGTAACAGATTTTATGCAAAGATAGATATGACTGTGTACTCCTCTCAGTTTTTATAATTATAATAGAGCATTAATTCTAAAGTGCCTGATTGTAAGAATTAATTTGCTCATAAGTTATATTTTAGATTGCAAAAATGCTTGCTACTTTTGCACAAGTCTCTCTGTTGGGAAATAAACTTTTTACAAAACAGATTGTGTTCTTAACTTATTACTATAATTTCTTATTTCACTGAGCACAGAATTAGTGGTTTTGTCACCATTCAACCATAAAAAAATATAACCTTCAGTGATGAGTTTAAAAATGAAATGCATTCACGCTTACATAGTGAACATAGTATTTTAGGCATCATTACTGACAGTTGCTAATCCCTGGAATGCTGATGTTAAATCACTTCAGTTCAAATCAGATTGCAAGATGACAAGTGTCAGTGTGAACATGGCATTGGGATATGCATGTTGAAGGGCTCCTGTGTGGTCATCAGTCCTGGCTCTTCCTGTATTGTTCTTTCCCTCTTCCTGTCGTCCACCCTATAGGAAGAGGATGTGGCAGAGATACTGGACCCTAGAAAACAAAGCTCAGAGTGTTTCAGGCTTTTGCCACATTCCAAATCTAAGATGGTGGGCTGACAGATGCAAGTATGACCACACCATCCCACAACCTTTAGTATTAGATAAGGAAAGATGAATCTTCAAAGGGAGAAAAGTAGCAGAATTCTACTCCACTTAATAACCTGCAAGCTGTGTGTGTAGCTACATGGTTTGTTTGTCTGTACTCACCATTGCTCTATGAAAGACAATGAGAACAAGCAGCTTCAGCACAGTTTCATGTCTCCAGTATCAAGATTCGTGCTTTGCATAGGGAAATTTTAACATTAATAATTCCTGAGAAAAAAGGGGGATTGTAGAAAATACTCCAGATTCAGACACTAGGTTGGAGGACCCTAACCTAGTATTTAGCAATTCTATCAATAGTCTCTGAAACAGGATTAATAAATAGGACCTCACGAAACTAAAATGCTTCTGTAAAGGACATTATTATTCAAGCAAAGTGGCAGTCTACAGGTTAGGGAAAAAAAATCTCCATCACTACTAGAAAAAGAACTGAACCAAGCTAAACCCTCATCAGTGCACACTGACTTAGTAATTATGATACAGCACAGTAAGACACTATGGTGACACTAACATGATTATGAGGACCATTTAGAACAATGAAATATATGTTTACAATAGAAGTACAACTATTAGAATACAAGCTAGTACATGTACATGACTGCAGATATGAATAAGTATGAATTTTCTGTCATTTATAAAATGCCTTTCTCTTTCCAAGTTTCTGCCATTTGCCATGTTTTCATTGTTAAAAGGCAAACTGACCGTGTCATGGTCCTGCTTAAAATGCTTGCATGAATACTCATTCCTATGTCAGTGATAGTACAATGTGTATTTACATGTATGAGCTTCATGTGCAATTTCAAGGCATCATGTGCAAATTCAAGTGCCTTCTACCTCAAAGCCTAAGACTTGCCCACAGCATATACAGTATATAATTTTATAGTGTTGCTGCAACATACTAAATCTTCATGACCTCGCTCATTTACTTTGTCTTTTGGACAGGGTCTGGTTTTGTAGACCAGACTGGCTTAGAAATTGTAGCCAAAGGTATGTGTCAACCATGTGTCACCATGTCTAGCCTCATGTATTTCTTCATAATGCAATTTCCTGCTAGCATTGATGAAGCAACCTTGACCTTATCACACACCCTTTAGGGAAGAGCCTGGGATTTCTCCAAAAAGGCTCAGAACCTTCCTTTCGCAGGTACTCACAGCCTTTTGTGCTTCCTTGATCTATATTTCACAGGACACTGAGACCATGTATTTATATATCTCTTGCCATAATTCAGCTTATAGACGAGAACAGGCCAGGGACATGTCTTACTCATAGTTTGTATCCCCCAAGGCTAACAAAGTGCCTGAGACACAGGAGCTGTTCAGTAAGCATCAGTTTGGTTAAACAGTGTGTGAAGGCTAGATGTGACTACAAAATTAGTTAAAATAGGAAGTGAAACTAAGGGAACTTTTCAGTATATTTTCCTTTAAGAGGGGATTTTTAACCTTTATATATATAATCACAACTTTTTCTTTCAACATGCATATAACATGACCGTGTTATAGCCCCTCTGTTACATGAGAGATGTGACAGTTTCTAACTTTAAAGATGACTAGAAAATACATGGTATAATAGAATATTATAAAAAGGATATCAAATCATATTTCAAAAGATAAAGCTTTGGCTATTGGAACAAAAGTAAGTTGAAACATCTAAATAAGCAACTATGACAATTAAAGAGTCTTCAAAGGTAGGGTTGGGGGGTGGCTCGTGGGTGAAGAGCATAGGCTGTTTTTCCATAGGTCCTGAGCTGGATTCCCAGTACTCACAAGGCCACACACAGCTTTCTGAAACTCCAACTCAAAGGGATCTGATCTTCTGGCCTCCACAGACACCAGGCATGCACAGATACACTTCATGTGCATAAAATTGAATCAAGATTCTAAAAAAGAGTCTTCAAAAGTCTTACTTTGACCTACAGAATGTGATGAGTCCCTACTTGTAAGTATGTTCCCAGGAACACTCTGATTAGAAACAGGTTTAGTCCACACAAAAGTGTAAAGGCTTGCAAAAGCAGGCACATCGAATATGGGATTGGAGACTGGACTTGGCCTGCAGCTACTCTATGAATGTATCATAAATTTTAAAAGGCTCATTCAAAACGCTGCACAATGTCTTTATTTTATGGTGGTCAAAATCAGGGATGCTTTTCCCTCAAAAGTTACACTATAAAATGAATGAAGGTAAGCAGAACAAGGATGCTAGAGGATGAGAGATTAACTTTAATTTGAGGACTGTGTCACTTCCTGGAATTACACGAAGACAAGAAAGAGGCATGAAAAAATCTCAAGAAAAGATTTTTTAAAAGTGTCTTTTCTGAGTGGTTTTCAGGAGACTAGTGACCAGTTCATTAGAGACTCCAACGTGCTTGAGCGGTCTTTAGAAGACATGTGTGTTATTTGACATACTGAAATACCCATCAGAAATTCAACCCATTTTCCTCATTGTAAGTATGTTTTAATTTGTCTTTGTTATTCAGAGATGGTGTGAGATTTTTCCTTCTCATGTTATCCTCAGCTCTCACTCCGAAGAGAGCAGATCCAAGCTGAGGAAGAATGGTTGATACGGTACAGGAAAGAGTCAGACATTTTTTCCCCCTGAGGAGAACTTATTTGACACTGGGATCAGCTCTAAAAGTCTGCTTTAAGCCTCTGTTTTGTACACTCCCTACACCAAAGCTCTGGGTGTACAATATTCATAGTATGTCTTATATTACACAGAATTTGGGCTTTTTATTTTTAAAGGTCCAGTTTACATCTTTAAGATAAAAACTTAAGTTTCGACCTTTCTTGCTCCTCTTTTCATGTCTGAATTGCTATCATTTTTGTTTGTTTGTTTGTTTTGACTTCTGCAATACTTCTCCTCATTCTATTCTGGGCTCCTGTAATCCCTTTGCCGCACTGCCACAAGAAAGAGCTTTGCAAAATGAAATCGGATTATTTCCATTTCCAGTTTTAAAGCCTGCCATGGCTTCCCATAGCACACAGGATAACCTTAAACTGACTTTCCTGGCCTTTGAGGCCTTTTGTGCTCTGATCCACAACTACTTCACACAGTTTTATATCTTTCTTGTCTCCAGACTCTGGCCTTCCTTCTGCCGCTCACTGAGGCTACTCTTAGGGCTGCACGTGTCCTGCACCCTGGGGGAATCTTGACTGACAGATCTTCTCAATATTTAGGCCTCTACTCCTGATGCCCCATGGTGATCAACCTCTGGTACCCTTTTAAATAATCCATCAGAGCCTTGTCACTCTCTGAATCTCACAGGTCTCTTCATCAACACCTAACCAAAATTATTTCTGTGGATTTTCTCAGTTATTTATTTATTATTTATCTCCTGCCTTACAGGGACACAGCTCTGTCCTTCAACACTGTGTTATCAGGGTCTGGCGGAGTTTAAACATTAGCAGCATCAGTATGTCTCTCTTAGCTGATAATACATAACCAGGAGTAAGACAATCCGATCAAACTATGAAGAAGGCTGACCAAAGCCGAGGGACACCTGTGAGATTTCTAGATCTCACATCTAGTATCTTGTTATGGAGGGAAACATCTCAGATTCTCATGTAAGAGTTGCATCTGTTAACTTTATCATTCTCATAACACTTTAAAAAACAGTCATGTTTTTATATGTCTCAAAACAAATGCTAGGTAAAATTTGAAACTGGTTAAAATCAGGCTAATGAGATGGCTCAGTGAGTGAGAACTGATGTCAGTAAGTTGTCCTCTGACTCACACTTAGTACGCTCCCCCTCTCATCCCCTCCACCCCACACTAATGTTTTTAATTTAGGTTGTGAAATTGACTAGAATGGTAACTTTGAACTAACTAACTAGGATCAGAATAGTGGCTCTGCCACTTTGCTATTTAGCTGTGACTTAGGAGAATGAATTTGCCTTTCTGAGCTTCAGTGTCCACTTCCATAATGTGGCAAAAAAGACAGCAAAGAGTATCTTTCATTAAAGTTCAAGCAGAACATAAACAGCATGAGGCACACAACAGGTGCTCAGTGAACAGTAGTTCCACTTATTATAACTCAATGCAACAAACTGCTTTGATTGATAGCTCCAGCCATATTACTTGACATAATTATACTGAGTATCAGGCTCAAGTATTTCACAAGTACAAGGAACCAATAACAACTGTTTATTTTAACATAAGATTATGAGTACATTCTATATGAAAACAGAGCTGAAAGAAATAGCTTAGACTTCTGTGAAAGTTCATTCTTTCCATTGTTAGAGCCTTGTAACTTATGACTGAAGAGGCTGACATTAACAACAACAAGAAAAACTGGCCTGTGTGGTAGTTTGAATGAGATAGCACCATAGTTTTTGAATACTTGGTCCCTGGTTGATGGTGCCATTTGGGAGTTTTAAGAGGTGTGGACTTGTTAGAGTAAGGAGGTGGGCACTGAAAGTTTAAAGACTCCTGACATTTTGAGATAGCTCTCTGCTTGTGTTTGTGGTTCAACAAGGGAGCTCTCAGCTTTCTCCTCTAGCAGCTGATGCCTTTCTGCTGCCAAGCTTCCCTGTCTTGTTGAAGCGGGACTCCTATCCCTCTGGAGCCATAAGCCCTCCAAACCCTTCCCTCTGCGTTGTCTTAGTTATGTTTTGTCAGCACCAGAAGAGTGACTAATGTAGTATATAACATTTGATTAAAAATATCAAATGCCAATTCTTCCTTATAGAAATTAACGTTTAGGAAAAATGTAAAAAAATAAAACATTTTTTCCTGTTCTTTACATGAAAACTAGAACTCACATTCTAGTGTATACTAGAACTATAAAATGTAGCAAAAGTGGATTCACAAAGGCAAGTCAGAGAATTCAGTTCTAAGTTTAGCTCAGGTTCTGAGCATTCTGGAAGTGGTCAGAGCTCATTCCTGCCTTCGTTTTATATGAAAATGCACAGGTTTGCTCGACTGCCCAGAAGTCTCCCCCCTTCCTTAGGACGGGCTTCTTTTGTATGACTCCTTTTGGCAGCTTCCATTTTAGCCATTGTGAGCATGGATATGGCATGGATATGTATTTTCTCTGTTCCCAAGTCCATAAGCTCTTACAATGTTAGCCTTGTCTTAGTTCTAATTCAGGCTGGGCAGGTAGCTGTCCCCATTTGATCCAGTAAGCTGTGTCCAGAGGTGGGAGTCAGGTCACATTCAGAGTGGCCCATCCTGAGGGTGTGAATGAGATTCATTCTGCATCATGAGTTAGCATAGGGTAGGAAGGAAGGAGATCTGCTTAAGAACTGTAAAGTGAATGAAAGCATTTTCATCTAAGGCACATGCTTCTGTCTCGTATTGACTTTTCTTGAACACAGCCATCTTTTCACCTCCACTTATTGAGGGACCATTTACATGGATTTTTTTTATGGCACATTCCTATGGATTTTGAAAAACAGGTAGTTGTGCAATCATTACAGGTGATCAAGACAGAAAATTCAATACTAAACATTTTTTAGTCATATATTTTAAATATCTTTCCTTGCTCTATTAAGACAGAAGCCAATACTGTCTTTAGTACATTTCCTTAAAAAAAAAAAAAGAAAGAAAGAAAAAGAAAAAGACTCTGCGCTGGCAAGACGGCTCAGCCAGTAAAGGCGCTTGTCACTAAGCATGACAAACTGTTTTCTGCATCTCCAACCCTGGGCAACATGCTAGAAAGAAAGAACTGACTCCCACATGTGCTCTGATCTCCACATATACACACTAGTCCACATTCAGTCACCTATAAGAACCTAGATAAATAAGTGAAGTTGTTAAAAATAAAAATCTTCCTTTAAGCATACTTGGGTGCCTATAAGAAACTAAATGATGCTTCTGCTCATTGCCTCCTTCACACTATCAGTTAAGTAAATACTGAAGAGACTAACTTCGGCAAGGACTTCAGGAAACACGTGATGTGTAAGGGGTCCCAGGGGAATCACAGAGATTTCTCTCACCTCTTACCTCGCCGGCAAAAAGTCTCTTTTAGTGCGTGTACGGTATACACTGTAAGTAGTGTTAGAAGCTTGGGCAGTCTCTGGATTTACAGCCAACTTCTAGATGAATATGCACCATTCTGTGGCATCCTGCATGTGGAAATTCTCGGGTGATAGATAATCAGCGGTCACAGCTTTATTTAACACCGTCACACACCAATAGGAAGAGACAGATTCCTTTTGGGGCAGAGACAGACTGTCCTCCTGTGACTGCTCAGCAGTCTGCTGGAGTCAAATCTTGGCTTTAAAAGGTGGGGCTCACCCAGTGGCTTAAAACAGGTCTCATCTTTCATCAAGGGCTTCTAATTTTAAATTGCTGCATGCTAAATTTTCTCTGAAGTTGTCATCCTGAAGCTGCACCCAGTTTGTACAGATGTAGCACTGGTTTTAAATAAGAATTTCCCAGGCCTGTGCCTTAAGGTGCACACTCTGTGATATGCAGCCCAATGAGAACTGATTTATCACCTGAATAAAAAGTTTCCATTATCAAGTTTTGATGTGAGAAATTAAAATATTATGAAAATATTCTAACATAGCTGATACCTCTCTCTGTGATAAAACAAAGTAACTAAAAGGAAATTAAAAACAAAGCCAATCATTTCCTGGAATAATAAACTAGAATTATTCTTTAAATCCCACCAAGAAGTACACCATAGTGGCATTACAATGGTACTCGACCCACAAAAATGGGTGGTATCATACCCTGTGAAACTCAACTCCTTTACAAGGCGAGACAGTAGGATTCTTCCAGATAACTTTGCCCAGATCCAATGTTCTCTATAACACTGCCAGCAGGAAAACCCAACCCATTAAGCTGTTTAAAGCACTCATGGTTTGAAATGCTAACACTTGGGGATAAATAAAGCAATTTTCATATTTTCTTGCTACAATTAAATTTACATGAAGCAAAGACACAGGCAAAATGCACTGATAGAAACAGTTATTTAACTTGCTCATAACTCCATACTATGTTTTTAGTACACTGTGGAATTCAAAATCAAGATTTACTTCATCTGGACATGTCCTTTATTTCTACCATGGACTAACACACATGGACTAAAGATGGACATTTAAACTGAGTTCAGAGGACTCAAACATGGAGGCTGTGTAAATTGGTGGATTGGAGCAGACAGAAGTTGTCCTTGGGGTTCTTTCTGAGCCCTGATGGCCAGGAAAGAAAATATAGTAGAGGAATGTGCTTCTTTGCCAAGCCTCCTGATTCTGATGAAGAGGTGAATGGGTATATTACCAATGAGGTTATTTACTATCATCCAATGAAAGCAAATCTTGACTCTCACTGTTGGTCTGTTCATAAAAATTCATGCATACTTCAAGACAAGTCATGGGCACTGTAGTTTATTATGTACTCATTGGGAAGGATTTTTCTTCCTCTAGACTCCTTGATCTCATTTAGCTTACTCCCCCTTCCTTAATCACATATAATTGCATACCAACACATATTCTCTGAAACAAAAAGGGATGAAGAAAGTGGATACAATACAAAACTTTTTGTTTGCCTGTTTCCACAGAACTCAGAATTTTTAAGCTACAGTAATATCTATTAAGTGCTTATTCTCCATCAAACACTTCTTTGGTTCTTTGGTAAATTTTACATCAGTGGAGTTATTGAACTCTTCTAGACAATATATGGTATTGTTATTTTGATAAAACAGCCAACAAAATTGAAGTTTCATGAGGCAAAGTAGATTGCTCAATTAGATTAAAATTGACAGAAGTGGAGGTCAAATCTACATATCTTCAGGCCTGTCATTCCAGCTTAATAACCATAGCATTGGTTTACTATGAATATCAATGTTAGAGGTAAGAGCCACATTAGCATAGAAAAACAAACCAAAAAACCAGAAGTTACCTGAGACCAACCAGCTGAGGCCTCCTCGCCATCCTTTCTGTTCTATCCTATGCTGGTTTCCCCTCTTACAGTTTCATTTCCATTTTCCTCTCTTCTTTTTCTTGCCTTTGCTTCTGTTTTAACTAAGGATTTGTAGCCAACAGGACCATGTCTGGCTTATGGAGGAAAGCAAGAGAATTGCTGACAAGATGCTGGTCATCTCAGAGAAACAAACAACACAGGGAATCTTTCTGGCTTAGGAGCAACACAGATGTTTCTTTCAGGCAACCCTATCCACTCGCTACAATATCCAGTATGTGTGTAGCTTAGGGCTCTGACTCAGATGTGTCTTGTCCTCTCTTATCACAAGACTAGAATTGGGTGCTCCCCTATTTTGTACTCTGGTTTCTGAGCCACACAACTCTTTTTTAAATATGCCTGTTGGCAATCCCTGGACATAGACTCCCTTTGCAGTGGGATTTACTGCTGTGGGTGGGGAGGATGTGGGAAGAGTTGGGGAAGTGGTCAGAATATATTGTATGAAAAATGTGTTTTCAAGAAAAATAGTTCTAATACCTGAATAACCAGGGGTGTGTGATGGAAAGATGTTGTCTGTTGATAAGCTGAGAAAGTGTATGGGGCCAGCTGAACTTCAGTAGCCTATAACCCACAGTTGAGTTCAAATACTTTAATGAGTATTTCAATTATTATGATATGAAGTTAACCTTTGTTTGAAGAAATTGTGGATGACTGTTTCTTGTAATACAAACACTCCTGCAAAAATCACCAACTTTGACTTCAGATTGTTGATCATTTTCCACAATGTGATTCCAGCTTCCAAAGGTTTCTGTCTACCATGTGATTCTAACTCTCACAGATACTGTTTCCCCAATTCCTATTATTTATTTATTTGTTTGCTTGCTTGTTTATTTATGTTTAGGCAGGGTTTCTTTGTGCAGTCCTGCCTGTTGTGGAACTCACTCTGTAGACCAGACTGGCCTTGAACTTGTTCCCCATATCTTTACAGAGCAGCCCAGGGTGTGAGGCTCAGCCTAGCTTTCCTTTACCCAACTTCCTGATAAGGGAGAGTCATTTGGATTTTGTTTGAATAACCTCCAGTTTTTGCCCCTCAATCAATAAATAAGCTTTCTGCAATACTAATGACTGAGCATCTATAACATTCAGAAGTTACAGGAAACTTGTTTCAACATTCGTGTGTGAAATAAACAAAAGGATGAAATTGAAACGGAACTGCTATTAGTTTGATTTCAAGCACATGGAGAGAAGGAGTGATGTGAAAGGCGGTAAGAATGTTAAAATAACGGGTTTCAGAAATCCACTCTGTTCACCCTTGATCAAAAGAAAAAGATAAAAATAAAATCATTCAAAACTAAATGCAAGCGTATAATGCTGTTCATCTAAATTTTGACCAAAAATAAACAAAGAGCAGCACTGAGGTGGTCCACAGCACCGTCTTCCACATCAGGCAAATCTAAGTGAATCTACCCACTTACACTGTGACCTCCAGCATATAAGCCACCTCTTCTGTCTTAAGCTCTCCATTATAGACAAGAATTACATCAATACTATATTATAGTTACTGTAAATTAAAAAATGGCAATTATAACAGTTTGGGAAAGGGTAGTCATGGTTAACTATTCAGCAAGTGCTATCTTTTGTTAAGGTCAGGAATTCCTTTACAAAAGCTAAATAAATTCCCCATAATACAGTGTCTTGATGGGGGCTATTCAATAGCCCACTTATACTTTGATATGAATAAACATCATTTAATTCTTAGGTACCATTTACATAGTTTTGCTGGCATTTATCAGAGGCCAACTCAATATTAAAGTCTTTAAAATTCTCTTTTGCGATACAATATTGTAAAGGAAGGAACCTTTTTAGGAGGCAAGGATCAGTGAAGGAAGTCGGGTCACTGGCATGATCCCTTGGAGTCATTGGCCTCCTCTCCTTTCACCATCTCTTCCTGTTCTTCCTGACAAACTTGAGGTGAACTGGCTTCCTACTATATTGGGCCACCATATTATCATGAATTTCTTACATAAACTCAATAGAGTCAACTGCCCAGGGATTTGAAACCTATGAAACTCTGAGCCAAAACCTCCTTTCCTCCCTGATGAGTAGCTTATTTCAGTTGGATATCTTGTCATTGCAACAAAAGGCTAGCTGATACACAAGGCATGGTTTTAAGGGTCTGAATGTTTCATAGCTAAGGTACTGTATTTTCAATTCATCACTATATTTCTGGTTATAGTTTCCATGGGTTTTATGACTAGCAATGAGGCTCAGAAGAAGCCTGTATCACAAGTCATTAAATAGCCAATGCTAGGACAGAGCCCAAAAGCTGATGGTAATGTCCACAGCTTTTTTCTTCAAGTAAGAAGAGGCAAAATAAATACATCTGCCTCTTGACCATGAAATGAAAATGACTCATTTGGGTCATTTCTGGAGAGACTTGAATAGGTTCCAAATTCCAAAATAAAAAGCTGCCAAAAATAGACAAACAAGCAAGCAAACAAACAAACAACAAATCCCAAATGCCCTTCCCCCTCCCATGATTTCCAATTATAAATTTAACCAAAGAGGAAAGCATCCCAGTCTTGTTTACATTGTGTGTTTCAAACATCCTGGTACTTTCTGGGTCTGACGACCAGAATGGCAATTTGTGCTGCTTAAGTAATTATAGCCACTAATATTAGACTCACAGGGTAATTAAATATCTTGTATAGGTTGCTTACTAAACACAAGTAATTAAAATATAGAAAAAACAGACAAGATGATTAAGCATCTTAATAATCAAGAAAAATCATATCTGAATTTAAATACATGATTTAATTTGTTATGAATGAAGCATCAGGGTAATTAATATTAGAATACTAAGCATAAAGGGAAATGGGATGTCCTTTAGGGAAAGTTTAGGATTCTTCTTAAATATCATTTAAAATCTGATTCTCCACCTTCTCATTTAACAAGATATAATAAACTTTTTATGTTTCACAATATAAAAATTGTGAAAATCAATGGAGGATCATTATACAACAGAAAATATATAGTAGGGCATGTATGTGTCTATGTGTGTTTGTGTGTGTGTCTCTGTGTGTGTATATATATACTGGTGTGTGTATGTAATGCACATGTGCTGGGGATAGAATTCAGGATATCTTGCAGATTAAGCAATTATTCTAGTACTGCACCATGCATTGCAGCCCAATAAATCTATATAAAAGTTGACATGAACATATTATTGTGCAATGAAGGAACAGAAGAAAAATTATGATTTTCCATTAAAATTCTATTTTGAAAGCATTATTTTATTAGCATTTATTAACTGCATAAGATAATAGATCTCACAGTGAGATTCTCATACATGTACTTTACTTTTGTAACATACTCTGCTCACATTCACCTGCCATTACCTGATCTTGTTCCACTCCCCACTCACTTCCTGAATGCTCTATTTTTGAAGGCTGGGTGAAAGTCCTAAATAACATTGACTATTAATTTAGAATTCAAAATGTACAAAGTTCAAAAACACGCATGAAAAATCAAATTAGCATTTCGTTTTCAAGTAGTTTTTTAAAGAAAAGAAATATTTTAAAATAACTGATCTTCCCAATTGAAACATTAGTTTTCAGAATACAAACACACATCATACAATAGTCACACACACACACACACACACACACACACACACACACACACACTCACAGTCTTGCTGCATGGCTAGAGTGAATGAGATTAAGTAAGCAAGTGGACCAAAAGACAGATCTACAAGCACATGAAAAGGACCTGAAGGCATAATCTTATACTAAAATTGTAGTTTTCACCAAGCACTTACCACCCAGATATTTCTGAGCCAACAGGAACCACTTTTTTTCTTTTACATATTTTGGGTCTATGGTTAGAATGAAATAAACTAAGAAAGGTACTCTCTCACGAAGTTTTGGCTAGACTGCTCAGAAAAAATTACTACTAAGTTAGATACTAGACATGTCAGCACCTCACAGGACTGTCAACCATCACACTATGACAACACAAGGATGTAAGGACATATGCGAATCATCAGTTAATACATATGATTTCATATGAAGAATTCCTTGTAATTTTTCATTTTTCTGACTTATCTGAAGTGTCAAGTCATTTTTCCAGGATTGCCTACTGAAGGTTTAGCGTGCTTTTGTGCTCTTTGTAGATCCTTCCTTGAAGTCTGACTGTTAGGAAGCATGTGTTCCCCTGGATCTATTGTCATCATCTTCTTTAATTGTGATGCTTTATTTTACTCACATGCACACAATTCCAAAAATATCACTAAATGTGTGCTAATAAAACGCTACTGTTCTCAGTCACAAAGTTATTAGTGAGTTGGTCAAAGCTCTGTGAGAGAAAAAATGTTTTTCTCTAATCAGAATTTTGTAACTACCTTAAGAATAGAATGTTTTTCAAGAGACAGAAATCTTTAACAAAAGAATTAGTGTCTCTGCATCTATATATTTGCTTTTTGTGCCTTTTCTTGGTCTCTTTTCTTTATGTTTGTTTTGTCCTATTCTGATTTTTTTAATCTTATATTTTATTTTATGATTATCCCTTAGATGCTTGTTTTTTGTTTTGTTTTTTTTTTTTTCTAACAAGAGACAGAATGGACAGATCCAATTGGGAGTAAAGGGAGAGAAAACCATAGTTAGAATATACTGTATAGAAAAATCCATTTTCAATAAAAGAAAAAAGTTAGCTCCAATCAATCATTGCATCTATTTTCTACCACCTTACAAAAAATGTTCTGTTTTCCTTCATTTTTGTTTCATATTTTGACCCCACAATTTAGAAACCCGTGTCTGATGAGCAATACCCTTCCTCACTAGAAGGTAGAAAATTCTTTTCCCCTACACATATTGCATTATTATCCTCAAAAATTTTTTTCAGTCAGGATCAAATTTTAGTGCAAGAAGAAATAAATCTGGAAGGGAACTGGTTACAGCTGCTTTCCTTTTAGTCTCAAAGCGTCTACCTCCAAACTTAAGGGTTTATCCACCATGACCAATCCATTTCCAGAGCCTTCCCATCTTCTCTGGGCCTTTCCACATGCCTCTTTTCATGCTGTTGGGTGCTGTCTGTGCATTCCCCTTGCTTGAGGCTCACCACAGCCTATAGGCTTTCCTTCTGGTCAGCTGTAAACCCCTCTTAAGTATGGGCTGTGTCTTATTCACCGGTTTTATCTCTAGTATTTAGCAAAGTGCTTCAAATGCAATTAGCACTCAGTCAGTATTCGCTGAATGGATGTATTATAATAGCAAATCTATTTTTGGAGAAGGGCTAAAGCACCCAAGTATGTGTGAGCAATGGGGAGGAGAGCCTTACCATGAGCCAAGAGCAGAGCCTGCCAAGTTTGACTGGCTCGAGAAGACATGAAAAGTAAGCAGGGATCAGGTCGGAGCTGGGCTTCCTGCCACAGAGTCCAGGTTAGAAGTTGAAATGGATGAGAACATAGCAGAAAATATACCATACCACACTGAAGAAGCTGTTGGCTAAACTTAGTCCAACATCTTTAAAATTGTAGCTTTTCCAGATTCTCTACATAGCAGCATATCACTGAGAGTCCTTGGACACTGTCCCCCAAAATGACAATTATACACATGATAAAATTCCAGCTTGTTTCAAGGCAAAACTTCGGATCAAGGCACTGCAGTGAAATTGTTTAATAAGACAGAATTAATAACTGCTCATGATTTTATATTTAGTTAACTTTTTTGAGAACAGTGTGCTTTAAAAATATGAACAAAAGGAGAAGTAAGTCTCTTTAATGAATCTGGACATCAAATTCCAGTGTGGGTGTATATAAAAATAAGATTAATTTCAGTTATTTAAAAAAAAAACAAATACCTATTTTATCAGTATTGGCTGCTTTTAGAGTATGAGAAACATATAGCCTAGGTTTCCATGTTCTAAGATAAGCTGTAAAAAATTCAAACCCCTGAGTCTTGATTTCTTACTTCTAGCTAATGAATAACCATGTCTCACTTTTATTGTCAAATCAAAACAATTCATAAGTTTGGAAGAAATTATAAAGTCAAAGATTTAAGTTACAGCAACAACACTGTGAAACCTTCTACAATCTGGTCCAGCACTTAAAGAGCTTAGGAGCCGTTACTTGCAACAGCAAACACAGAGCTGGACAAACTGAGAAATAACTCTTCATAGAAACGCTAGAAGGGCACAATTACACTGTAAACCTGTGTTCTCTGTATGGAAAATGAGGCAAAGGGATGTGGTGCAACAGTTTATCAGATGATGGTGGATACCTCCTCAGATCCACTGTGAGTTAGGAAATCATAAATGTGATGAATTAGTAAGGATCATGGTAGACAATACTAATAGATTAAAAACTCCATGAGAAAATAATCTTTAGAGCCTCTCATACTTTGATGAGTTTAACTTTTTCTCTGGTCTGCTTTTCATTATTATAAATAAAATAATTGAATCTGGATAACATAGAAGATGTTTGTTTAGCTCAGAGTTCTGTAGGGTCAATATGGTCCTACCTGCTGCTGATCCTCTGGTTCACAGAGAACGAAGGCGACACAAAGTATCTCATGATGACACTCTTTTGGACAGTTCTTCCTCTTATAAACAATCTAGCATTAAATCATGGGGCTCCATCCTGACAAGCCAATCTAATCCTAAGTGACACCCTAAGCGCTCACTCCTCAACAGTGTGGCTGGATTAAGTTTCCACTTTCTTCACACTTCAAAACACAGATGAAATTGCAACACATGAACCCACTGGGGACACAAACCATAGCAACATCCAAGAGCTGTGTCAGGTCATAACAGGGAAGACTGGAGGAGAAATCACATCCTGCCTCTATGAAGGGGGGAGGGAAAGAGCATGGTACAACATGGCAACATGTTCTGCTCAACTTAGAAAGTTCTACCCGCAGGAGACACTACTTCAGCAGAACCTAAATTACTGAGGTTTTCTCAAAGCTAGCCTGGAGGAGTGAAGGTTCCAAATTATGGGCTCCATCCATAAGCACTGAGAAGATGATAGGGACACAGACCATGCATGGTAATGAGATTTAATCACAGGCAACAGAGGTTTCCTCTCACATCTGTCTTCAGCATCACTACAGGCCAATCTGCCATGGTTCTTTTAATCAAGCACATATCTTCCTTTCAAAATGGTTACAAGGAAATACAAGCAAAAGTCTAAACAGCAGGCATGTCAGGAATGGTGAATTCCAAGCCAGGAATTAAAGAAAGGAAGGAAGAAAGGAAGGAGGGAAGGAAGGAAGAAAGAAAAGAACATTAGTGGAAAAAGTGACAATGAGTGTTAGAGACAGACAGCTGGAAATTCCAAGACAGCCAAAAGGGAATGCTATGGTTCACATGCCTTAAGATGCCCCATGGAGAGAGTTCTGAAAGGGCTCCTGGGGAGAATGGGGGCACCTGAGAGTCCTGGGGTTTGGGGATGGATATGACAAATGTAGTTCACAAAGACTGAAGAGAGAAAAACGATGAAGTCAGAACACCATGCCCAATAAACATGTCTTAGCCATGAAATTATAAAGTGCAGATCGAGCAAAGCAGAAGAGGTAGGAATGGGGCAATATTTAAAAGAGATAAGGATGCGGCAGTAGTTAAAGTAGCAAGGACTGAGGAGCTCTCAAAACAATTTATCAAATGAGGTGACTCAGGAATAAAGAAAACTGCCTGAAGGAAGACCCACCTCCACCCTTGCCCGCTGGGCACCTTGGTTAACCAGCACAAAGATTAAAAATTACTCTAGTTTTCTAAGATATCGCCACACTGACCTCCATAGTGGTTGCACAAGCCTGCACTCCCACCAGCAATGGAGTAGGGTACCCCTTTCTCCACACCCTCGCCAGCATGTGCTGTCATTTGAGCTTTTGATCTTAGCCATTCTGACAGGTGTGAGATGGAATCTCAGAGTCCTCTTGAGTTGCATTTCTCTGATGATTAAGGATGTTGAGCATTTCTTCAAGTGTCTCTCGGCCATTAGGGATTCCTCCTTTGTGAATTATCTATTTAGCTCTGTCCCCCATTTTTTGATTGGATTATTTGGTTTCTTGGCATTTAATTTCTTGAGTTCTTTGTAGATTTTGGATATTAGCCCTCTGTCAGATGTGGGGTTGGTGAAGATTTTCTCCCAGTCTGTAGGCTGCCGTTTTGTTCGAATGACAGTGCCCTTTGCCTTACAGAAGCTTTTCAGTTTCATGAGGTCCCATTTATTGATTGTTGATTTCAAGTCCTGAGCTGTTGGTGTTCTGTTCAGGAAGTTGTCGCCTGTGCCAATTAGTTCGAGGGTTTCTCCCACTTTTTCTTCTAGTAGATTTAGTGTGACCAGCCTTGTGTTAAGGTCTTTGATCCACTTGGACTTAAGTTTTGTACAAGATGATAAGTATGGGTCTAATTTCATTCTTTTACAAATGGACATCCAGTTGGACCAGCACCATTTGTTGAAGATGTTGTCCTTCTTCCATTGTGCCGTTTTGGCTTCTTTGTCAAAAATTAGGTGGCCATAAGTGTGTGGGTCTATTTCTGGATCTTCATTTCGATTCCATTGATCTACTGGTCTGTTTCTATACCAATACCATGCTGTTTTTACAACTATTGCTCTGTAGTACAGCTTGATATCTGGGATGGTGATACCTCCAGATGTTTTCTTATTGTACAGGATTGATTTAGCTATTCTGGGCTTTTTGTTCTTCCATATGAAATTGAGAATAGCTCTTTCCAAGTCTATAAAAAATTGTGTTGGTATTTTGATAAGAATTGCATTGAATCTATATACTGCTTTTGGTAGGATGGCCATTTTTATTATGTTGATCCTACCTATCCATGAGCATGGGAGATCTTTCCATCTTCTAAAGGCCTCTTCCATTTCTTTCTTCAAGGGCTTGTAGTTCTTGTTGTACAGGTCCTTTACTTGCTTGGTTAGAGTTACCCCCAGGTATTTTATGTTGTTTGTGACTATTGTGTAGGGGGTTGTTTCCCTTATTTCTTTCTCAGCACATTAACTTGAAATAGCTTTGCCTCAGGACCCAGCCATACCACTTCTGGGTATACACCCAAATGATTCTTCACGGAATCATAAGGAATTCTCCTCATCTGTGTTTATAACAGCCTTATTTGTAATAGCTAGAAACTGGAAACAACCCAGATGTCCCTCAACTGAAGAATGGGTTAAAAACCTGTGGTACATTTACACAATGGAATATTATTCAGCTATCAGGAACAATGAAATTATGCAATTTGCAGCCAAATAGATGGAACTAGAAAAGCTCATCCTGAGTGAGCTAACCCAGACTCAGAAGGATGCACATGGCATCTATTCACTTATAGTAGGATTTTAGCCATATAGTACAGGATATCTTTACTACAACCAACACATCAAAAGGACATAGACTTTTTTTCTTTTTCCTTTCTTTTTTTTGTTGTTGTTCTTTGTTTTTGTGGGTTTGTGTGTTTGTTGGTCTCTTTTTAGTTTTCCCTTCCTAGCAAGGAGACACCTTTCACTGGTGGTACTGCCTCGTAGGCCCCCAGTGTATGAAGAGGCTCTTGGCCCTCATATGACTCCTGAACTGTGGTGAGGGACTGTTATGTAGGGACACTTCACCCCAGAGGAACAAGAGGGAAGGATTAGGGGGTAGAGGATGGGAGGGTGGGGCTGGGAAGCGGGGAAAGAGGACAATATGATGGAGATGCAACCTGAAGCAACAAACAAATAAGTTTATTAATTAAAAAAATAAGCAGGTAGCAATGTTAAAACACTGTAAATAAAATAAAGGTTACAGCCATTCAACCTGGTTTTATAAACCTCCAAGAGTTGAAAAAACTTAGAGCTAAGGTAAAATACATGAAATGTGTGGTGTTAGCCCATGCCTTTAACTTCAGCAGAGATGGGAGGAGCACTATAGAGTTAGTTGTCTTATAAATTCTAGAGTTACATGGAACAGGGTGGTGAGGGTGCACCCTTAATCCCATCATTCAAGAAGAGTACACACTTAATCCGAACACACTAGAGACAGAAACAGGCAGATATCAGAGCTCAAGGTCAGCCTGATACAAAACAAACTCTAAATAGAGAAAAACTTTGATCCAGGAGTGGTGGAGCACATCTTTAATCCCTTCAGATGGGAACCACAGGTCTTTAATCCCAATAATTAGAATGCAGAGACAGACACATAGGATTTGGAAGGACTTAAGTTTAAAAGCTACTTACAAAAGGCCTACTCAATACAAACAAGTTGTCCTTTGAGATCTCAAAATATATACATTAAGGCTTGTTTAGCTCCAAAATAACAAAATAATTTCTTCTTTAATCCAGATTGAAAGATAATACTTTATATATTGCCAAAAAACCAAATTTGCTTCAGGAGAAATATTACCTAACCCCCCCCCCCCAAAAAAAAAGGGTAATTGTCCCAGAGTTAGGATTAGGGCAGGGCTCTGTTCTTATCTTTCCAGGAGATTTAAAGCATCCATTCAAGGAATCCAGGGACAACCAGACAACAGAAACCTCAACAGAAAACAGAATCAGACACCAAAGAAGACAAGTGGCCCAGATGATTCAGCCTTGCAGACTCCCTCAATAGCTGTTTCCATCAAAACTCTACAACCACAACAACTCAAAATCACTAAGATCGTTCAGCTCCACACACTGCCCCAGCCAAAACTTCAGTAAAGCCTGGAAGATCAGCTTCTGTCCACAAACTTCTTAGGACATCTAAACAGCTGAGCACAAAAGGACTGAACATAAAAGGATTGTACTAACATTTTTAACCTTTTTTCCATTCTGGTTTGGGCCCCAAATAGGTTTACTAAGACCCAAATCAGCAGGAAGTCATTTTAAGAGAGCGACGTTCCATGCCCAGAGGGTGGGGAGGGTGTTTCTTCCCCCCCCCCTTTTGGTTATTTGATGGATAACAGAAAACTTTGTTATTTAGGGGAAGAGACTACAAGCTGTTAGATGGTCTTGTTAAATGGATTTTGGAGGTTAGACCCAGGGACTTGCTTATTTTTCTTTTCTGTATTCTTCTTTCTCTCCTATGTAGGAGTGCACAGACTTGAGAAAAATGGGACATAGACATAGTATGGGAAGGACCAAGAATAAGGGACAGATTATTGAATATGCCCTTATACCTTTGTATATTGATACAAAATCAGTATTATATTTGGCTAAAGTGGTATTGATCATTGTATATTGTGCAAAATTAAGATGGTATTGATCTTTGTATATTGATACAAAATTAAGATTATAGTTGGCCACAATGGTATTGACCCTTGTATATTGACATAATATTAAGATTGTATTGGGCTACATAGGCATTGATCTTTGTATATTGATACACAATTAAGAGTATATTTGGCCACATTGGAATTGATCTTTGTATATTGATACAAAATTAAAGGTAATGCTTCTTAAAGGTATTGTACCTAGTGATACTTAAAAATGAAATGTGAAGCTCTGGCCTCTTAATACCAACCGTCTTAAACCGTTTAGGATAGTTAAGAAATACAATCTCCTAGTCATGCAAGCGTGTCATTTTGTTAGCTACTATGACAGTCTATCACAGATATTCTCTAAGCTACTCAGAAATCAAGTTGTTAAGAGACAAACAACATTTGCTTATCTAAATACAAGAGATAGATAGGGCATCTTCAAAAACCCCATAAAGATCTGCAGAATATGGCATTCAAAGCTGTTGTCTTAAATTAAGATTTTTTTTTATATCGAGACATATCAGATCCTGACAGCACCCCCTATTCTACTCCAAGTAGAAGATGAGCATCGAAGAATCTCCAGTGTGAGATGGTTGAATTAGTGGCAAGCCTATATCTTGGCATGAAAAACCCCTTGCTTCAACTGTAGACAGACTGCTGTCCAAAAAGGACAAAACTTGGTAGCAGGGAAATCAACAGCCTAGCTCTGCCAAGACAGGGTAGGTAAATCCTTCATAATTCCTGCTCTACAGTCAATGTCTATCAGAGAAACGGGACCAAAAGGCTGAAGATTGATGCTGTAACATATGGAGAGAAAACAGGAACTCTCTAGGCAGCCACTGATATGTCATTTCTTAGTTTTGGATGATGCAGGCCCTGGACTTCCTACATAATCAGATATATTTATCCCTCTCAGGTCTCTGAGGTGGTTGAAGAATAGATAGCTAGAGTCTCATAGTTAAATTTTGAGTTGTTTTGGAATCAAGAGGGTGTTCTGGATCTAAGAAGATGTTTTTAAAATTGTGATGCAAGTTAGTATGAAAGCTGAGTCAGATATAGAACTTTAAACTCATGGAAATGGTTAGATGGTAGAATGTTAAAGTCAGGGGCCAAATATGTATGAACTGGACATTGGGAATATATGCTGGGCCATTTAACTCTCATAAATGTGGCGTATTTATTTCTGTTGTTTTGTATAGTATTTACTGTTATAAGAGAAGGAACCATTTGTTGGACTGAAAGGGGGAGCTGTTGGGGGGAAGAGGGTGGAAGGGTGGGACAGGAAGGGGGAGTAGGGAAGGGATTGTGACTGAGATGTAACTTCAAGAAATAAAAAAATAAAGTATAAAAAAATTACTCTAGTTTCTAAACAGAGCCAGTGAAAAGAGAATGTGAAGAAATTAAAGCATAAATAAATAAAATGCTAGAGTTCTATACCCTTCTAGGTTATCCTTCAAAAGTGAAGAAGAAATTACATCTTTCAGACACACAAAAAATGAGGGGGAGTTTGCAGAAGAGCTTGAGGAACTGTTCAGCAAAATTCTTCGGGCAGAAAGAAAATGGTAACTGTCAGAAAGACAACAAGGTATGACAAAAGAAAGCACCACCAATGAGGGAATAAGGAAAGGTGGGAAGTGTAGATTTATCTCAATTGATCTAAAATAAATTTGTTCAGAACAATAGAATGGATCTGCTCAACTGTGTGTGTGTGCGTGCACACGCGCAGGCTCACACACACGCTTATGAATAAATGAAGAGTTGCAATGCACAAAAGCAAGAAGGGCAGGCAGGAATACATCACCTTACGGATTAGCTAAACAGCTTCTGCCAAAGGTGAGAAAATGATTAGATGTTAAACCAGTGGTTCTCAAGCTGTGCGTCACAACTCCCAAGAGACCATTGGAAAACATAGATATTTACATTACAATTCAGAACAGTAGTGATATTACAGCTATGAAATAGCAATAAAAATAATTTTATGGTTGTGGGTCACTACAGCATGAGGAATTGTATTAAAGCATCACAGAATTAGTCAGTTGAGAACCATTGCTTTAAACAATCCATAGTACAGAAAGCATGTTAAGTATAGTGCATAAGCAGCATAATTTTTTTTGAAAAGGCCAGGAATTAAATGGAAATGTATATTACACACTCTATAAAACCACTGAAAAACACCTTTTCAGGAAATACAATTGATATGCTAAGAATAGAGAAAACATAAAACTACGTAAATTGTCCCATTAAGACCAAAAAAAGCCAGTAAAAAAAAAAGCCAACCCCCCAAAAAAAACAAAGAAACAAACAACAACAATAAAACATGGCAAAAAAAGGAACAAAGAACAGAGGAAACAGAAAGTAGTTATTGGTCTATCCAAATTAAAAAACACTTTAATGCTAAAGAACGTTTTATTAAAAGAAAACTTGTCAGAGTATATTAAAAAAAAAAAAACAGGGATAGGGGGTAGAAGGTGGGAGGGCGGGACTGGAAGGGGTGGAAAGAGGACACTATGATGGAGATGTAACCTGAAGTAATAAATAAATATTATATAAAAAAAGAAAAAACAAATCCCCACACCCATATATACATATATGCACGCATGTGCGTGCGCGCGCACACACACACACACACACAACAGTGTGGTCATATTCAATAAAATGTAACAAGAATCTCCCATCTCACCCTGAATGTCTAACATGGGGCTATGAAGCTGTTAACACAAAGGCTCTGGGTGCTTTCTAAATATTGTCAGCATGATGATCACATGACAAAACAGCACAGTTCTTGAAAGTACATAGGCACAAGGAGGGTGGGGTGGCAGGAAAGTATCTTTAAACCACAGGGCCCACCTTAACTTCAGCCGTTTGTGTGCAGTGCTCTGCACGAGAGATGCTTAGAACAAGAATGTTTGCTGAATGAAGAAATATTTCTAAAGACATGAGTGTGTCCACCCCGAGGACATGAGGGTGTCCACCTCATATAATGTCAGCTCCTTCCACTGTATCCTAACAGCTCTGATTGGATGGATGGTGACTCTCATTCCTGGACACTCTCAAAGCTTTTACCATATTAAGCCTGTGTTATGTGTTTTTAAAAGTCATCCATATATACAGTCTGAAAAACATGATACTTAACCAGTCTTTTATTTCTGATATCACTAACAAAAGTATTTGTTCCATAGCTCAAGGAATGTGACTTAAAATTATTTTAATATAAAAAAATGAAAAAAAAATACATTTTCCAAATAACTAGGAATCACACAAGCTTTTTTTAGTGGCAAAAATATAGAATGGAGAAAACAGAAGCAACATATCACGGTCTCTTAAAGTATTCTTTCTTGAAATTTGGAAAATGGAGCATGTATTACAGACATCTGAGGAAAGCTAAGACATTTAATAAGCTGCCATTACATTTTAAAAATTTTCTTATCTGGGTACACCAACAAAAACACTGTGAAATAGAAATAAAGAGGGCATCATGTTCTAAGAGGTGTTTTTGCTAAGGGGAAAGTGACCTTTTATACATTAGATGTAAAAACGACATTTTTCTCTAATAGTCTAGAAACTTAAGAAATGTTCTTATATCTATAAATGACACCAGGAGTCCCATTAATTGTTTTTTTTTTTTTTTTAAAGATTTATTTATTATGTATACAGTGTTCTGTCTGCAGGTATATCTATCTGCAGGCCAGAAGAGGGCACCAGATTTCATTATGGATGGTTGTGAGCCACCATGTGGTTGCTGGGAATTGAACTCATGACCTCTGGAAGAGCAGCCAGTGCTCTTAACCGCTGAGCCATCTCTCCAGCCCGAGTCCCATTAATTGTAGAAGCCTTAAATGGATTAAACTAGCATCCCAGCCTCCGAAACCAAAATGGACTTGAGAGATGTCTCAAATTTGTCACTGAGTTCCACTGGCCCATATTGTATACAAAAGAAGAAAAGAAGAGGCTTACAGAAACGATAATGCTATCTTGTTAGCTATGTGTCTCTGAGAAAGAAAACTAAAGTTTCCAGTATCGATGCTTTTTCACAAAACTATTCAATTCTCTCTACTTAGTTTCCTAAGAAAATCACAAATATTGAATCCAAGTGTTACTCTCTTACATGTTTACTTAGGGCTTTCAGTGCTGTGACAAATGTATATACATACACAGTCTCTCTGTGTACATACAACACAAATGTCTTCTGGCAGTTCCTGAAGCACATATGCCACAAATGAACAGAAAAATAAGTAGATAGATAGATAGATAGATAGATAGATAGATAGATAGATAGATAGATA
>CAJQZJ010004763.1:11685403-11709148 GCA_907164525.1 Lophiomys imhausi
ATAGATAGATAGATAGATAGATAGATAGATAGATAGATAGATAGATAAAAGCCAACACATGCCACTCTGTCATAGCATGCTTTTGTTTAAAGTTTTTGAGAATTTCATACTTGTATATTATATTTACATCATTTTCTAACCCTCCTTTTCTCTCTCCTATTATTCCTGTATCCCCATACTCCCTTCTCACATTCTTGACCTCTTGAATAATTACTACTGCTACATATACATACATATATATGTATGAATACATATACACATACTTATACACACATACATACACATACACACACAATCTACTAAGTCCACTTATTATTGCTCATATATAGATGTTTTGGGGCTGACCACTTGTAATCAGATAGCCTATCAGGGAGCTTGTCCCTGAAGATAACTGATTCTCCTTCTCCCCAGCACCTACTGATTGCTTATAGCTCTTCCCTGAAGGGTGTGGCCTGGTGAAACATCCCTCCTCTACTTTAGCATGTCAATTTTCCCTGAGCTTTAGGTGTAATTGTGGAAAAGGGGATAGAAAGACTGTAAGGACCAGAGGATTGGATGCTACATAGCACCTTCTAGACATGATAGAGAAGTTGTTTACATGAAATCTCAACAGTATGACCGCCTGAACAACACCTGCATGTTGAAAACACCAGTTGACGTGTTATGTTCGTGGCTATTTTTTAAAGATGCTGAATAAAGCCAAACTGTATCCTATGGTGTCGAGAGGCTGTAAAAGCCTGTTTGGGAAGAAAAACTTACAGTTTGAGTTATTCATCTGTGAGCATGCGATATACATGTTCCCAAAATCCTCTTTGATTTTTTCTGTCTTTAATCTGCCTTCTGTCCATGGAATTAACAGACCCGCCCAACCAATGAATTAATTACACAATTTATTATGTTAAGCTACCTAAATTATGCAGAGGGGAAAGAGCTTTTCAAGGCCAGAATGCATGTTCAGGTGGCTGCCCTTGTCAAGTGGCCTCAAAAAGAGATGTGCGAGGCATACTCCCTCTTAAGAGTCCAGTCCAAGTGGTTTCCAATATCCCACAGGTGTTCCTGTACCTTTAAGTCTATACTTTTAATAACTACACTTAATCATAAGCATTGTTTTACATTAGGTGTAGAAACGGAAGGACCCACCTTCTTCTCTATCAAAGGCCAACTACTCTGCTTGCAGGCCTCTTTGTTGAGAACTTTCTTCTAGTTCCATTTCTTTCTTTCATTTCCTCCTTTAGCTGTCACATAAGCCTACATGTCTACCAGCTTGGATCCCTCTGTCTTTAGAGTTGATAACATGCTCCTGGAACACCATAATACATGGGTTGATACCGGGGAATCAACCATGATGACGGTCAGTTTCAGAAAGTCAGAGCAGATCAACAGACCTGTGAAGATGTATTAGCTTTCAGGTTCAGGAGGCCTTTTCTCAGTAATTCCCCAGTCTATGCACACAAGAGACTAAATGCTTTTGCAGATAGGAATAGTCGTGAGATCCCTGCATTTAAAATGCCTGGAAGAAAGTATTCCCTCCCTACAGAACTCCTTCCAGCCTTTGCTTTTTATAATGTGAAATCTTCCATTAAAAAAATATACACTATACACCCAGAACTTCCTCTTAGAACATGGGGTCTGTCATTCCAAAGAAAGGATGAACAGGAACCACACTGTCAAAACAGACAGAAGAAGGTGGAAAAAAATATGATACATACATTCCTTCAATAGGAGAGCAAAATCTATCTTATCCTGCTACTGAGTGGGTCCTTAATTTTCCTAAATGTATTTCACTGATATCTTTAAGACCAT
The DNA here is from genome assembly GCA_907164525.1 of Lophiomys imhausi. Classification (NCBI taxonomy): domain Eukaryota; kingdom Metazoa; phylum Chordata; class Mammalia; order Rodentia; family Muridae; genus Lophiomys; species Lophiomys imhausi. The sequence goes on from CAJQZJ010004763.1 coordinate 11,687,207, forward strand.
ACTTTTCAACTATATTGAAAATTTATATTTTTCTTTTTTTTTTTTTTTTCGAGACAGGGTTTCTCTGTGTAGCCCTGGCTGTCCTGGACTCGCTTTGTAGACCAGGCTGGCCTCGAACTCGCAAAGATCCGCCTGCCTCTGCCTCCCAAGTGCTGGGATTAAAGGCGTGCGCCACCACTGCCCGGCAAAAATTTATATTTTTCTAAAGTCATTCTTTTTTTCTTCTTTGTCGACTTCTGTAATAATTACATAATTTGGAGCCATATCATATTTATATTTGGTTATGTTTTCTTTCTAGCCAGTTGAGAAAAAAAACTATACTTCTAAACTATCCTTTTTCCAATCTCTAAAATTGGGCATTTGGTTGGACTGTATCTAGCCTCACTTACTAATCCCACTTACTGACAAAAGCATTTTGATACGGATGAGTGATAATTCAAGTCACATACTTTAAATACTAGGGAATGATTTCAAAGCCCTTGAGTTCACAGGTTCAGTTGCCTGGTTCTGCTTGTTTCAATCTCTTATGCTGCATACCCAAATGTTCCTCTTCATGTTTCTTCATTTTGACTTTTGGCAGTGACAGCACAGACAGACATCACTGCTATGCAATTAATGGGTCCCGGCCAATGAACTTAGTAGGTAAAGGGGAAAAGGTTTTCCATGACAACATGTAGCGTTATATAAATCATATTTTGCTTTAATGTCAACTGTTTTTATATGTTCTTTGTCAAATCTTTCTGAATTATGAAAGTGAATTATGAGAAAATAACTGATTCTTATTAGCTCTTTAATTTAATAAGGAACATGAAAGCCTATGCAAAGTATAGTACAGATATCAGTAACTGGATGGGTACAGGAAAACCACATGGCAAGGAATGTGAGTCAGCACTCACATATATAATCCAACACTCAGGAGGCACAAACAGCAAATTCTACACCTCATCAAAATCAAACACACACAAACAAACAAACAAACAAACAAAATGAATAAAGGTGAAACCATAAAAGGGCTTCAGGGCTACGCGGAAACAGGAAGCCAGAGCGAAGAATGGAAAGGGTAGGAACAGGCACTTGAGAGGGACAGAGGATAAAGGATGGCACAGAGGGCATGAGGACACCAAGGACAGGCTGTGCCTGGGAGCACAGACCTGTGTTCTAGGGAAGTGCTTAAGCGGGGCTTTGGGTGTTTCCAGTATATGAAAGGATCACACTATGACCAATGGCCATGTGTGGCTGGCTGCCTAGCCATGGCCAAGTTTTCTCTTTTATCATGATGATAATAAAATAATAATAAATTGTGCTTTTGTGTTAGCCTGCATTGTAAGATTTGGGGGAGTCAGTTCTCTTCCTGGAAAACTTTACTCAATGGACAAAATACTTTGATAGCGCCACCATTCCTTTTCCCTCCCTTGGAAGTCGGTCTGATAACTGACAATAAAGCAATCAATTCTGGGAGACAGGTAGAGCTCAAGGTGAAGACAAATCCACATTACAGAAACAAGACAGAAGTATGGCTTCATGATATTGCTGATACTTAACTTAATTAAGCCTGTTACTAAGCTACTTTTAGAGTAATGTGAAATATCTTTTGTTGTGTACTTTCAAATGCATTTTGACCAATACAACACAGTGCTAGAGAACATTCATTAAACAAGTGTAGTATAATTATACAATTCTTTCTCACTGCTAGATCTTTAAGTTGTCCCTCCAATACACACATACATGCACACACATGATACAGTAAATACCTCTGGGCATAAACCTTTACTTGGATTTAGGATAAAGTTTCTGTGGACTTGTCCCAAATTATCGTCAAATGATACCATCATTTTTTTAATCTCTTAAATAAGTAGTATTAGATTGATTTCAAGTGTGTCTTTATTAAGCTCCAGTTAGTCATGCTTCTGGACTGCTTTGCTATATGTCTTCCAGGAGTGCGTACTTCCCCTTTACTCTTCTTGGCATAAACTTAACTTCCGATTAGCTTAAATGAACCTTGACTATCATGGTTATTTCCCTTGATTCTTCTTTTTTATAGAAGATAAATTTTAGGAGCTCCCAGAAAATCCAATAGAAAGCTTTGCTCATGTCAGCCCTTTTTATAAACATTACCACGAGCAGGGCAAAGTGGAACGCACTCAAACCAACTCAAAACGTGGGCAATACACTGCTGGGCAGCTGTCACTCTCTCTAGAGGAAGTAGAGTGGAAGGTCACTCGAAAACCATTTCAAAAATATTGTCATGATCCTTAATTTGGGCTCTGCAATGAGAAAAAGCATGTTTAAATCAAAATAGCTGTCATGGGAAAATAAAGCATGTACTTACAAGTCAAACACCAAGTAATGGAAGCCCTCTTCCGGTATACTGTCATGAAGTCTCACTGAAGAAAAGAAAAGAGAAGAATGTTTCTATTATTTTATTACAATCGCCCGTAGAAAGCCCGTTCTATGAAGGGCACTGTCGAAGTTGTGGTATATCAGTATCATTTACAACAAGGGATGGGTGCACGAACACCCAAGGTCTGGGTTTTTGTTCTGATAATACTAACTATCTGAGCTTAAGAAAATTATTTAAGTTGTAATGACAGTATATTACTGAAATGCTGGAGATTAAATGAGAACATAAAAGAAAACTAATCCATATGTTGTTAGGTAAATCCATAGAAATGTTACTGGTGATTATAATATGCATCCAAAGTTTCCAGGTTCAGGCAATTCTTATATTTCCCTCTCACTCCTGCTGACCAGTGGTTCTCAACCTTCCTAATGCTGCAATTCTTTAATACTGTTCCATTCCTCACGTTGTGGTTCTACCCTAACCATAAAATTATTTTTGTTACTACTTTATAACTGTAATGTTTCTGCTGATATGAATCATAATGTAAATATCTGTGTTTTCCAGTGGTCTTAGGTAACCCGTGTGAGAGGGCTGTTCAAACTAAAAGGGCTCCCTGTAGGGGTTAGATAAATTAGATTCAGAAAATATATAGGAGTTTCTGATACTGTCTCTTAATTCGGGGCCTGAAGAGCATTATCAGCATGAAGTCAGCAAAAACAGGAAAGACTCAATAGACTGAAAAACAACTTTGAAGTCAGGAAAACAGGAAAGACTCAATAGAATTGAAGAAACAAAGTATCTGGCCTGACATTGTTTTCAGCTGCTAAGTGGGCGGAGCCCAAATTAAGCTGAAACAGAGTTCCTCCTATTTGAGGACAGTGCGTGAAGCCCAGAAGAGAAGAGGCCCCTGATGCTAGAGAGCTCCAAGAGTCCTGCTGAAAAAAGGGCTGGCCATTGATGGCCAGCTCTCTCCCTGAAGCAGAAAGAAGCCGGTGAGCAAAGAAAGCCTGAGCAAGACACCAAAAGGCCCAGGACTGGACCCTGTGGCTCAGCTATTGCCTAGAGGGGTTTGATCTGTCCAAACAGTGGCCTAGGGGAAACTGTGCCTGGCTTTAAGGACTGAGGCAGAGCAGCTGAGTTCCTGATTCAAAAGATAAGTTGGCCTGCAGATGGCTGGGGTCTCCCACAGAGAAGAAAGCATGAAGCCTTATTTAAGGTGAGACTGCAATAACCAACTTACCCTGACGAACCTGCATCTGAGAGATCCAGAAAAAGGACTGCTAAGTGCTTTAAAGAATCTACAACAAAGACTGTGTTCCTGACGACTGAGGACCTGCCCCAGAGACTGTATCATTCTAAAAGGTTATGAAAGTAGTTGTTATAATTATCAATAGGTTTAGTGGATAGGTTAAAGGGGTTGTAGGAATTTATAGGATTAATAGTTAAGAAATTGTTGGTGTTTGTTATAAGTGAATTTAGTAATAAATAAATAAGTGTTAAATAATAATTTAAAAGTTCGGTTACAGCTCCCGACACACAGGCTGAGCACTGCTGCTCTTGATGTTCCTCTAATCCTAGTCTTCATCAACCAGAGTCCTGATCACTACAGCGGAGACAGCAAGATAAGCCTAAGTCTAGGGAAAGGTCTCCCTGCTTCCGTCTTTGGTTTGTCCTTCAGTTCCAACATTCCACTCTCTAGGCAGCCTGCCTTCTTTACTTAAGTCACCAAAAGTAGCTAAAAGTGTCTCCTAGAAATTGCTGGTAAGATAATAAACCAGTTCCTCTAATCTAGCTTCTTATTTAAAAAGAGAATGGAAGATTAGGAAGGGCAGAGAAAAGGAAGAAGTAAGTTAATCCCAGGAAAAGACAATGCTGATCTGTCTTCCCTAATAGTAAGAGTTGTTTAATCAACATTAAGCTCCAAATTTGAATAGCTGGGTACTCTGGACGTGTGTGATGCTAAACACTGAATTTGGACAAATGGTTTGTCTTTGCCTACCATCACATTTTTGCTGCCTGAATGTTTTGTTATCGTAGATTTCATAAGGCTTTGAGTTACTTGTGACCTGGTCACTTTTGAGTAAATATCATTTAGAATTATTAGATTACCTTTAAGACAGTAGTGGATTGTACTATTGTGCAGATTTCCCAATAGGATAGGCTTGTAAGTGACACTGGCTGAAACTACCATATGAATCCTATGAATTTAAAACACCATTTACACCAAGCCGTACATGTAAACTTACTGTTCCACTTATCTACTGTTTGGTTTTTCACAGTCCTCCCTCTTTCGCCCACTCCCCTCTCACTGGGGGTAATTCTTCCTGTTTAACCTTATTACTGAAGGCAAGAGGGGGCAGAAAACAACCAACGTGAAGGACACACTGCTTTTCGAAAGTCATGAGAGAAAATATGTTTCAACTGTGGCATGCTGGCTGATTTTTGTCAACTTGTGACACAAACAGGGACATACCTGGGAGAGGGAATCTCAACTCAGAAAAGGTTTACATAAAACAGGCATGTAGGCAAGTTTCTGGGGTATGATTTGCATAACGTTTGATATGGGGAGCTCAGCTCACTGTGGGTGGTGCCATTCCTGGGCAGGTAGTCCTGGATGCTCAAAGAAAGCATGCTGAAAAAGCCATTAGGAACAAGCCAGAAAGCAGCACTCCTCCATGGCCTCTGCTTCAGAGCCTTCCTCCAGGGTCCTGCCTTGAATGTCTGTCCTGACTTTCCTTAGTGAAGAAAGATTTGAGAGTGAAAGCTGCTATAAACTTTTTCCTCCCAAATTGCTTTTGGTTTTGGTGTTTTATCACAGCAATAGAAGACACTTAGCACAGGCCTCTTTGATGATGGTGACCATGTTTAAAGTGAAACCAGAAAAGTATTTAAGTAGGTTCAAGCTACAATCATCTAGAGAGAGAGAGAACACTCTACATATACAACTCGTAACCCACATACTACGATGGCCACTCTTCATAACACTGTTCCATCCACTTTAGTTCCCAATGTATGATGACTACAATTTTCTAAATCCCTCTCTAGAAATCTCCTGGAGGTGGAGAAAGAGGAACTTTTGATCACTCTTAAATTACAAATGATTATTTATAAAAAATGTGGATTTCCCAAGGCATTAACGTGTTGAGGCCTAAATAGGAGGCAACAGAATTTGGATTTAGCTCAGCACTTCAGCCTCAGACCTCAACGCATTTCATTCCTTAGTGTATGGAAATGTAATGGACACTGTGGTGTTCGCCCATCTTAGCAGTAAGCCATTACTCTTGATTTCTGAGATGCAGCTTAAGCAAACCCTTTTCTGTTCTTCAGAATATAGAGCCTCCTTCTCACCAGTATTCTGAAGTAGGAAACATATTCCTTTAACCCCTGTGTCTCACCCAGAAATCCAGCACATAGTTTCTGGTCTTCTCAAAGTCATATCAAGATTTGGAAAAAAAAATTGTCACCACATTTTAGTGTACCTATATGTCGAAAATAAAATAATAGATATGAAAGTGATGATCCATGATTTTAATTGTATGAAGAGTGATATTCAAGGTGCCAGTGACAAAGGTGCCCGACCTTGTTTCTTACTTGTTCCCTGCAGAAGAAAATGATGGCCACTTCATGTTCTGTTCATGACTATCTAGCACAATGAAAGAAGACAGACCGTGGCCATCGCGTTTCTTAAATGACCAAGTTTCAGAGAAATCTACACAGTTGGTGTTTAAATAAATTAATTTAATGATATGGTTACTTGAAAAAAATTTGTTAACTTGGAAAATACAAATGCGTTTCCATGACTCACGCCTTGCACGTGAATAAAGCACCACTACTTTCTCCCATTGTTTGGGGCAGAAGCTTCAAGCGAGGTGGGGTCTTTGAAATTCAGATGGCAAGTTTCAACAGTAATCAGAGAATATTATTTCAGGTGCCATTCGAGAAACTGTGCTAGTTTCTGATCACATTAGGAAAAATACTTTCATAGTACAATTCACTACTGTCTTAAAGGTAATCTAATAATTCTAAATGATATTTACTCAAAAGTGACCAGGTCACAAGTAGCTCAAAGCCTTATGAAATCTACGATAACAAAACATTCAGGCAGCAAAAATGTGATGGTAGGCAAAGACAAACCATTTGTCCAAATTCAGTGTTTAGCATCACACACGTCCAGAGTACCCAGCTATTCAAATTTGGAGCTTAATGTTGATTAAACAACTCTTACTATTAGGGAAGACAGATCAGCATTGTCTTTTCCTGGGATTAACTTACTTCTTCCTTTTCTCTGCCCTTCCTAATCTTCCATTCTCTTTTTAAATAAGAAGCTAGATAGACAGAATTACATGGATTCATCACAATTTTTCCTTCTAAACAGAACTATATGATTGTCCTCATGTGTGTTCATATGTTTGAGGATGTGTCAGTTTTCTTCTCTGGTTTTTAACTCTTTGGCTTCTTGTTAGAGCTGATCTGCCCCCACAGTTTGCAGGATGGTTTTATGGTCAGAAATAAACTGGTTCTCATCAAGCTTCTGCTGTCAACTGAGAGTATTCCTCATCTTCCAGAAAACTTAACAGATTCCCAAGGGTTGAAAAATGTGTTTACCCTTATAAAATGTTACATTAATTATTCCCTATAAATAACAGTTAATTCCTTTTCAGACTGAAGGAACTACACAGCATTCTGTTCACACAGCTGTTAGCCTGAGCCTGACTGCATGGCAGGCTCTCAAAGCAGAGTGGCTGCTGTGTGCTGAACCAGATTGTACCACATTCTTGCCTCAACTGCTCTGTAACTGCCATACGCTGCACATATGGGTTCACACAATTACGATAATTGCATGTTTTGAAGGAGTTTTTAAAGATAATGAGAAAAGCATTTAAGAAAACAGGTTAAAATATATCTTGATAGTCACTGTTTTTGAGATTTTAACATAACTTGATATTACTCAAAAGTAACTTCAACCATAAGAATAAACAGATGGATTTTCACAAATCAGAATATTATGATTGCTGGGAATAAAAATTTAAGTACTGTAACTTTAAGTTTGGGACTTGAAGAAAATCCTACTGAAGCTAAAATATTTCTCACGACCTAATTATCTTCCTTTTTCTACTGCATAAATTTGATGGTTTGCATTCAGAGTGGGGTTACTATTTCCTTTTCATGCCCTATGTTGTAGGATAATTTCAGTGCAATTCCAGCTGATCAACAGAAGACCATGATCAATCATACAGACCATGGCCTTGCATGATGTGAGAAAAAAGAAATTTTAAAGTGATTGACATTTTCTACTTACTTTAATATTTAATTTTATTTAAGGAATAAAAGATAAAATATAGTTATAATCCTTATTATATCAGGCACAATTCAAATGATTTTTGTTGAGTTATTTTATTTAGTGTAGACAAGGATCATGACAGTAAATGTGATTTATTTTTATAGTGAATGTACACAGTATTTGAGCCTGTCTTTGGTTTCTACTGCAGTGATGAAAACACCATGACCTAAAAGCAATTTGGAGAGGAAAGGGTTTATTTGTTTTACACTTCCAGATGTCTATCATTAGAGAAAGTCAGGACAGAAACTTAAGCAGGGCTGGAATCTGGTAGCAGGAGCTAATGCTAAGGCCATGGAGGATGCTGCTAACTGGCTTTCTCAGCCTGCTTTCTTAGAGAACCCAGGACCACCAGCCGAGGGTGGCACCATCCACCATGGGCTGGGCCCTTCCACACTGATGACTAACTGAAGAAATGCCTTACAGCTGAATCTCAGGGAGGTATTTTCTCAACCGAGGCTTCTTCCTCCCTAATGATTTTAACTTGTGTCACACACAAAACCAGCCACTATAGAAACTTTAAGGAAATATCAAGTTATGGTTTGAATGTGGCCAAGCTAGGCCCAAACAGCATAGTGTATGGACTCCCTCAAATACACAGACATTATAATAGAATGAGAAATGATGTGTTTAAGGGGAGGACTATGTCTGTCTATCTATCATGTATTTGTCTTTCTATCTATCTATCTATCTATCTATCTATCTATCTACCTACCTACCTAACTGTCTCATATGTGTGTATGTATGTGGGTTTAATACCATGTGCATATATGTATGTATATTGCTTTTATATGTGTCTGTATGTTTTAGAGTATATGCATGTATTTGTATTATGTGAGGTGTGTGCATGCATGCATTCTTGTATACACACATATATATATATATACATGTATGAATTTATGTGTGTACATGTATGTGTTTGCGTGTATGTGCATGCCTATATGTATTCAGATGTGTGTGTTACTGTGTATGTGTGTTTTTATCCATGTACATATAGATATGTATTTATGTGTTTGTATAGAATGTGTATTTGTGCAGTTATGATGTATATCTGTGTGTATCAGCAAACTCCTCACTCTCTTTCAGCAAATTAATAGGTCAGTGTGAGACATTATTGAAAAGTGCAGAAAAACAATTACATGACTAGAGAGAGAAAAGCAGTGCTAAGTGAAGAACAATTTCCACAATAGGGAAAGCCACTTACAGCTTCAGTGTAAAACATGCTTACTGGCAGTTTGAAGGCTTAGAGAAGACGTGTAATACACAAGGCCAGTGAAGCCATATTTGCTTTTTGAATATCACTTGATAGGCCTTTAAAAAGTGTTTCTTTTACAATTCAGGTTAGGAACCTGATAATCTTCAGTGACTCAGCTCTTTTCTTCTGATAGATTAGAAGTAGGAAAGTGAATTAAATTCTATTGTAAATAGAAGGTATGTCAAGCCACATCTTACTAAGAACACACATTTAGTAGTTTTGTGAAAAGAAAGTAAAGAGTATCTTGGTGTGTAGCTCAACAGCATAAAACATACTGAGCATGTGCAACACTCTGAATTAAATCTCAACCAAACCTACAAAAAACAAGTCACTATATTATCTTATGGAAACATTCTTTACTAAACCCTTGACAGAATATGAAGTCCTCTGTTCCCATTTAAGCACTACTTCCCTATGCCTTCATTTCACACCCTCTATCAGATGAAATCAAAGCTGTTAATTATGAGTTTGTGAAATTACTTATGCAACTTTGGGTCAAGTTATGATTATAACATCATATTGTTACTACTATAACTCTTCTGCATAACTCAAATTCAGGATCTTCTTTTCCCCACTAAGTTTCATTATGAAGATGAGCAGTCAATCACAATAAGGACTACACAGAATTCATCAGTACTCTTGTCTTTTGCAGTAGTATCCGACACCACTCTGAGCTTATAGTGTGCTCTAAATGATTAGCATGCAGGAAGCAAGCAGAGCCTTAATAGGCTCCAAATATGGCAGCTGACCTCTTGGAAACCACCTGCTGTACTAAAAGAAAGGTGTGGTTAGACTACTGAAAGACAAGAGGCCAAGTGGAGAGATACCCTGGAGAAAGAGAGGTCACCCTGACATTCCATCCCTAGTAGAGCTCAGAGCTAAATGTAACCGCATGAATGACCTCACCTCCAACTGAGCAGAAAAACCAACTGATGGAGCAGTCAGTTCACCGAACTGTGGCAAATAACAAGCAGATATGATTTCACACCACTGAGTCCGGGATGCAGATGGTTAGGTAACAATAGACAAATGTATAGGGAAGAGTTATTCTGAAGGTATAACGGTCTTCGAATGATTTTTCCACATCACAAGCAATTTTTAATGAAAAATAATAAGGTTGGCCTAGAAAGCAAATACGAATTAGTATGACTCTCTGAAGTTAAGCATGGTAGGGTGACAAGCTGCCAATGTTATCACAACACTAATAAAGTATTTCATAGCGAACAGATTGTATTGCATTCTCATAAGCACTGTTTGTCAGCTCTGAGTCACAGTTCTGATTATAAACGAGACAGATTTTGCATTTTCAGCTTTGTTGTGGCGCAGGGATGGAGGTAGTTGGATTCAGTTCACATACTGGGATGTAAAAATGGCAGCTTGTAAGTCAGAGCCTCCTTATATTCCCCCCAGTAGTTAATTATAATTCACAGCTAGAGTCAGTCCCAGCCAAGTGAGGTCATGCAACACACCAAGCCTTCCCTAGAAGAGGGATGCCAATGCTGGGTTCATTTGTGAATTTTTTAAATTATGCTAGACTGAGAGCATTTTTAACAGTCAAATGGCAGCAGTGTAGAGAACCTCCAGCTCAGTTATTCCTACCAGGTCTGTTCACTTTGGAGAGGAGACTTTTCAAACAGAAAACAGAAATACTGGACAATAAATTCAAAGTCTAATGTTTGTTCAAAAAACCAAAAACAAAACTGAGTATATATCTGCAAATGTACCTTGTTTTACTTAATCTCTATCTTTCTATAATACAAGCCATACAAGTTAGTAAAATGGGATCACCCTTTTTTTTCTTTCTAATTAAAATACATTTAAAAAATATACATGATACATTTCTTTGATATGAGTCCAAAGTCATGGCTTATCTTATTTTCAGTTAGCAAAATGCAGCTGGATGTAGGTACACCGACACACACACACATACACTCACATTCATGCATGTACGCACACATGCACAGTTGTTAATGGCTTTGTTGCACTGTGGCTTAAGGCATGAGTATCTGTACTTTGATCTTTACTTCCTTAACGTCACAATTATAATTTAGGAGTTTGACTGCATTGGTTAAGTTTAGGCATAAACTCTACAGTCTATGCTAAATTTTGATATCTGAACATATAAATTTTTTTTCTTCAGCCTAAATTTTTTGCTTGTTCATTTATTTTTAAGACAAATTCTAATTATGTATTCCAGGCTAGCCCACGACTCACTATTAGGCTTCTCCTTTCTCAGTCTCCAAAGGCCTAAGAATATGGATACAACCCTCACAGATAATAGGAAAAGCATGAATTTTGGCAAAATATCTAGCATACGTTATTGATAAATGCCAATAAACATTATTCAAGAATTAAAATTACTTCTACTTCCAAAAGAAAAAAATATTCAATAAAATTTCAAACACTTTTCTTGTAGTCACAAGAAAAATCTATAATTCGAACTCAATATTAACCAATATTCAATTATATTTAAAAAGCAATTCAGTATCTTAAGAACAAAGACTAAGATTAATCGAGCACTTTTGGAAGTAATCAATTTTATTGTTCCATGAAAACTTGATGGGATATTCAATCCACATAAACTTACAAACTACTCTAGAAGTATACAGAAAGGATGGAGCTTTACATGAGCAGTGGAGGTGCCTTGTTGGGGGCACAGTGGTCTTTGTACTTACAGAAAAGCACTAAGAGAACCAGGCATGTTAATCTTGTAGAGGTGTGTCCACAATGGAGGAGATAAAATCAAACACCTGCATTCCATCCAGAAAGCTGAGCATGGAGATTGTCAATGACCTGGTGACCTTTGCTGTCTTTGGAAGGCAGACCTCACCCAACTTTTGTTATGGGGGCAGACCTCATCCAAATTTCCCAGAATCATTATCCCAGACTCTTCCCTTCCTAGACTGTTACCCATCCTTAGGGGAGATAATATGTGTAGTTTATGGCCTGCTGACCTCTATGTTATCGGTCAGAGACCACACTAGATTCCAGGCCTTTGGCTATACAGCCCATGTGCTTTGGTCCCATGTAGTGTGTAAAAGAGTTCTAAATAATCACACCTTAAGCTTTATTGTGCATCTGGAACTGGACTGGAAACTGTTTACCAAATTATACTGTGTTTTAAGTATGCTGACAACGAACCACCTGGGATCAGAATTCCTGAAGTCTGATCCAGGTCGATAAGACAATCTGCTTGGGTTTTTACTTTTTTTTAACTATCCCACTGCATTAACTTTAGTTACACTTTTTATTTACTGTGGGGAACAGGGGTGTGCACAACACACATGTGGAAGTCAGAAGACAACGTGAGGGGTCCCAGTCTCTCCTTCCACCATGTAGATCTTGGGGATCGAACTCAGGTCCTGATCAAACTTGAGTCCTCAGGTTTACAGGCTAGCCCTTCCCTGATAAGCCATTTCTCCTACTCCTGGGTTTTCAATCTTATCTTCTTTCTCGGTTCACTTCCCTGCCAGGAGAACTGCAGGGGAACCCTCAGTGTCTAACATGATATTTACTTAATATAGCCTTTTTTATTTTCAATTCCCGATCCTATTCTTGATTCAAAGTTAATAGTCAATTTAGACTAGCAATAGCAAGGACGCGTTAGTACCATTCAGGACCAACTAGGAGAAACAGTGATGTCTTCTCATAGCTCAGCTACAAACCAGATTACTCCCTGGAACTTCTAGATGGTTAAAATATCTGCCACCAGGGAGAATTTCAACCCAAGAAGAGGGTGGGACATACAGAAAGAACAGAGAGAGGTCATCTGTGTCTGCTACCATATGATTAGTAGATGTATATGTGTGTGTGTGTGTGTGTGTGTGTGTGTGTGTGTGTGTGTGTATGTGTGTGTGTGTGTGTGTGTGTGTGTGTGTATCCAAAAGGCAGAAAAAAAGGAAGAAATTTGTGTGTGTGCGTGTGTATGTGTATGTATATATGTGTGTGTGTATTGGCAAAATTTGCATTATGATAGCTATAAAGGATATCCTTATTCATAAAGAATATTCACCAAGAAAGACAGGCAGCTAGCTGTGCTGGAGAGACTTCTCAGTTATGAAGAACTTGCCTTGCACATATAAGGCTATAGGTATCATCCCCAGCACCACAGCCAGAAAGACAAACAGCTACTATCAATACAAAGCAGAATACAACACTTCAGTGAGGCCTTTCTCTTCTCTACATTCTAATAATTTTAAAACACACCTCACTTCATTTGGGAATTATTTTTAGTGAATAACTAGAGATAAAAACTTACAACATTTATCTTGCCTGAACCTTTGCCACACGAACTGAGCAGATGAGTTACATTTCTGACAGCAGTCCCCGGTGAGCAGAGAATGGAGAATGCATTAGCTTGGTCGTTCTCTGCAACTGAAACCCGAAAGTACAATTCTCTGGCAATGCACCAGGCTACATCTTCTCATCTGTCAAATCTTTTTTTCTAAGATTTATTTTTATAAAATATTGTGTCCAAACTCAATTTTTGTCTATGAACCAGAAATATGTGAATTCAAAAATCTGCTAATAGGTGCTATGTAAATCTATAGCAAGTAACCATGGTATCCTAAATTGTAATGGACTTTTACTATGCTAAAAGCTTTCTCTTTATAAATGCTTTTATGTCCAAAATACTTCCAGGGTTTGGGGGTCTGCACTTGTCCTGTAAGCAGGAGTGTGATCCCTAGAAACCATGTAAAGGAAATGCCTGGAGTGGTGGCATGTGGTGGTAATCCCAGTGCTGAGGAGTCAGAGAAAGTGAGGTTAGTCAGTTGGCTGGTAAGTCAGACTAGGCAAATTGGTGAGTACCAGGACAATCATAGACCCTGTCTCAAAGGAAATGAATGGCTTTTGTAAAGATGAAACATAAGGTTGTCCTCCAGCCACCACATGTGTGCCTAACCACACATACCTGCAGACATATATAAACACATGCACACACACACACACATACACAAATGCACACACACATTTAAAAATTTTAAAACATTAGTTATTCTTCTGAATAATATACAACAATGAGGCATACTAAATAATTCTAAAGTGTTAGGTTGTAGTTTGAATAATGTTATTAATATATTAATTAACATTATTATATTATTAACATAATATATTAGTATATTATATTAATGATATATTAATAAACATTAAAACATTAATGCTATTTGCATATTTATTAATTAATTTGATGCCTCATGGAGGCATTTCCTCATCTGAGGCTTCTTTCTCTCTGATGACTCTAGCTTGTGTCAAGTTGGCACACAAAACCAGTCAAGACATACATTTATCAAGAAACTATCAAGAAACTATAATCAATCTCTAGCATTCCAAACACCTCCACATTTACTTGTCTCATGGACACCTTGAACTATACAACACACACGAATTTGTGATCTTTCTACTAAAACCTGTTCTACCAATAGTGATTCATTTTCCATTTGATTAAAAAAACATAATTCCCATATAATTTTTGTCTCCTTCCTGTGAAGCACTATTCAGTACCAAGGACAGTCCTTCAAACTATATAGAGATAAATGTATTTACAAGGATATATATGTGTGTGTGACATATACACCATCAATTTTCACCCGTTCACTGTTGCTAGCCCAGTCCCTTTTCACCTTCGGTGCTGTTAGCAGCCTGTTCTTCGGCATATTTCAGAAGCCTCTGATCTCATTTCTGTTTTTTTTCTATTTTTCCCCCCTCTTTCCCTTTTCCAGAAGCCAGAGAACCCTTAAGTCTGATTACTGTTTTCAGCTAGAACCCCCCAATGATTCCCTTTGGCCTCTGTAGGGAAACCCACATCCATTCATGGACTATAACTCTATGTCCATTATTGTCCCTGCCCTCTTACTGCTCATCCTTAGACTAGTATGCTTATGGTCTCCTGCGTGTTTCTGGAGAACTCCAGCAGGCATTTGCTTCATTTTTAAACTTTCTGCTCCCTCCTGTAAAATTCATCTTCCTGATATATTCCCATGACTTACTGTCTGATCTCCCTCCACCCCACTACTCAGCTTTTGAGAAGACCTGCTTTGGAAAAACTTCACTGGAACACTGTTTTGCTCATTCATATGGATTTTATAAATGGCTTCTTAACTTTAGGACTACATTATTTAGTATATGTAACAAAGACTTATGACCAGGAAGCAATCTTTTCATTATTTGGCCCTTTACAAAAAAGTATGTTGACCCTTGAAGAGAGGACAAGAATGGTTAGAAGACAGAAGAAGGTTTTGAGAGACCACAGTGAGATGTGATTGTCAGTGTGGGTAATTCTAACCCTAAGGAATGATGGTGGAGAGACAGAAGAGAATGATGTTCCATGCTGCAATGGTCAGCACACTGAAGGAGAGATAGAAGATAGACAGACAGTAGGGGTCAGTTACTATGTAATAAAATGAAGAAGAGGACTTCCTGGGATAAAGGGAGGAAGCTGTTGTGGTAAGAAAAGTAGAGTGTGATCAAATAGCAAATGTGCCTCAAAGCTGAGGTGGTGAAGGGAAGGGTGTAAAGGAGGGGTCGGGGGGTTTAAGAGTCACTGGACAAAAGCGATGAAGAACAAGGGCACTGCCACCCACCCCTGAACAGATGGACGGAGAGG
Organism: Lophiomys imhausi; assembly: GCA_907164525.1. NCBI lineage: Eukaryota > Metazoa > Chordata > Mammalia > Rodentia > Muridae > Lophiomys > Lophiomys imhausi. The sequence continues at coordinate 11,702,745 of CAJQZJ010004763.1, forward strand.
ACAGAGAAGACATTCTCAGTGGCTTAGCAGGACAGACACAGCAGCCCAGCCGAGGCAAACAGTTCAAAACTGATGCAGGCTACAACGAAATGAACTTGAAAAGTCTCTTCATCTTTAGCTACTAAATCAAATGCCTTTACCCAAAGATGAAGACTTTTCAGCCGGGGCATTTCATAGCTTTTCAATGTTATTGTTTCTGAATTAACCTGCCATTTATGAAAGTTAATAAATCCCCTAATCTGAACGATGATGGTAAACAGTCTTTCAGTGTCTTCAGGAGCCTGCCTCAAATTCACTGCATGTAAAGTAGCTGTCACTCTCTCGAAACACAAACTGGATTCTTCACTTGCAGGTCTTCCGGTTCTTCCTTGTTTCCTATTGACTTAAGGCAGGGAATGAACTCCTTAACATGGCCCAATTATGCTACAATTTATCACCCAAACTGGGACAGTGTGGGAGTGAAAAAGAGTGACTAATTTTACATCAGTAAAGCAGGACGGTCCCTGGGAGAGAGGCTGAACTGTCACCCAGCCTTCTCTTTTTTCTTTTTGTCTCAACTCATCCACTCAAGTTCCTTCCAATACCAGGAGCCCTCTTTAGACAGGTCCTCTCAGACCTTTTGACTGAAGCCACACTCCACTGCCAGCTCTTTGGCATGGCCTAATGTCTTCTACCTCAAGTTAACCCATCTGTCCTTTAGAACTTATTTTCCGCATACTGCTGCTTCAGGAAAGTCTCTCTGTTCTGTAGAACCAACTCCATTGTCCTGACACCTGTCTTTTATAGAACTGGATAACTTGAAATAGTTTTGATTCTGATTGCCTTGACGAGATTCATGTAACCCTAGTGAATATTTTCAGACATCCCGTTAAGAAAAAAAAGAACATATAACAAAATATAAATATATAATATTTTTTCCAAAATCTGCATAGAAGACACATGTTTTTAGAATGTTATATAGGAATACTGTTTGACTAGCTCATCCAAGGATTTCTTAATTCTTTAGAGCAGTGGCCCTCAACCTTCCTAATACTGTGATCCGTCAATACAGTTCCTCATGTTGGGGTGACCCTTGACCATAAAATTATTTTGTTGCTACTTCATCATTGTAATTTTGCTACTGTTATGAATTATAATGGAAATATCTGATATTCAGGATATCTGATATGCAGCTCTTAGCGGTCTTGCTATAGAACAAAAATCTAGCTTTTGCTGTAGTTTCATAATTCATCATTAATTAGGCTCTAATCAGGAGTCTACAAGTAAGGCCAATATCCTTAGCTGCCCACTTTTGTACAACTTATGAGCATAAAGGATATACAACAGAGATGTCCCATGGCCTACAAGCCTAAAATATATACCTCTTTAAAGAAAAGTATGGATTATGATATTTTACAATAAAAAATCAATCATAAAGCAAGCGACTCCCTTAGACTATGCTCTATTGTGCACAAAGCCATGATCGGTTTAGTTTTTACCAATCCTGCTGTAGCCTCCCTTCTTCTAGAGACTATAACTATTTCTGATACTCTTATACTTTAAAAAATTTGAAATCCTGTTGATTTCCTCAAAACCCAATTAAGTAAGTCTTATGTAACAAGTAGTATAGCTGGGCCTGTTATATATCTCTACATAGACCTATATTCATGTTCAGTTGTTCTAATTGGGGAACTGTATTACATTATAGGGATGTACTATGGTCCACTCAGCCAATCACCTATGGAAGGAGGTAAAAAATGTTTACTGCTGAGGATTGAACATAGGACCTTGCTCATGTTAATGGCACATGCTAATTGCACAGACTACCTCTGGGCTACACCCCAGATTGCTGTAGCCCTGTAATGTCACCCACTCAAGAACCCTACTTCTCTGATTTATATTCTGTTGTTATGGCAAAACACCATGACCAAAATAAGCTTGGGGAAGAAAGGGTTTATTTTCCTTATACATCCTGATCACAGTCCATCATGAAGGAAGTTATAGCAAGGACTAAAGGCAGGAACCTGGAGTCACAAAAAGGAAGCTGAGACCCTGGAAGAACACTGCTCCCTGGCTTGTTCTCCAAGGCTTGCTTGAGAAACTCCTGCCCAGGGGTGGTACCACCCAGATTGAGTCTGGCGCACCAATAACAATCATTAACCAAGAAAATGCAGCAGACTTGTCTAAAGGCAAATTGATGGAGTCATTTTCTCAATAGAGGTTCCCTCTTCTCAGATGACTCTGTGTCAAGCTGACAAAAACCAACTAGTAGTTGCCTTCCTGAAATTCAACAGCCAGCTCCACAAAGGAGGAAATCTTATTTCCTTGTTCCACTACAGCCCATTGGCTTCCATTCAGACAAAATGAAGGAAGGAGAGTAGTAAAGTTCTTAGTGCAATAAAACCATGAAATCCTGAACAAATTTAACTGTCTTATAGGTAACAAATCCTGCTGGCCTAATACATAACCAAGTTTTAAAAATCAGAAAATGGCTTTTTATGGTGGCACATGCCTTTAATCTCAGCACTCAGGAGGTAGAGGCAGGTTGATCTCTGTGAGTTTAAGGACAGCTTGGATTACAAAGAGAGTTCTAGGTCAGCCAGGGCTACATAATTAGATTCTATCTTTGAAAAGAAAGAAGAAAAGAGAGAGAGAAAATTAGAAATTACATCAAATACTAGTTAAATTCTCATTAAAACAATTAGTTGAATACAAAATACACACAAAATATATCTTATAATATAGTTGATAAAAATATTTTTATAAATAACAAAACCCCCAAATAAAGCAAACCAAACCAACAAGAGAGACAATGAAAGTAAGAATTTGTTCTTGTTCTTATGTGTCTTAATCAGTAAAAATGAATATTCTTCTTCACTTAGTAGAAAAGCTGGCCATCTTTCTTTACTATTTTATAGTTATATGTACATATACATAATGAGCCTCTTTCTATTCTTCATTAGCCTGGTACAAGAGAACTCACTGAGCAGTCAAGATTTCAACCAAAGTTATCAAGCCCCTAAAACCTGGTACTGTAATTCTGTATTTTGGCATATATAACCATTTAGATAAATGTGCTAGGAAAGAATATATAGATCTGGTATTGGTCCATCAGTGGGTTTGTTCTGAGATAGTATCCTTTACCAAATTTTATATTGGTATATAATAACCTCACCCTTCTGTAGTTGCAAAACAAATGAAAACTCAACCTTGGGTTTGGGATGGCCTATGATTTTCATATAGGCAAGCTAAGAATCCCTGAGAAAACTTCAAAGTTCTTATAAAAATTATTAACGTCCTACTATCCATAAAAACCCTTCATCAAACCTTGCCTTATCTGGAAGTTTTATGTGTGTCCTTGACAGAAGGAAAGTCCTCCCTCCTGGCCAGGCAGGTGGAATAACAAGGAAGGGGCCAGCTGCCTTGTCTGCCAGATGTCTGGTGATCAATGAAGCAGACACCGGAGACAGCAGCAAGATCAGTTTTACCTACTAATTCTTTGAATGTATTTTCTTTAATATAGAATAAGTAGTTTAAAATAATGAAGACAGTGGGCAGAAGCCCAGTAAAGAACTCACTAATTCTTGCAAAAAAAAATCTTTACTGAGCACACATCATGTAAATGCTGTACATTGTGGAGAGTAAAATAATGATGGATGCCATAAAGCTGGTGTTCATGTGGGGGAAGACTGACTAAGTAAATACAGAGTAAGGGTGGTAATCGCTCTGCACATCAGTGAAGCAAAAGAAAAGAGTACAGGAGCAGGCACACAGAAATAATTGGAAAATACGTTGTTTATGAGTTCTACGGGGTAGACCAAAAGGAAACGCAGGGAAAGGACTGTGGGATGTCTCTGACAAGACAAGATATAAATTAGAAAACGGGAAGACACATGCAAAGGTGCAAAACAAGGGCAAAGCACTCCGCCTTAGAGGGCGCAGCAGGATGTGAGGTCAGAGGCATGTTTGTGTGGAAGGGTGTCCACAGGGCTTTTGTGTGTGCCATTATAAAGGGCATTGGCTTTTCCCTAGAGTAAGTGGGAATTCACTGTAGGGTTCTGAGAAGGAGAAGATGTATTTTGCTTCTTTCAAAAAACAAAAACCAACATGACTGAAGTGCTGAAGGTACACTGTGGGGAAGCAGAGCCACCTGTAACTTTCAGATGAGGGAACCAGTTTCCAGGAGGGTAGCGACACCGAGTGTGATGTTCAAGCTTCTTGCTCCTGCCAAAGGGGTTGGGGTGAGGGAATGAAGAAAGACAAACATAGACAGAAGCAGCTGGGATTAGGGTGGTCTGGGCTCTCAACTGGAGAAACCGAAGTTCCATAGAAGCTCAGCACATTCACTATATAGAGTTGAACAGAGAGCTGGGTTATTGTATGCAGCTAGACAAGGAGGCAGGGTCATTACACAAGGATAAACAAGGAGGCACGAGTTATGGTATAGAGCTGGCTCAAGGAGGCAGTTTTAGCTACTTCTTTATAGAAACAGTCTCCAGGCTGTAAATATCCACAGCAGAGAAAGCTGTGGAGGACGTACTATGTACACACTATCAACAACAGCACTCAGTCCCAGAGGAAGGCTTTTCTATGCCTCCAAAGCTCACCCTAGGGAGATGGCTTTGCCATTCCCCCATGGGTCTGAGGCTCTCAGGTCTTTAACATGGCTGTACCTAGGTCAACTATACACATTCAGTTCATTCAATCTCCTTTCCCTACAAGGAAGGATGCAGGTCTGTCAGAAGGTCCCATTGACCTTCTAGTCTAGAGCTAAGGTATGAAATAACACAGCTTCATGAGTTTTTAGCCTAAGTGTTACACTAGAAGAGGTGAAGCCACCAATACAGAATCAGAAAACATTCATTTATGCCCTAACTTGGTCTGTAACCTCAAGACAATATGGAAGGATCTCTCCATTCTCCACAAAAGAGTTAGGAGGTCAAAGTCAGACTGGACTCAGTTCTAAGCAGAAACAATCCACTGCCTTCTAACTTCAACAATGTCTCTAACAGCACTAAATAGGCAAATCAACAATTAAGCTTCTTGTGGGATTTCTTTAAAAACAAAGTTTAAACTAGTAAGTTGCAGGTTTACCCACAAATGAAGTAGAAAATATTCACTTGGAAATTTTCCATCATTTCTCTCTTCATCTTTTTTTATTTTTAAGGATTCATTTTTATTTTATGTGTATATGTGAATGTTTGAATGTATCTGTGTGTACCACATATATACCTTATGCCCAAGAAGGCCAGAAGAAGACTCCAGGCACCTTGGAACTAGGGTTTCAGGAAGTTATGAGCTATTGTGTGGATGCTGTGAACCACAACCAGATGCTCTGCGAAAAGAGCAAATGTTCTAAAGGCCAAAATTTCACATTTCATTTTTAAACATTACTAGGTACACTACCTTTACGAAGCATTACCCTTAATTTTGTATCAATATACAAAGATCATTACCTATGTAGCCCAATACAATCTTAATTTTGCATCAATATACAAGGGTCTATACCATTGTGGCCAAATATAATCTTAATTTTGTATCAATATACAAAGATCAATACAAATGTGGTCCAATACAATCATAATGTTGCATTAACATACAATGATCAATACCAATTTAGCCAAATATAATATTAATTTTGTATCAATATACAAAGGTATATTGGCATATATTGGCATATTCAATAATCTGTCCTTTTTTCTTGATCTTTCTATGCTATGTCTATGTCCCATTTTTTCTCAAGTCTATTCACTCCTACATAGGAGAGAAAGGATATAGAGAAGAAAAAGAGAGAAGTCACCATCATAAATTGTTTAGGATAATTAAGAAATGCAAACTCATAACCATGCAAGCATGTCATTTTGTTAGTTACTATGACAGTCTATCACAGTTATTTTCTAAGCTACTCAGAAATCAAGTTGTTAAGAGACAAGCAACATTTGTTTATTTAAATATAAGAGATAGATAGGACGTCTTCAAAAACCCCAAGAGATCTGCAGAATATGGCATTCAAAGATGTTTTCTTAAATTAAGATTTTTTTTAATATCGAGACATGTCAGCTCCTGACAGCACCCCCTATTCTACTCCAAGTAGAAGATGAGCATTGAAGAATCTCCAGTGTGAGATGGTTGAAGTAGTGGCAAGCCTATCTCTTGGCAAGAAAAACCCCTTGCTTCAACTGTAGACAGACTGCTGTCCAAAAAGGACAAAACTTGGAAGCAGGTAGGTCGACAGCCTAGCTCTGCCAAGACAGGGTAGGTAAGTCCTTCATAATTCCTGCTCTACAACCAATGTCTGTCAGAGAAACGGGGCCAAATGGCTGAAGATTGATGCTGTAATGTATGGAGAGAAAATGGGAACTGACCAGGCAGCCACTGGTATGTCATTTCTTTTTTTTTTTTTTTTTTTTTTTTTTTTTTTTTTT
>CAJQZJ010004763.1:11718189-11730829 GCA_907164525.1 Lophiomys imhausi
AGTACCTCTGCTGTGTGCATAGTACTGGTAGACAAACCACTTAGTACCTCTGCTGTGTGCATAGTACTGGTAGGCAAAGCACTTAGTACCTCTGCTGTGTGCATAGTACTGGTAGGCAAAGCACTTGGTACCTCTGCCAACCCCACCCCCTTTTTCTACTTATACAGATGAATATAATAGGAAGTACTGCTTAGGCAGTTTTTGAAGAATCCTGTAAAATACGCAACACTGGCCATGGTACATTTTTAGTACTTGTTATTAAGTTTAAAAAAAATAGTATAACAAAGGTTGGAAAGAATGATTGGGCAAATTACAGTAAAAATATTCCAGGGGCTGGACAGATGACTCAGTGGAGTTTCAGTTTGCTTTCTATTGCTGTACCAAAACGCTGCCAAAAATCAACTTGGGAAGAAAATGTCTATTTCAGATTATACTTCATAGTCTACCCATAGACTAGACGGTCACAGCAGAAACTAAAGGCAGGAACTGAAGCAACAACCACAGTGGGATGCTTCTTGCAGACTAGCTCCTAAGACTTGCTCACCTACTTTCTTATATAGCTCAGTACCACCTGCCTGAGGTGATACTAACTAACCTTGGGCTGGGCCCTCCCACCTCAGTCATTAATCAAGAAAACACCCTGCAGACTTTCCTATAGGAAATTTAATGTAGGCATTTTGTCAATTGGGGATCTTCTTCCCGGATGGCTCCAGCTTATGTCGAGCTGACAATAAATTAAACAAACAAACAAACAAAAATCTAGCCAGTACAGTGAATAAAAGTGTTTATCTCCAAGCCTGACCACCTGAACTTGATCCCATGACCCAAATCATAGAAGAAAACTTACTCTGTAAGTTGTCCTCTGACCTTTCTTTATACTCAGGTATGTGCATGCACAAGTACATGTGCGCTCACACACACAAACACACACACACGTCATTTTAAGTTTTAAATAATTAAATAGTTTAGGAAAAAATCCTCATTCACTTTTTAAATTTTTTATTTTATGTGTATGGGTGCTTTGCCTGCATGTATGTCTGTGTAGGACATGCTTATCTGGTGCCTTCAGAAGCAAGAAGGCGGCGTTGGATCCCTTGCAAATGGATGCAGTGAAGGGAACCCAGGTCTTCTGGAAGAGCCATCTCTCCCATTCCCCTTCATACACTTTAAAAAGTAAGATGAAGAGACATAGGAAGCATGTTTCCAATTCTATTAATAAGGTCTGAAAGAACACTGACAGACATTCTTCAGCTTTCTACAACGTTATTTAAGGAAAAAAAAAAAACAGGTTTCAATTTTCTTCCCTTTTTGATCCTTTATGGTTGCCCACGTCCATTTTTATTGGATGCCTTTCAGAATGAAGTTCGGACTTAAGGTTCCATCCACTTCTACTTCCTGACAATTTTGTTCGAGCTTGTCTGACAAATTAAGGCCAATGCTTGTAAACACTACTGAGACACCTCCTAGGAGAGAACTCTTGCAAAGAAACGTGATGTGGATGATTAGTACTGACTCACTGAAAACTGGAGAACACAGTTTCTTCTACACTCCTTTGATGCAGAGCAAAGCTGGTAAGTGAAATCCATAATTTTAACAAGGAGGGGGAAAAAAAGATCTATGTTGAAATGTAACGGGACACTCAACCCAACAGCTTCAAGGGGTGTCATTTGTAAATCAATCAAGATCGCATTCACCAGAAGTGAGATGCTCACGTAATATCTGTTTCCTGTAAAAATCTATAGGCACTGTAATATAACTATAACCACAATGCTTTGTTTCCATGTTTCAGTTCAATGAACGTCCTGAGTATTTGTTGTGTGGTGGGAAACTCTATAGGTATGAGGGAAAGAAATAAGAAATAGGACAGTCTTGAATAAAACCTCTTAGAATCTATGCTCCTACTTATCTGGGAAACAAGCCACCAAGCCTTCTCCATCCTGTCCAGAGCCGGACGAATCAATTCCCAAGAATGCTAGACCTTCAGATGCCAGGGTGACCCAAGCCCTCCTTGCCCCAGCACACACACCTACTTACAACATTTACTTAATAATTAATAACAATCTTCATTTGTAATTATCCTCACATAAGAGCACATAGGCCGGGCTCTAGAAAGTCAGGGGAAAGAGAGGGAATCTTTGTTTTGTAGGAACATGTCAATAAAAGGAAGCAGCGGCAATCACTTGGAGAAGGTGTAGTGAACAAATTAAAAACCAAAACAAAACAGGTAACTGATATGTCACATAGCATGAGAAAACACTTTTTGCTGGATATTTGAATATGATTTTTAAGAAAGAGGAACCAACTTCATTCTTTTCCTTGATAATGACTTAAGCTTCCTCACTGCAAAAAAAAAGTGCCCATGTGTGTGAGATTTAGCCATTTCTGTCGGAACACACATAGATTGGAGTCTGAATCTAACAGATTAAGTTGGATAGAGTAAAACAGGCTTTTATTATTTTTTTTCATTTTGGTGCTGTTTGTTTGTTTCAGCTTTTGCACTGCTAGGATGAACCCAGGACCTCACATATGCTAGGCATGTGCTTTACCAGGAGTTACTAAAATATACTCTCAACTCTGGCATCAACTTTATTAGGATAACTAGAATAGTTACTATTAAAAACACAAGTTGAATAAAAACTGAAGGTCTAAAAGTATATGATTCAGGTAGGAGGTTATCCACAGTTACTCTGTGCCTTGCTAGATATATGGAACTTCGAATCTTCCTAACAAATCGAGGTAGAGTTTCTACTATCTGCACAGACTTGGTTTTCAGATTTAGGGAAAACAAAAACTCATTTCTGTAAAAACAAGTAGAAAATGGAAGGCTCAGGATTCAAAGTTTTGATGTCCTTGAAAGCCAGAATTTTCAAACTGCTGTTTGTTTTCAAAAATATGATAATACATCATATTTGAAGTCTTCTTAAAAACAAAGTGGGTACAATCAGAAAGTGGAAAAATATGACCCAGGACTTAAATGTCAATGCCTTTGGATTTAGTGATGAACTCGCATTTTTGGTTTAGACTCTGAGTTTGTATTCTGTTTGGAAGCACTGAGAGTAGCCAAGGTAAGAACAGAATCTCAGCCAATGCCAGTGCCTGGACCAGCACTGTGCCTACAGGGAGCCCTTTTGCCATGCCTCTTGGCAAAGCTGGCATTTGTTCTGATTGATCCATGGTGAGACCACACCATTTGTTTGCTATTTTAAATAGCATTTCTATTTGCACATTGTCAACTTCTGCTTTCATATTTCCAGCTTTGCGCTCCACCAAACCTCAGGCTCATACCCAGTGTCTTTGGCATCTCAACCTGGAGATCTGATAATGCTTAGAGATTAATGGATGAGTAACTAATGCTCTTCTCTGCCCTTTACAGCCTTACTCTGGGGAAGTTCCATTTTTCCAGTTTCCCAGATCTTCTCCCTGGCTTCCCTGTGACAAGTTCTATCCACTCTACCTGTATATATTCAGCGCTACCTTCAAGACACACCCAGCATCTGAGAACACAGTCACCTGCGGCACTGCTGCCACTTCAGGCTGAGGCACTTCTTACACCAGCTTCCTCTGACTAGTTTTCCAGCCTTAGCTTTGGCCCTATCATCTCCTTACACCATAGTAGAGGCAGCTCAACCAAGAAACCAGACCAGCTCCGTTCTCTACTCCCACTGTCTGAAGTCTTCCCTGCTGTTCAGATAAGTTGGGCTGCTGGAGAATAAGAGCCTGAGTGGCTCAAATACCACATACTTAGTCCTCACAGTGCCTGAAGCTGGGGAGTCTAAGTCTTAAAGGAAAGGCATCCTTCTTAGCAGGCTGCTTGTGGTTCTTGTATCTTCAGGTGGAAGAAAAGGCACTCTGGTCTTTTTTCTTCTTACTATCAGGATAGCCCCGCCCACCATCACTTCATTTTGATTCAGTCACCTTCAGAAGACCCATAGGTTTCACCTCTAAATAACATCATACTGGGAGACAGGGCTTCACTGCATGAGCAGGGTCAAATATTCACTCTGTAAACAGTCTCACGCAGACAGAAAGATAAGGTCCTCTCACAGAGTGCAGAGCACCTGTCCCCTTTCAGGTGACATTACTATGACTTCTGCTTTCCTTATTCCACATTGTACCATCTCACTGGGTAGTGTCTACCTTCATCCACATCAGTCAGGCTCCATGTCCCCTGTCCTTCAGTGCCCACAAAGCCTCTTCCACCCCTTCCTCGGAACAAGGCTCATTATAGCAATACAACCAAGGACTGGCTTTGTCATTTGTTGAATTGCCAGTGTTGTTTACTGTTGATTCATAGGTATCTGGAAGACAAAGCTTTAGAAAAATGATCAAGGAGTGAACAAAAGAATGAGTCTAATTTTGCAGGCTGACTATAATTCTATATCCACAATGATTTATCTAAATTTCTGTACATAGCTCTATATCCAAAATAGAGCATGCCCCAATATTTCATTTGATTTTATAAAGTAACTAAAGCAACAACAAAATAAAGTATCAAGGGACAGGATGTACACCTTTAATCTCAGCATTGGAGAGGCTGAGGCAGATGGAGCTCTGTGTTTATGAGGCCTGTTGGTCTACAGAGTGATACCCTAACTTTAAAAAAAAAATAAGATATGAAACAGAGTTAAGTTGAGAGAGTAAAGTCCAGAGGGAGTTATTTAAAGGGAGTTATCAGACCATTAGCTAGTCTGATAAACTCACCTGCCCTTATCTTTCTTCCCTGGGTTTCATTTGCATTTGGTTTCACAAATCCTCACTGAGAAAGCTAAATGAATTCTTTTGTTTCAATTTGGGCACACAATCAAAACAACTTCAGCAGCCAGCACACAACAATCCAACTCTTCAGGAGACTAAAATCCATCATCTTGAGATTTACCATGGCATGAACTTGGAAGCCAACAAGATATCCCCCAAGGAAGAAACCATCTGAATCTTTCACTAAAATCATAAAATCATTTTAGAAAGAGTCGTTTTAATCTCTAGGTCAGTTCCTAAGCCTTCACTGAATCGGCTGTGACAGGATGCCTAGGCCAACCAGAGTCCAATGTTTTTGAAGCAGAAATAAATACTCAAATCTTGCCACAAGGACTCAAGTCCTCAGACTGCCTTCCTAGGTCTACACTGGTTAGTGTAACAAAAACAAAGGGATTCATAGCCTGGCCTTTGTTCACTAGAGACCAGACAGAGAGCTCTCTGCCCTCCCTTTCCTACTCCCCTACCTAGCACTGATCCATTTCTCTTTTTTTTTTGATTGTTGAAGTCTGGATAAACAAAACTGCTCTGCACTTACTTCTGCCATACCTCTAATGTACACCTCCAGTGTCTGCAGCACCAAATACCCCCAAGTTCCATGTTCTCTGAGCAGAAGCTGTGGTCAGTAATTATGTACATTTGTCTAAGCCTAATATGAACGTTTAGATGAGAAAAGGGATGCCTGATTAAGGTTATCATGTTGAAAATTATAGATCTGAAGGGAAACAAAGGAAAAAAAGTCCCAGGTGTGTGTATGTTGATGGAATATTGGAGTGTAAGAAAGGGAATGAATTAGGTGTTTGGACAATGTTGTTGAAGACTTGAATAATGAGAACCAGGCAGGAAGCTCATTGTTGTCTTTCTGAGGTGTGACTCCCACAGAGGCTAACGCCCAAAAGGGAAGATTAGGTACTTAACAAGATACAGAATGTGCTCTTAGTTCTGCCAGCAGCACTTTCAGGAAAACAGCTTGGAATTAGAAGTTAAGAAGCAATTGGGCTATTTTATGATATTTTCAAAGTGAGGTTTAGACAAAGTAAAAGAATTCCACCTTGGCAAGCGGCTATGGCCGTTAACCAGCACCCGTTAAAGCCCCGTTCTTACTCTGATCTGTACAAGAAACTCTAAAGAAAATACCCAAATATTCTCCAAATCTGTCCCCTACTAATTTCTTCCACTAGAAAAAAAAAATAGAATAATGCAGAGACATTCCAAGGATGCAAAGCTGTGTTAAGGACCAAACGGTGGGGAGGCAGAACTTCCCAAGTGACTTAAAAGGCACTGTCTTAATTTACTTCCTTTTCCCCAGACTTCTTAATAACACACACACACAACAAAAAACCCACAAACATAAAATGCTTAGTAAATTTTGAAGCTATACACAGGGATAGAAATGATTGGTATAATATAGTTTGTACCACAGTTTTAAGAATAACTTGTGTAATAGTTCCTAAAGATAAAGCATGAATCAAACTGTGGACAGATCACAAGGTACCTAATCCACCCGCAACCTACCCAAGACCTCTGCACAAATAAGAAAAAGTAGCTCCCTCCCATCTCCAAACCACTCACCCAATTAGGGATGCCAAAAAAGGCTGGGGATGATGTTTGGAGATGAGGCTGAAAGAGAAAGGAGTCTATAGGCTGGGGGTGTGGTGTAGCTCAGGGGTATTATGTGCCTCCAAATGCTCCAAACCCAGGGTCAAATCCCTAGCTTGAGAGAAAATGAATGAAGGAATATAAATCAATTGGAGAGAAGGAGAAGAAAAAAAGAGCATTTACTACCCAAAAAGTACAAGTGAAAAAGGCACTGAGAAAAGATTAGAAAATAAGAAATTGCAGGGTCTGAAGACAGGTGTATATGTTTTGAGAATATATAGAGAATCATTTTAGAAACTCATAATGTCAAAATTTTCAATGTCAGGATTTTTAGAATTTAGTTTGAGTAACTACGGACCTCTGGAAAGGTATTAAGAAAGGAAGCAGTATTGAATTTGTGTTACAGAAAATTCCTCACTCAGTAGCCATAGGAAGCACTAAGAAAGGTTTAGCAGAGCCTGGACTGTGGAATGCATATCAAGTAGAAGAGCCCATTTGTAAGCTATTGGGGAAGTTAAAGCTAGAGGAATTTGATTTATATAATTTATATAATCCTCAAGGAAAAAGAGGTGGACAGGAAGACACCAGGTCTGCAGGCTGGGTGTGTCTCTAAGGTGAGGCAGGTGCTTCACAAGCTAACACAAGCCCAGGAGCAGGTTTGGGTAGGGGTGCAAAACAAAGACCATTTCAAGCACAATATTGGTAAGGTGTTGATACAAATCCACATGAATATTCCAGTAGGCAATGAGGAATGTATCTAGAGTAAAATGTCAAAATGAAGAGTAGAGTAAGGAAAACCATTTATATCAATGAGGTGCTCTTGGTAGATGTAAGAAGGACACAGAGGAAGGGAAATCCATGAAGACCAGAAACAAGAAGTTAGAGACAAAGACAAAAGCTTGAAAATCCCAGGATTACACAAAAGCCAGAGGAGGAGGGGGTGGCTCACTTTTCAAATCTAGAGGGACTAAGCAAGACTAGACCCAAGAACACTCCAGTGGACTTGGTATCCAGGAGGTGATGGATTCACTCAGATCTTTTCACTCAACAGTGGGGGCCTGAGCTGAACACAGAAGCTGGAGACAGAAAAGACCTTGACAGGGTCATAAACCAGTCTTCCTCAAAAACTAGTCATATAATCTTTTAAGAATATAGAGATGATTATTACCTGGTAGAGAACACAGACATACTTTTTGATTTGAGGGCAATGTTTAGAGATAGTCAAGTCTGCAGAAAACATTCTACAGCTGATGCAACCCTCCTTTCTCCTAACTAACGTAGGCACTTCTTTTACAGGCTCCCATGAACTGTCCAGGCTTCCCTCACAGGAAATAAACTCCTGACATGGTTGGTAACATATTTTACTACTTTATGCAAATGAAAAGTAATGCTGTTACACAGAAACCTGTGGGGGATTTGTACAGAGGAGGAAGTAAACAACAGAAGGTTTGTCAGGCAGAAATGTGAACTTCGGAATCAAACAAATGTATTTGAATCTTGGTTCCACCCTCTGTAAACTAAGCAAGCTCAACCAAATTTAATTAACATCTTTGAGAATCACAGAGTCCCAACATATAAGGCATACAATCAGTTACCAATAGTGAACTGAGTCAAAAGAAAAAAATTGGGATTAAGACTTCTGAGACCTAAAGAGTAGTTGGGAAATTAGTAAGATAATTCTTTCAAATGTTCAGAATCAGTAAGTTACAGGTTATCACTATCTAAAAATATAACTATCTTTCTTAGAGCTTTTATCTTCCATACAGAATAAAGAAATGGAAATTTGGTATTCAGTGGAATTGTAAAAAAGGTTAGCTATAAAAATAATAGTATCAAAACTCTAACAATTAGAATACCATTATAAAATGAAACTAGTAAAATTGATAAAGTTGCTGATGGCCACTTATTGAAATTGTTAGACAATCTGCACTAGGATAAATCATGAGCCAGTCACATTGATTGTTAAATGTTTTGGTTTGCAAAATAAACACTAGACTCAAGACTAAGATATGCCCATAAAATAAAAGTGATAACTTTTACACTTTACAATTAAGAACAAGGAAATGAGAACACCTGAACAAAACTATAATTTAAGACAGATTTTCAATAAGGAAATGGGAGTTGTGTGTATCTATATGCTGTACAACTCAAGGATGAGAAGTTAAGCAATCAAAGTACTATGAAAATTCAGAAAAATAGAACACATTACTGGAAGATCAGTTATACTGTGTTTCTGCAGATTATATTCATCCCAATTAGTAGTAGAAAAATGCGACATTTCAACAAGAAGGGATGAATCTATCTTGGAGAATGTGGGACAAACAAGGCAGTAAGGTCTAGTAAGGGTAGAGGACAAGAGAACAGGGTCAGAGGTAGTTGTCACAGATCCAGGTCATCCAGAGTTGTTTGTGAAGTCGTGCATGGATGCCCGGGAGCCTGGCCTGCCAGTGTATAGCATACATTGCCCAGAGCCTCACAAGTCCATCTCTGAATGAGCTGAGACAGAACTATCAATCACTAGCAGTAGGAGAGGGTTTGGAGCAGTGACAGCCTATGAGGCCAGCGAACTCGGCATCACTGCCTACACAAAGCAAGGACTGTTCCTTTTCTGGCAGCTCACTGTTCCTATCTATGCCTAAGCCAGTGACTGGGTGTGAGTCAGTCTCTCATGCTTTGCAGTGACACCATCAGCCTTTCCTTCCACTGACCATCTGATAACCTGCTGGCTCTGGCACTGTGCCTTGATTTGGTTTGTTTACTTCTTTCATTTGGGGAATCTGTACACCTGGTAAGAGTAGACATGTTCAGAGCTCTCTGCCTCTCTGTGTCTTTGTATGTCTCTCTTCTCTTGCTCGCTTTCTCTCTGTCTCTGTCTCTTTCACTCTCCCCTGACTCTCTGCAACCATATTGAACATCTTGATTGATCTGCAATGAGTTATTAAAATGACTAAAGTAGCTTCACAAAAAAAAGTTCAAAGATAATAGGAATTGGCTCATAAGAAATTTGCAAATGAAGATGAATATGTCTTCTCCTGTACTCTCCTAGAAAGAGCTTTAATTATTTCAAGCTATCTCATTCTGGTTTATATTTACTGCTGTCAGAATGAGTTTCTGTTATATAAAAAGGCAAGCTCTCAATGGGGGCCATTCTAGATCAGCTCCATTAGAGGAACAACTGGAGAACTCAGGGTATTTGGGGAAACATGGGAAAGGATAGATCCAAAAAGAAAAGACATCATCAACATAATCAAAGGAAATAGGAGAATAAGCCATGCAGTGGTGGCACATGCCTTTAATCCCAGCACTTGGGAGGCAGATGCAGGCAGATCTCTGTGAATTTAAAGTCAGCCTGGTCTACAAAGCAAGTCCAGAACAGCCAGGGTTGTTATACAGAGAAATCCTGTCTTGAAAAGATAAACACGAAAAAAAAACATATTTCTAAATATTTATTTATTTTTATAAATATGTGTGTAAGACTTCAAAAGTTTGCATGTTCCACGTGCATGCAAATACCCAAAGAGGCAGAAGAGGGTGGTAGATCCCCTGGAACAGACTTACAGGCCACTGTATGTCACCTGGTTGTTCTGCATTGAAGTCAGTTTCTCTGCACGAACAGTGAGAGTTCTTCACTACAGAGCCATCCCTTCAACCCCTGAAGAATAATGTTTTAATACATATAAAAATTAACTTCCACTTTCAGTGACCTTTAATAATGCTGCAAGAACACCATCGCTTCTGCCTTCCTTTATGAGATGGTAGGACTGCTTTTGAGCAATGAGTCAAGTGAGGCTGGGAAGAAAGCCCAGGCACTGAAACTTTGAGTATTTCCTATGAGTGTGCTCCCTGGGAAAAGTGAGCACTCCTCACTTCACAGCAGACACCCAAAGTCTTTTAAAGGAATCACTTGCAGTAGGCCAAGCCAGTGACAATAGCAGTGAGAGATGACAACTCTCTTTGGTTAGTGACTGGTTTTGTGATGTCATCTGGAGAGTAAGTTTTGCTTTAAATAACATGATCGTCTATTAAGTGCTAAATATTTAAGAAATGTTTATCCAAGAATGGTGGCATGGTCTATAATCCCAACAACTTGGAGGCTGAATCAAAGGACAATCTGGTAAGGAAAAAAAATACATAACTTTAATGAATGGTTATGCTTTCTGAGATATTTAATCATTCCCCTGTAGGATCAGGAAGCCGCTAGCAGCATAGGCTGTCCATCAGATACAAGCCCCTCTACTCTCCTGACAAGAGGACTCAAGTTCTCTATGGAGTGTGAGAAACTGTGAATAGCACAAAAAGGATCATAGCAAGAAAGCCAGCACCTTAGAATGTGAGAGTAAGTAAGTAAGTAAACAGGACAGAAGCAAGGGATTTAGAAAAGGATGCTTGGCTAGGCTAGGGGGCAAGCTGCCAGTACTTCATGTTGAGTTAGCAGGGGTAGCCTTCACTCTTCACCACCAGGGTGGGTTTAGCCCAGGTCTTCAGGGCAAGGTAGTGATCCACAGTGCTGGCAGAGAGCAAGGCGTGGTCGGAGAGAGTGTCAGCCACTGCCTTGATGCAGAACCCAGTTATAGCTAAAGAAACACAAGGTGTTCAGAGTGTCTGGAGCAGAGGACCAGAGACTGCTGAAGCAGAAGATGGCAGTATCAGGATGGTGAGGACAGCCGTTCACAGGAGTGGCCTTGCCGCCCCTTGAGGACTCTGGCAGTCTTGAGTGCTGTGGAAAGCCACAGGTAAGTTTAAGAGCAAAGCGGGATAGTGGCTACGCTTTCAGCAGCCAGGGCATCTTTTAAAATTAAACTGGACATTGTCACTTCACTCTAAAGCACTAAAATCTCCCTAAAGGAAAAGCAAATAACTGCATTTAAACACCAGGCTTATTTGCTGTCTCAAAAAAGCATTATTAGTTGTTGTTGTTGTTGTTGTTGTTGTTGTTGTTGTTGTTAAAAAATCACAATGGAGGCTGGCATCATCTTTTTGTTTTTCCTCTTTTCTGTGGTAGCTTAGCGGTTCTTCTCAGCTACATCACAGCGACACACCACTGATTGAGATTAATTGAGAAGGCATGTCAAAATTAACAAAAGTTTGAACTGTTTTACCTTATTTAAATAAAAGTTGTTACCATTTGGTGTGTGACGGTCGGAATCAGGCTTGGTATGGCTGTAGAATAAGACTGTTTTTCAAAAAACGGAGTTAGAGTGTGTCAGTTCCAAAGTGTGATCCTGTGCTTCTGCTTCCTCTGAACTTTGTGTGTTTCAGTTTAATTAGTGCATGCAAATTATCTCAAACCAATTCATTCTCTTCACTACACGTGCCCTGTACTGAAGGAGATCTCCTGACTGATTCTTCCTACATGAAAGGAAGATGTATGATTATGGAGATGCACCAAGTAACAAGACTGGCTGTTGTTGCTTTTCTTTGACTGGGGCAATCCTTTTAACATCCAGGTTTCACAGTCTTGGACCTAGTAATTAATGATGTGATACACTGTCCTGCCCAGTGAAGGACTCCCTGCAGCATGCCCCAAAGATGCCAGCAGGGTACTCCCAGTTGTGATACTAAAATGACATCCACTAATTGCCAAATATCTCCTGGAAAAGGAGAGCGTGGAGGGGCCAAAGTCCTTGAAGGCTGAAAAACAAACATATTTATCTAAAATTTTAAAAATAGCTGTTATATATATAAAGTTTGGTTTAAGCATATCCAGAAAGAAAATAATCTAAGAAAAGTATTGTTATTGCTCTTCAGAAAACTTTTTGTTTAAAAAAAAAAAAGAAAACTTTTTGTTAATCAAAGCAGCCTCTTCCTCAGTCTATGGCCCCAACTATAACCTAATTATATCATAATGGTGATGGGCTCACCTCCATTCACTATCTCCTGTAAGTAATGTGCTCAGAAAATATAGATTCATACTCTGTAGATTTCCAAGCATTTTTACCACATAGAAGTAAAACACAAACAAATTTAAACAACTGAGCCAATCTGAGACACACAATTAACAAAAGCATAGAAGAACAGAGAGCACACACTAGGCCACAAATAGAGAGTACTGCTTCTGCATTCCTTATCTACACTGAGAATCTGACTTGACTTTAATGAGTAACTTTTAGTCTTGGCCTAGGATGGACAATCATAGCTGTTGCCACTCACTTCCATTCTGAAGAGGAAAATACAAAAGGTAAAAGCTCACAGATTCTGCTAAGAGGTCACAGATCAGAAGTTTGAACAGAGTGAGTGTGTGTATGTGTGTGTGTGTGTGTGTGTGTGTGTGTGTGTGTGTGTGTGTGTG
>CAJQZJ010004763.1:11740237-11898079 GCA_907164525.1 Lophiomys imhausi
TGTGTGTGTGTGTGTGTGTGTGTGTGTGTGTGTGTGTGTGTGTGTGTCTCCTCTCTCTCTCTCATGACTCTCTGATAGCTCCAACAGATGGCATGACTAGCTTCTTCTCATCTTTTAGTCTTTAATCAAATGCTCCATTCAGAAATATGTAGTCCGGATCATCTGTCTGCACTGGATTCCCCTCAAAGGGATGGGGTAAGAACTGAAAAGCGACCGAGTTGGTAATGGCATAGTTCCTCAACCCATTCTTTACCAGCAGTGGCTGAACAACTCTTAATTACACATATACAAACAATGATTCCATATTATCAAATATTGGCTGTGGGGTTTTTTCTCTTATTTTCCAAATTTTTAACTCTTTAACAGTTTCACACTTACATACATATATATGTATCTACACTGTTTGTCTATATAGAACTAACTACTTCTTGAAAAACTATAGCTGCAAAATTGAAACATGTATGCCTGTTTTGTTTTTACTTTTACAACCCCTCTCCTAACTAGGTAAAAGATTTTCATTTTTATTTCAGGGTTGCCCAGAGGGGACACTGTTAACTAACATAGTTGACTCCAGACCGTGTAGTTAAAATCAGGTGAGTAACGAAATAAGAATTTACCTGATTTTACTTCTAAATTATACTCAGCATGCTTGTTGGTTAATGTGCAATCAATCTTCAGTACCACAGGAAACAACATTTATTTCCTTACTATATTCATCTCCACAAGAGGAGGTTAGGCTAATTAATTAAAATATTTAAAAATTTTTTCAATCTCCCTTCACAAATTGTATCAAAGAAGGATGATACAAAAATTAATAAAAAGATTAATTTAAAAAACTTATGGGTAAATGGTAACCATGATCAAATGATTAGAATCAATTTGTTAGCAGTTGTAAATGTTCTAGTTATTGAAATTAACATTTTTACTGTCGTTTCATACAGCACATAACATATTTCGTTTAAGATATGCTGAAAATATTTCCTCACCAATATTGGGATGCTTCAAGAGACGGCAGATTCTAGCTTCCCTTTCCAGTTTCTGGTGATCTGTTTAAAAAAAATGATAAAAGTAAATTACAAGAAAGAAAAATAGTAAGTCATAATAAGTAGTATACAGATGGCATAAAACTTTTGGTCTTATTTACCCTTTGATTTCTTTTTTAAAATACTGATCCTTTGAAGTTGCCTTTAGGTGAAAACCACCTAATGCAACCAATCCAGCCTTCTGTAGTTTGTATTGTCTTGGTGTTTGAGTTACAGAACATAGCAGAATTCACACTTGAAATGTTGAACGTGGTAGGGCTGACACAGAACAAGAACACTCCTTGTCTTAACCTTAAATAAAAAGTACGACATTTTGTTTAGTATTTGTTTTTATTTGGGGTAGTTTTGAGTTGGTTCATTTTGTGAGACAAGTTCTCACTCTGTACTCCAGGCTGACTCCAGGTTCATGATCCTCTTGCCTCAGGCTCTCACATGCTGGCATTATGGGCATTCATTACACCTGGAATCACTCAATATAAGCTAATCCATATCAG
Source organism: Lophiomys imhausi (assembly GCA_907164525.1). Classification (NCBI taxonomy): domain Eukaryota; kingdom Metazoa; phylum Chordata; class Mammalia; order Rodentia; family Muridae; genus Lophiomys; species Lophiomys imhausi. The sequence continues at coordinate 11,741,775 of CAJQZJ010004763.1, forward strand.
ATGCATATCTGGAAACAGTAATCCAAATGCAACCAGTGCTAAAGAGGTCACTATAGTTTACCCCCAGGAGCAAGGTGTTTCCTGGGCAGTCAACTGCTCTCCATACAGTTATTTGTCCAAATTCCCATGTGGGGTGCTGTTTCTCTAACAGTCAGAACTTCCAAAAATGTGCATCTCCTGTTCAGCTCCACCTTTCTCTACCTGCTTACCATATTTTTCAAGGTGAATACACTCCACTTTTTGCTTACCATATTTTTCAAGGTGAATACACTCCACTTTTTTCAGGGAAATAAAATAATATGATCAAAGAGAATACATTTTACATTTCTTGTGGGTCCCTTCTATCCCTGTCCAACAAATGAAGATCACACCCTCATTCCTGTTTTGATATTCAGTTTGCTGTGACATTCTGTTGGTGTTTTGGTGTATAAAGTACATCTCACCTTACAAGTATATAAAGGACAAAATTTAATGGTCTTTTCAGATAACTGTAAACACCAAGCTTAATATTACACCCAAACTCAACATATGGAAGCTTTGTTTTGTTCTTTTAAGCTTAGGTACACTGTGAAATTTGAAACATTACCAATCAGATTTATGAGGCCTATCAAATGAGGTTGTAAATGTTAATGTTTAAATCAAATGGACTTTCAGCATTATATATTCTCTAATATAGGTAAACTTTAGTTTGTTACATTGAAAAGTTTTTGGTTTTCTCTTATACTTAAAAGTACAGTTTTACAACAGGAAACCATTCTCATTGGAAAATAGTGGTTCAGAGGAACATGGACTTTGTTACCTGTTAGTGGGACCCTCCGCCCTAGTGGAGCTGCCATGATGGCCCCTGTGCAAGAGGACGCTCTTAGCCCTCATGTGATTGATGAACTGAGAGGGGCTGATACATGGAGGCACCCCACACCGGGGGAGTAGGATAGGTGGAAGAGGAGGTAGAGGGTGAGAGGATGGAACCAGGAGGGGGTGGAGGGAGGGGGCTGTAATGGAGACATAACTTGAACTAATAAATGTTTAAAGAAAAAAAAGAAAATAGTGGTTCAGTAAACGATGTCCTTCCTAATGCTGATATATTTCATTACAGGCATTCATAAAAGTTAAACTAATTAATATCACCACCAATCACATCAGAACAACTTCTAAATTGGGCTCTCAGTCAACTCTCATGGGTAGATACAATTTTCCCTACCTTCTAATTGTTTTTCTTGGAAGCTGAGATTATGATATTGGCAATAAATACTGCCAGGTGTAGTTAGTTGCTCTTCTTGGAATGAGATGCTCAGTGTTCATGCCTGTCCATGTTTGTCATCTTCTGTGGATAGGAAATGAGAAACTGGACTGGCCCACTTCTGATACAGCAGGGCACAGACAGCAAACAGCAAGTGTTACACGGCTCCTCTATGGTCCACCGAAGTTCACTTTCCAACACGGCAGTTCTGCATTCGTGACTCTTTGAGCAGCTGCAATGACTTTTCCGCGCCCACCCAGTCATTAAGCTATAGATCTCCTGTGAATCATCAGGTATTCTGCACACTTCCACTGCTGGAGTATGTTTTGACATTCCAAAAAAAATGATGATATAACTAACTCCTAGCTTTCACTAAAATGGGGACTTTGTAACAATGGATATGCATATCTCCTGGTGTGACTCAAATCCAACTTCAAGTTCACAATTTTCCTTTCAGAGAGAGTATGCAAATGAGGGGGAGGGATTCCTTCAAGAGCACATGTCTGTATTTATGTTGCTGAAGAGATAAATTCATTATACATTTAAAGTTTCCTTTGCTTTTAATCCAGTCAGCAACAAAACTCCTACATTCTACCTCATTATTCCCAGCACTCACAACTACACCAGCAAAAGACAAGGAAGGCTACAAAGACAAGAAATTCTTGATAATACTTAGCACTACTTGAAGATTTTTATTTTTGACAACACTGTCTCATGTAGCCTGTGCTGACCTTATATTCACTATGGAGCTGAGGTTGATCTTAAACTGATACTCATACCACTTCCCAACTGCTGAAGTTACAAGCATGCATCACTGTATGCAACTCACGTGGTTCTAGGGATGGAAAGCAAGGCTTTGTGAGTACGAGGCAAATATCAACTAAGCTACATCTCAGACCTGAAGATGTTGTTAGCCAAAGTCCCTGAAGCTAATATAGAACCATCTTTCCTTGTCATTTTATATGTATGAAAGCACTCTAGCTATGTTAGATGGACTTCATTCTTCCTGTGAAGCTAAAAAATATAAGCATACAGGCTGTGATATTTTTCAGATTTGATGAGATACATGGAGTTAGCAGCACATGGTTGAAAAACTGTCATAAACAATACTGCAAAGAAAATATATCTTCATGGAGTCAGTGGGGAATCATGTCACCAAGAACATGAGCCTTGACCAGGGGTTGGTGGCACATCTTTAATCCCAGCACTTGGGAGGGAGAGGCAGGAGGATCTCTGTGAGTTCAAGGCTAGCCTGGCCTAAAGAGTGAGTTCTAGGACAGTCAGGGCTATACAAAGAAACTCTGTCTCAAAACACACACACACACACACACACACACACACACACCACACAAACAAAAAATGAACATGGGCCTCTGGGTTGTAAAACAGTTTCTGAGCTCTGAGTAAAATATATTCACCCTTTTCAGCTGTAAGATACTGTTGTAAGATAATTTATTTCAAACAAAATGAAAACTTGAAATTCAGACACAGTAAAGGAGTGACCCCTTCATGGGCTCAAGAATAAAATTTTAATATGTATACAAAACATCAGACCACATGTGAGTTCTAGCCCTCGACCACCTTCCCACATCAACAGGGGAGCCATGAAAACTACACAAAGCAACAGCTTTCTGATCTGGCTCTTAGGAAATTAACTTTCACTAATATCAAGATTCTGAGCATAATTATTTGGTCCCTTTTGCACAAATACCAAAATATTAAAATATGAACCTTATGGGAGTTGTCATTGACTCCTTATTTTGCTTTGTGACATCATCGTTACTAACACTATGATTTGTTTATCATCCAGCTTGGTCCCTGGAGATATCGGGTGTGACAACCAACAGCCTTGTCTAGCGGAGAATCTTAGCACAGCGTTGAGGAACAGCTGGGCAGAGGAGGAGTTAGACTCTGACATGATCAGTTACCATCCATCTTATGAACACACGCACATACTTACACACACAACACAAACTACACTCTCTCATGAATGCACAACCTAAAAAAAGCTAGGGTTTGCGATGGCCAAAAGGGTTTAACTGTCCCAGCTTCCCCTCCACCCAAAGAGAAGTGCATTCTTAAATAATTTTACACCAAATCTATGAAAGTATGGATATCTCAGCCACCAGGTCCACAAAAATGAATGTCTGAGTATCTACCTCGGTCACCCCTTTCTGTCCAGGGGCTTTGACGGGGTGCACTACAGTGTGCTTTCCTTTGGCTTGCTGCCCCTAATCCTTGCCTCCGGAGGCCCTGTGCTTCCACTTGAGAGCCACCTGTCGGGTCTGTCTGTTTTGAGCTCAGGTTATCCTTCCTCCTCTGGCTTCTGTACTTCAATGAGTCCAATTCCAATTTCAGGTTTGTCACATGTGTTTAGTCTCTATGCAATCACAGGCTCAAGTAAGAGGAGACACCCCTAACTCTTGGGAATTCAATGTGACAAGTGAGCCATTCCCAGAAGACAAGGAAGCCTCAGACAACTTTAAATGTAGTGTTGCATGTGGTCACTGCACAACTTCCTACTTTTTTTTTTTTTAATGTTTATTTCTTACTTCAAGTTACATCTCCATCACAGTCCCCTCCCTCCAACCTTCCTGGCCCACCCTCCCACACTCTGCCCCTTCTCCCAGATCTCATAATTCTTTTTTTTTTAAATAATCAGGCAACAATCATGAAAATCATAAGGTATAACATACATTTCCAATGTGCAGTTCATACATATTTGGCAACTGGTATTAATATTCTATTATCTATCTCCATGAGTTGAAAATTCTATACCTAACTCAGTTTCCATCCTAACTTGCATTACCAACTTAAAAACATCTTCTTAGACCTAGAACATTCTTTTAATTCCTAAACAACTTAAAATTTAACTGTGAGACTACAACTATCTAGTCTTCAACCACATCAGAGAACTGAGAAGGATAAATATATCTGAATATAGGAAGTGCAGAGCCAGCAGCTTCCAAAAGTAAGAAATGACAGACAACTGGCTCTCTGGACCATCTCCAATTTCTCTCCATACATTAGACATATTCGTAACTTTAACATTTTGCTGTCCAACAGAGACTTTTACAGAAAACCACAACCAATTAAAACACAAAGTTGGGGAGCCCGGTCCCAACAGATACATCTACAAACACTCCTGTACCTAAGGCTGAAAGAACAATTAGGGAGAGAAGTCAGAAAGAAGTTAGAGGCAGAAGATCAAGGAGTTTCCCAGGAGACTGTGTCTCCTAGCACTGTCAAAAGCTTCACCATAAAGTCTCACCAACATGACTGAGTGAATTAGCAAAGACAAAGACAGACATGCTGTTGTGGAAAGGGAGAGCCCATCAGGCCTCACCAAATGGGCAGCCCTGAAAACACACACACAAGTAACATATAGAAACTGATCAGGTTGCCTTTGGGAACACATGTATGTACGTATGTATATTTATATGTGTGTGTATGTATGTAACAAAATGGTGCTGGTCTAACTGGATGTCAAATAGAACCATACTTATCACCCTGCACAAAACTTAAGTCCAAGTGGATCAAAGACCTTAAGATAAAGCCTGACACACTAAATCTAATAGAAGTAAAAGTAGGGAGAATCCTTGAACTCATTGGCACAGGTGACAACTTCTTGAACAGAACACCAACAGCTCAGGCTCTAAGACCAACAATCAATAAATGGGACCTTATGAAACTGAAAAGCTTCTGTAAAGCAAAAGACACTGTCATTAGAACAAAAAAGCAACCTACAGACTGGGAGAAAATCTTCACCAACCCCACATCTGACAGAGGGCTAATATCCAAAATTTATAAAGAACTCAAGAAATTAAACACCAAGAAACCAAATAATCCAATCAAAAAATGGGAAACAGTTAAACCAAGAATTCACAAAATAGGAATCTTTAATGGCCTACGGAGACTTGAAGAAATGCTCACCACCCTTAATCATCAGAGAAATGTAACTCAAGATGACTCTGAGATTCCATCTCACACCTGTCAGAATGGCTAAGATCAAAAACTCAAATGACAGCACATGCTGGTGAGGTTGTGGAGAAAGGGCAACACTACTCCATTGATGGTGGGAGTGCAAACTTGTACAACTACTATGGAAATCAGTCTGGTGATACCTTAGCAAACTTGGAATAGCTCTAACTCAAGACCCAGCCATACCACTTCTGGGTATACACCCAAATGATTCCTCATAAAACCATGAGGATGTTTCCTTATCTATGTTCATAGCAGCCTTATTTGTAATAGCCAGAAACTGGAAACAACCCAGATGTCCCTGAACTGAGGAATGGATTAAAAACAAAACAAAAAAACTGTGGTACCTCTACGCAATGGAATACTACTCAGCCATCAGAAACAACAAAATCATGCAATTTGCGGCCAAATGGATGGAACTAAAAAAGCTCATCCTGAGTGAGCTAACCCAGACTCAGAAAGATGCACATAGCATCTATTCACTTATAATAGGATTTTAGCCATATAGTATAGGATAACTATATTACAACCAATGCACCAAAGGGAACAGGAACATAGACTTTGTTACCTGTCAGTGAAACACTTTGTCCTGCTGCCATGTAGGCCCCCAGTGTATGAGGAGGCTCTTGGCCCTCATATGACTGCTGAACTGGGACAGGGGACTGGTATGTCGGGACACTCCACTCCAGAGGAGTAGGACAGATAAGGGGTAGAGGGTGAGAGGGTGGACTGGGAGGGGTGGAAAGAGGACACTGAGATGGAGACATAACCTGAAGTAATAAATAAACATTAAAAAAAAGCGAGAGACAGACCATGAATTTGAAAGAGATAAAGGTGTGGTACATGAGAGAGTTTAAGGGAGAAAATGGGGGGGGGGGTTAAATGATGTAATTATAATCTCCAAAAATAATTAGAAATAAAGTTTTGTTGTCTTCTCTAGTTGCTGGAACTATATTAAGCATATATAGCAGTTTCAGACGCACAAAATAGACATTAAATATGCATTTGGTGAATTTTAAAAAAGAAAAAATAATGGATGTTTCATTCTTGTTTGGCAACTTCTGGGAGCTAAGAACCAAGGCAAACAAGGTTATAAAAATATAAGCCTGTTAGTGGGAAAACCTGAGAGATGCTGTCTTAGAAATGGTGCCATCTTACATGGCCTTACTCCTAGAGGTTCAAGAATTACATTCTGAACAGGTTTTCCTTGTGGAAAAAAAAAATCTCAGTAATTAAGGCAGTCCTCTGGAAAGAATATAAATTTTGCCCATTTAAATAGGTCACATCCAAAAGCAATCATTGAATATGGATTTAAAGTCATCATATTCACTTAAAGGTTTTAAAAATCCATTAGTGTTTTTAATTTTATCCCTCTATTGTGAGTGTGTTAGAGCACGAATTTGAACTTTTAACCATGTAGTCTGGATTCTTTCTGATATTAGGTATCAGCAAACCCTTATTATTTCTGCTATCTGCTGACCATGTCAGTGACACTTTATATTGATACAAATGATATTCTTCTTGGAAGGGAATATTCATTTCTCTCAGTTTAGAGGTGAAATATTAATAAGTGTTTTCTCTGCACACAAAGATCATACAAATGTTAAATTATGAGTTATGATGTCAATCCAGTGCCAATTCCACACAGACTAAACAGAAGCTACAGTTCCCTTGTGGAGATGTCTCTTCCTCCACTTATTTCATTTAATGAAATATTCACTTCATTTAAAAAAAAAAGGAAAAAAGAGAGAGAAGTGCCATTGTGCTTGATTTCACCTTATTTCTGCATGTTTACCTCTGGAAGAATGTGGACTGACCCCAGATAAATGAAGCGCCACAAAGTACCTGATGCTGTAGAACCTTGTATACATTGTAAAAAGCCATCCAGAGAGATGGGAAGATGCCTGGCTTCGGGGGAGAGTTGACAACAGTTGCTATCCTGGTTCTAGCACTGACTGAAAATTGAATATCCCAACTACTTGACCTTAGTGTCCACAAGATGATTTATATTGTATTTTTTTCTCATGTAGTTTTATTTATGAGTTTGGAAGGATCTTCAGATAATTTCATTTGTGTGCCAGGCATCATAGGTCTCAGTCACGTGACACACCACTTGACTTAAAGACTTATGGATTTTAGAGTATCTCATTTCCAAAGTTTTAAGGCACAGCACAACTGTACTTGAGTACAGTTTATAGAATATTCAATATTATGAGTAAAGCAAGCTTCTAATATTCTCAATACAGAGAAATAATAAATCTCTGAGTTGACAAATAGGCAAATTTGATCTGATGATTAGATATACAATCAAAATATCACAGTGAAACCTATAAACGTGTGTTCATTAAAAAGTATCCTAAGTGTGGTGGTACACTTCTTTAATCTCTGCACTCAGGAGCCAGAGACAAGAGGATCTCTGTGAGTTCAAGGCTAGTCTGGTCTACAAAGTGAGTCCAGAACACCCAGAGGAAAAAAATAAAAGTATATTTTAAAAAATATTCACCTATAAAATCGACATGACATATGTAGCACCAGGTACTGCACATAGATTGAAGTGGGACTGCAGAATCATCATTGCCATGAATAAAAATGTCTGATTGATATTTAAGATAGACTATTAAAAGTTGCACTAAAATTACTTTCATTCCCTCAGAGATAACAAAGACTGTTCATTTTATGGGTAACCCTAATATAATATGAAAATAAAGTTTCACAAGATTATGATTATGCTACCTAGAACACAGCTTCTAGAGACAGGAGGAGGACCACTGTTAATCCTCAAACAAAGAGATCAAATCTCAAACCACTGTTTGGGACAGTGGAGTCAAAAACAACGATGGGTTATTGATGAGCAGGACAGCCTCCTTGACTTTGGTAGCTTAGATACTTATAGCCTCATGTCAGGATCAAGCTGAACACTGTTCTGATAATCTGTCATGAAAGATTGATAATTACTGGATAATTTCATAGTCTACTTCTTAAGATAGCAAAGAAATAAAGAAATTTGATAGTACCATTTCTATATGGTCTTCTGGGAAAACATATTTCTTCTTCCACCATAACATTAGCATCCGTGCTGAGAGACAATGTTAAATGTCATGAAATGATGCTCTACACAAAATTATACAAATGTAATGTGAAAACTGTATCTTGTAAGGGTCTTACTTAGTTGTAATTCAAGTGATACAGTATGTCTTAGGCCTTTTGATGTTCTAAATACAGTGTATATTAATTTATATAACATATTTTTCTATGGCCATTTATTTAATGTCTAACTATATAGCATATAGCTTATCAATATATGAAGACAGAGATGCCTGCTAGGACCTGGTAAGTTTTTGGAGAGCCTCTGAAAAAGCCTGTCACTATGTCTAAGTGATGAACTCTGGGCCTGAAAGAATTGAGATCCACTAGAAACACTAATGAACAGTTAAACACAGACACACAGGTCCAAAGGACACTTGTACTGGACTATAGATTGTGCTATAAGATCAAGAGAGTGTATGAATGGTGAGGCTTCCTCACAGTTCACAGTCTTGCCTTAGGTTAGGCAGCCCTGCACTTTGAATGGTTTTGCTACTGCCCCTCAGTGGCCTACTCTCCCCCCTGCTAACAAAGGCATCTCTGGCAGCTCCACCACAGGGCATTTGATGTATTAGGGCTGCCACAGATTCAGATAAGAGGAGCAAAGTATCTTGGATAGGCCCAGGGAAGGGCATGGCTCTACAGGGTAAAGGAAGGTGGAGGGAAGGCCAAATCAAGGCCACTTCAAGGTGGCAGTGGGTGAGGGATGGGGGTGGAGAATGAATTAGCCAGGACAGCATTTATGGTACAAGGTGTTTATTGGAGAATTTACCCAGGAGACTGTATACAGTATAGATTATCATCTCAAGTAATTATCAATATCATTTTAAAACAGACCCTTATAAACAAGGGCAGGAGGAAATGAGTGGGATGCACATTAAGATTAAAGTGGTTTATATTTGTGTATATATTTTAACTATGCCAACAATGCAATTCTATAAATAGTTATGAGATGAAATCTGTGTAATACTCTATCTTGTTTCCACAAATGCTATCTTCTAGACTCCTCCCCCAGCCCCCTCTCAGTGTAATGTTTCCGAGAGGCTGGAGGGATTTTTTTTCCTTTATTTTTTATTTCTTCAAGTTACATCTCAATCGCAGTCCCTTCCCTATTCCCCCTCCAGTCCCACCCTCCCACCCTCAACCCCCCATCCTCTTCCCTTTTTTTTTTCTTTTAAGTTTAAGGTATATCTTATTTCCCCCTACAGTTTCCCCTTTCAGTCCAACAAATGGCTCTTTCTCTTATAATAATAAATACAATACAAAACAACAGAGGTAATTAGGCCACAGTTATGAGGGTTATATGGCTTAGCATATATTCCCAATGTCCAGTCCATATGTATTTGGTACCTGACTTTAACATTCTACTATCTAACCATCTCCATGAGTTTAAAGTTCTATATCTGACTCAACATTCATACTAACTTGCAATACAATTTTAAAAGTATCTTCTTAGATCTGTAACACTCTCTTGACTCCTAAACAACTCAAAATTTAATTATGAGACTCTAGCTATCTGTTCTTCAGCCACCTCAGAGACCTGAGAGGGATAAATATATCTGATTTTATAGGAAGTACAGGGCCTGCAGCTTCCAAAACTAAGAAATGACAAAAACCTCAAGAGATCTGTAGAATATGGCATTCAAAGATGTTTTCGTAACTTAAGATTTTTTTTTTATATCAAGACATATCAACTCCTGACAGCACCCCTATTCTCCTCCAAGTAGAAGATGAGCATCGAAAAATCTCCAGTGGGAGATGATTGAATTAGTCGCAAGCCTATCTCTTGGTAGGAAAAGCCCCTTGCTCCAACTATAGACAGAATGCTGTCCAAAAAGGACAAAACTTGGAAGCAGGTAAGTCGACAGCCTAGCTCTGCCAAGACAGGCTAGGCAAGTCCTTCATACCCCCTGCTCTACAATCAATGTCTGTCAGAGAAATGGGACCAAACGACTGAAGATCGATGCTGTAATGTATGGAGAGAAAATGGGAACTGTCCAGGCAGCCACTGGTATGTCATTTCTTAGTTTTGGAGGGATTTTAAGATACAACTCCATTTCCATGTTAGGCACAGGGAGCTGAGTTATTTGACACAGTTTGTATGAAAATCCTTTAAACTTTGGCTGACTAGAGATTAAAGAGGTGTAGAATGGACACAATGCCTAAATATAAATATAAATATAATCCACACTTTTCCATTCTCTACAGCAGCCTTAGCAATTTTTACAGGCAGCCGACTAATAACACAAGAGTGCATTTCCTTCTGGGACTCTTTTCTCGGTGAGTGGTAAAATACAGGCATTTTGCTTTTATTAAGAATTAAATACACACAACTTTTCAAAAGATGAAAACCAAGAGCTGTCTTTTACAGCTTTCTGAGGAACAGTTTTTAATGTAGTTTAACATTAAAACCTTAAAATAGAGAAAAATGATTTCGAATAACAATATAGAAGAATAAAGAAAAGGATCTGGAAGCAATGAGAATTTTTATGGTGCTTGAAGCACCTGAAATTATTCATTCCAGCAGTCGATCCCCCTCAAAATAACCAGAAATGGACGAAACTGCAATTTCAGGGTCTCCCCTGTGCAGGGGGTCCTGTACCGGCCTGTGCAGTGAGTTCATAGGCTGGAATGTTTTCACAAAAGCTTTCGGTACAAGGTATTTTAACAGTAATCAATCTTTGCCCCTTGTTCTTCTTCCCTTCCCAACACATTTGTGACTGGTGGCACGGGGGTAGCAGGAAAGGTCTTTGAGTGTCAGTTAATGAGAAGCTGGACTGAAGATCTATTTAGTAAGCAAATTTCAAACCAAATGCACCTGACTTGCCACGGTGTCTGGGCAGAGAGCTGTGTGATTGCTAGACATCCCAGTGTAGAGACGTTTCCAGCCACATCCAGCGCCTAGTCTTCAGCAGGAGGATGTGACACCTTATTGGCTGCATCATGATCATGGACCTGTAGTAGAAGCTGTTCCACACATGTATGGCAAGAGAGCTAGAAACACATGTATGGCAAGAGAGCTAGCTAGAAGCATTTGGTTGCACTGTTTTTTTTTTTGGATTTTATAATATCCCATAATACTGGCCAGCTCCTTAAAACTCAGCCAGGCATAGTGGTGCAGAGAGACTGATGCAGGAGGTCAGGAGTTCAAAGTCATTCTTGGATACATAATGAACCTGGGCCCTGACTAGGCTACAGAGACCTTGTCTCAAGCAGCAAAAACCAAAAAAGTAATAAACTAAAATGTACCTATTTTATTACAATATTTATTTATTTTGAATTTACTTTTGTAAGTTTTTTTATATTTTTAAGAATCTTATAAATCACACTGGCTTCAGGTCCACCCAAATATGTGTACTACATTTATGACGGAAAGTAGAAAATGACTTTTACTGTTCAAATGCTAAATGTAAAAGATGAGATTTGCATATTAAGCTGTTTCACAAGAGTTGTAACATTTGCTTTCCTTTTAAAGTAATTGGTTATTTATTTTGCTACAGTAAGTCACTAAAAGTCAATTCTTGCACTATATTAGTCATGAGAGATCAGCCACATGGAAAAGACACCAGTTGAAAAATTGGAGGTAAAACGAAACCTCACAAGGCTCTCCCAGCAACAATGGCAAAAACCAGAAAGGCTTATGATCTCAAAAATTTGAAATCAAAACCTTGTTTTTATTCCTCTCCATCCCATTAAGATACTACAAATTTAAGATAACATAACTCACTATGAATGGAAAAATAATTCCTATGTTATGCATAGTACTTAAACATACTCACAACTGGCATTTTTAGTAACCATATTATCAAACAGACCAAGGACCCTGTGACGGTAAATCTTCAGAATTTGGTGAGCTTTAGAATTGCCATGGAAACAAAGCTCTGGACCTATTTGTGAGGGACCATCTAGATTACGATAAATAAATAGGGCAGCAGGACACTGCCCCCCAAATGTGGGAATTTTGTCAAAGTAATGTGTTGGGGTAGTGTTAAGCATTCTTTTTTTTTTTTAAATATTTACATGTAACTTTATTATGTAATTAGGGAAATGTAAATTGATCAGATAGAAAATCATCAAGCCAATTATCTCCCTCAATTTTTATTGTTCTAAATAGCAAGATATTTTAAACCTGGTGATGTCAAGTACTGAATGTGATATTCTCATATTCTGCTAGCAAGAATGTAAACTGGTACATCTTTGGAGAGCAACACAACAGAACAGAACACAAGACATGGAAACCCTGAAGCCTAGTAATTGCATTCCAGGTAGTTATCTTCAAACAGTGCTTTAACTAATATGTACATGAATATCTTGATTTTTTTTCAATTCAGATTTTCATTTATTTATTTATTTATTTATTTATTTATTTATTTTTAAATACTTTATTTTTTTTTCTTCAAAAATTGTGGTACATCTATACAATGGAATATTACTCAGCTATCAGAAACAATGAAATCATGCAATTTGCAACCAAATGGATGGATCTAGAGGAGCTCATCCTGAGTGAGCTAACCCAGTCTCAGAAGGATGCACATGGCATCTATTCACTTATAGTAGGATTTTAACTATATCGTACAGGATATCTGTACTACAACCAACACATCAAAAGGAACAAGGACATAATTTTTTTTTATCTTTTTCTTTTTCCTTCTTTTTTTCTTTTTCCTTTTCCCTTCTCTTTTTCCTCTCTTTTTTTTGTTGATATTCTTTGTTTTTGTGGGTTTGTGTGTTTGTTGGTCTTTTTTTTAGTATTCCTCCAGTAGCAATGAGACACCATTCACTGGCAGTACTGCCTCGTAGGCCCCCGGTGAATGAAGAGGTTCTTGGCCCTCATATGACTCCTGATCTGTGGTGAGAGAATGTTAGGCAGGGACACTCCACCCCAGAGGAACAAGACGGAAGGGTCAGGGGGTAGAGCATGGGAGGGTGGGGCTGGGAAGTAGGAAAAGAGGACAATATGTTAAGGATGTAACCTGAAGCAACAAACAAATAAATTTAGTGTTAAGCATTCTAAATGTTAATTAATTGGTCCTATTTGCTGTCTATTGCTTACAATTATACTGATTGGTTAAAATAAATGCTGAGGCCTGAGATTGGGCAAAGACAGAGAAAGGTGGGACTTCCTGAGATTAGAACAGGAAGCCTGTGCTTTAGACAGAGGATTAATTCATTCCAGCCAGGAGCAGGAAGGAGGCACACACCATGGGTTAGAAAAAAGAATCTCATTCCACATGGCCAGGAACATTGGCATGGCATGGAAAATAGCAGTCCAAGGGGACGTATGTATATATGGGGTCATATTTGGGTAATAGAATTAAGAGCTAGTTTAGATGGGCCAAGATTGCTCAGTTCAGGCCAAGGCTTGTTAAAATCTATCATGTGTCTGTGTGCTCATTTATAATGGCTGCTTAAAGATTAACAATAATATAAATACTAGTAAGTAATTTAATTAATATTTTTACAGTAATGAGGCAAGTAACTGATCCAGATTCTGACAGCTGTTTTGGAAAATGTCTCCATATTTACAAACTGGTGATAAAACCCAAAAGTAATGATTTAAATAAGGATGACTTATAAGACCAGTATATTACCAGAAGATTGCCAAGTGGTAGGATACTTTGGGCTATGCAATGTAGTGACACCTTGTCTTAGTCACCCCCATCTCTCTCTCTCTCTCTCTCTCTCTCTCTCTCTCTCTCTCTCACACACACACACACACACACAGAGACAGAGAGACAGAGATGAGAGAGAGAATGTCATTCAAAGGAAAATAAAATTACCAATTATCAGACTGCATTTATTACTCACTTTAATGCAAGGATATATTATTAGATATATATCTCCTCATAAATTGATCAAAGCTGTACAATAAAGCCCTGAAAATTTCAAGCTGTTAGGAGAAAACATAGATAAAATACTGGAAGTTACAGGCTTGGTTATAAGCTCAAAAACTAAAAGAAAGAAAAAGAAAACTACAACCATTTTCTAGGTTACTCCCTGTGAGTTGTTTGACTTTGAAAATTTTAAAGTATAATCCTTTTCATTCATAAAAACAAATAAAATTTAAGAAAAGACACAGGCTTAAGTAATAGATGGAGAAGTGGGGGAATGGGGAAGGAGAACTAGGGGCAGGACAAATCAAAACAGAGTACAATGATGCTCACTTAGGAAAACAGCATAGTAACTCTTCAATTTCTTTTTTTTTAATAATTTATTTTTTATTTCTTCAAGTTACATCTCAATCACAATCCCCTCCCTACTCCCCCCTCCAGTCCCACCCTTCCCCCCTCCTCCCCCTCAACCACCCATCCTCTTCCCTTTTTTTTTTTTTTTTAGTTCAAGGTATTTCTTTTTCCCCCCAACAGCTCTCCCTTTCAGTCCAAAAAATGGTTCTTTTTCTTATAACTATAAATACAATACAAAACAACAGAAATAAATAACTGTTCACTTCCTATACCTACTTAGGACCACACTTTAAAACATTTGTCAACTTCTATTACATACTCTTAGTCTGCCATGCTCTGGGAGTGCTTTTATTGCTTACTTATACAGATAAAGGAGGGCTAATGCAACCACTTAAGTGTAAAAATTCCTGTTGAGACAGATATTAAAGTGAAACACTTCCATTTTAGCGGAAACTCTGTCAGGTAAAAATTAAGTGGTTGTCTTGTACAAGACACCAAAATCATGCAATCGGAACCAACCAATGGGTGTTAACCTCATTTTGCAATCAGGAAACCAGGGCTCAATTCCAGTTATATAAGAGCAGATACTGAACCCATCAGAGGGTACCACTCTAGACAGAATGGTCCTGCAGACCCTCCTAATCCTTGCAGGGCAGGAGTTTATTTAAGGTACAAAACTGGTGGGGAGTTGTGACTCTGAGAAGAGTAAAACTGAAATGACACATCAGTGTAATTCCTACTGTTTGAGAAAAGCACACCACACATAACTCTTTTGCCCCTGACTCACCGGCATAAAATTAAGATAGGCTCTTTGTCTTGAAACTGCAAGGCCAGAGTCTCTGTTGTGACTGAACTACACTTCCAGCAATAGCAAGAACAAAATGCATGTTACTTAGGAAGGGGCTGTGATCAACTCCGCATAAGCCTCCTGTAGTACAACCCTTACGTGCACAGCCCACCGTCTACAGGCTACCTGCCTCCAACGTAAGCCCTTTTTTCATCTCTTTCCAGAGTTGAATCTCTGATTTTTGTCCCCACCCTAGTTTAAGCTTCCCCTATTATTTGTTTGAGAAGTTTGAGTCTTCAATGATACATTTTCATAGAAAATATGAATGCATTTCAATCAAATGAAAAAAAATTCTCCTCAGACTTTACTCTCCAAACAGACCACTGTAGACAGCTGCAACGCAGGCCCTGCCAGTGTTTTCCTATGCACACACACAGGGCACACAGTGTGGGATTTGGTCTGTGTGTATAAAGCGTCTAAATCCATCTTGAACAATTTCTTGGTACAGAGAGACTGCGGGCTGCCCTGACAAATGAACAAGATGAGCCTGAGATGGGGTTGGAGGTGGCAAGAGAGATCCTTTCCAGGCACGACATATCATAACAAATCACTGCCTGCTTCCCAAGTTCACTTCCATCTACAGAATCTAATTGGCTCTGCAAAATAGCTGCGTAACTGGAAAAAAAATGGGGTGGAATCAGCATTAATTATTCAGACGAAAGGGGTGATTTTTGAAAGAAATCCTCAGAAACTATTATGTTAATAAGCACAGGGGAAGGCTCCTGTAGTGGCAGAAATGAAATTCCAGGTAAAGTTTATGAAATTCTGTTGACTTGAGCAAAAATAAAAACAGTGTCATTTGCTATTAAAAATAACCGTACTGCTTACCTCCTTCCTAATTTACCATTTCTCTATAGCCATCAGTGTCTACAGCTTGGACAAGGCAGCAAAAACTACCCTAGTGATGAAGATGTGATTCCTGTCATCTTGGAATATACAACTAACATTGGGCGGCTCCTGTGGTTGAAGTTTTTATCGATCAAGATAATAGCTGAAGGATGATGAAAAATGCAGAAACAATATCATTGAAGACCCAGGGGCTGGGCTATACAAACCACCTGAGGCTTGTGGATTGCTTATTTGGCACACAGCGGGGTTCTCCATTCCTCCCCCCTAACTCTCCCCTCCCACCCCAGACTGCTCACTGCTCAGTTTACTTTATTTGTTAAAGGACTGGCTTGCTGCCAGAATTTCACTTTCCTGAAATCCTGCCAAACACTCTGTGTTACTTCAACAAACACACAGAACTGGCCCAACACTAGGCCTCTAGGTTTGATTCCTTGACCTCCCAGTCTCTAGTGATCTAAAATTCCCATTCAATCTCAGTCATCACTCCTGTTCCTCTTCCAGAAGCAGGAAGTTAAAATTCCCAGTCTCTGATCACCAACTTCTCACTTTCCAAATTGCTGGCAAACTCCATTTGCCTCAGGGGTAGGTACAAATTGGTGAATTTAGCTCAAAATTAAGCTATAAAACATTAAGGTTGTTTTTGTTGTTTTCTCTCTCTCTCTCTCTCTCTCTCTCTCTCTCTCTCTGTGTGTGTGTGTGTGTGTGTGTATGTGTGGTGTGGATGTAACTGCGTGTGCTGTATATGTTTGCACTGTATATGTGGTGTGTGTGGAGAGTGAGTGAGTTGGTATGGTATATATTTGTGTGTTATATGTGTGATGTGTGTGTGTGATGTGTGTGTGTGTGTGTGTGTGTGTGTGTGTGTGTCACAATTACAAGTTTTTGGAGTATGAGTTTTTTAGATGACAACACTGTGTTGTCATGTCAAAAGGTTGGACAACATGACAAAAATAACTTTTCTCAACAAGTCCACTTCTCCATTTTCCCTTTCCCTAAATTTTTTCCGTGATTAGTTTCAAATTTAAATATTTAATAAACATAATTATGGTATATAGTAAACATTCAATAAATACTCATTTAACAGATTCAAAACTAAGGAAAAGGTGTATAAACAAGAAAATTTAAGTAAAAAGTAGAGGTCACTTGTGATAGAGCTCCTCAGATGACTTCCTTCTTCAAGGACCACAAAAGCAAGAGCATAATCGGCCTGTTGATCTGGAAGCTGCTGTTAAGAGTCTCACAATACAAGGCTGTTTGATAAGAACCTTAAAACATGAAAACAAACAAACAAACCTTGGCTTAAAATAGGACCGAATAGGTTATTCAAAATTCAGTGTTCACTGACAAACATAAAATACACAACCTTATACACACATCTTCTAGCTAAGACCTAAACAAAAACAATACTGGTTGACATGCCAATGTAGATGGAGGAAATCACACAAGGCTCCACCTCTACATGAAGCCAGAGCAGTTAACAGTTGCTGGGAGAAGCAGCCTCAGTCTTCTCCAGGGAGCATATATGTGTAACAATAATAATTAAGGAATAAAGAGGTCATGAATTTGAGAAGGCGTGCAGGAAGGAAACAAAGGAGAGGAAAGATTGGGTACAATATAAATACAGTACTAATTTGAGATTCACAAAAAACAATTTACAAATACAAACTCTCAATCATAGTCCTAGAATTAAAAAGAGAAATCAAAATCTACACCCAGAACAACTTGGAAATGGCTAAGATGGTCCACACCACAGACTGTTCCAGACAGGACTTCAATAAAGCCCTGAACTTTCTCACCCAAAGTTCAGCTTTTGACTACAAACTTCTTAGAACATTTAAATAGCTAAGCACAAAAAGACTGGACATCAAATGTTACTACTAACTTGCTTAACTATTTTTCTATTTTTATTTAGGCCCCCAAACAGGTTTCCTACATCCCAAATCAGCAGGAAGCAAATTTTAAGGGATCGACATCCCATTCCCAGAAGGTGGGGTGGGTGATTTTTAATTTATTTATTTATTTTGGTCATTTGATGGGTTATAGATGTTTGTTGTTGTTTAGGGGAATTGTTTACAAGTTGTTAAATAGTCTTGATAAACAAGGTTTAGGAAATTAGACCTAGAGATTTCTCTTTTTATTTTTTCTATCCTTTCTCTATTATGTAGGGGGAAAAGACTTGATAAAAAGGGGGATGTAGACATGATATAGGAATGATAAGGAAAAAGGGGTAGATTATTGAATATGCTATTATATCTTTGAATACAAAATTAAGAATATATTTAGCTACATTGGTATAGATCTTTGTATATTGATACAAAATTAAAGTTAACTCTTTTTGAGGTATGTTACCTATGTAATGCTTAAAAATGCAATGTGAAATTTTGGCCTTTTGATAGTAACTGTTACAAATTGTTTAGGATTATTAAGAAATTAAAACTAATAGTCATTCAAACCTGTCATTTTGTTAGGTACTAGTGTAGTGTATCACAGGTGTTTTCTAAGTTAATCAGAAATCAAGTTGCTATGAGACAAGCAACATTTGCTTATCCAAATATACAGAGATAGATAGGTGGTCTTCAAAAACCTCAAGAGATGTGTAGAATATGGCATTCTACTGTTTTTTTCAACTTAAGATTTTTTTGATATTGAGCCATGTCAGCTCCTGACAGCATCCCCCTCCCCCATTCTACTCCAAGTAGATGATGAGCATCGAAGAATCTCCATTTGGAGATGGCTGCATTAGTGGCAAGTTGAAGGCCTCGCTTCAACTGTAGACAGACTGCTGTCCAAAAAGGACAAAACTTGGAAGCAGGTAAGTCGACAGCCTAGCTCAACCAAGACAGGGTAGGCAAGTCCTTTATAAGTCCTGCTTCACAATTAATGTCTGTCAGAGATACTGGGCCAAAAGGCTGAAGATAGATGCTCTAATGCATCGAGAGAAATTGAGGACTGTCCAGGTAGTCTGTTATTTCTTAGTTTTGGAAGCTGCTGGCTCTGCACTTCCTGTTTATTCAGATATATTTATCCTTCTCAGGTCTCTGATGTAGTTGAAGACTAGATAGTTATATCTCACAGTTAAATTTTAAGTTGTTTAGGAATTAAAAGGACGTTCTATGTCTAAGATGTTTTTTAGTTGGTAATGCAAGTTAGGATGGAAACTGAGTTAGGTATAGAACTTTAATAAACTCATGGAGATAGATAGATAATAGAATATTAATATGAGTTGGCAAAATATGTATGGACTGAATACTGGGAATGTATGTTATACCCTGTAATTTTTATAATTGTGGCATAATTGTTCTTATTTGTATTGTATTTACCGTTTTAAGAAAAAGAACCTTTCATTGGATTAAAAAGGGGAGCTGTTGTGGGGGAAAAGATAAACCTTAAATAATAAAAAAAAAAAAACAAGGCAGACAGGAGGGTGAGGGGGAAGAGGGTAGGAGGGGGGGACCAGGAGGGGGAGGAGGGAGGGAAATGTGATTGAGATGTAACTTGAAGAAATAAATAAATGTTGGAAAAAAAAAAGGGAAAGAAATAAATCAAGATAAAAATGGCCCCACATATACGGAGGGGGAAATGGCTCTCCCCAGCAGCAGAGCACACATAAATGCAGAGGACCTATCAGAGCAGTGCATCTGGCACTTGGGAGGCAAAGGCAGGAAGACAGTGAATCGGGGGCCAGTCTCAGTTAAGCAGTAAGATCTTATCTCCAACAACAGCAAGAAGCCAGCTTTTAAAATTTAGCTGTAGAATCATAGTTGCTCCTGAGAATAACTGCCATGACAGGAAGGGTTTTAAAGGTTATAGTAGCAACCCAAGTAAGACTTATTCTATACTTTCCTAGTACCAGTCAACTGAAAATCAGGTTATCCCATGGTTTGGTATGTTAGTCACCATTACAAATCCTCAGAAGCTATGCTCAAGCAAACCTTTCAAGTGAGGGGCAATTCTGTGCAGAAGCTGCTCTTGAGGTAAGCTGAGTCATACATCAAGGACCTCATGTGTTGGAGGCAGAGGGATGGATCATGGGCCATCCATTAGTGGTCTGGAATCATCTATTCCCTCATCCATCCAACATGAAATCACAGCACTACAGTGTATCTACTGGACTCCAAGTCCTTCAATTATCTGCTCCTCCTCAGGGCACCAGAGGACTCACAACCTTCTCCATTTGTGTGTGTCAGCACTTGGTTTTGTGCCCACCACTTCGACCATTACCAGCATTGATCTAGCTTCTTGGTGTACTTTATGTAAAAATTAAAATAACACTCTCTGTATTGAGCCTTAGAAGAGTGCGATTTTCTCCTTACACCTGGAACCCATTTCACTGGCATGATACTCCTCTGGAGGTCTGTTACAGCATTATCAGAAAGAGCTACAAAATCCAAGGATGGACAGACAGAAAGGAAAAAAAAAAAAAACAACACCAACACAGTATGATTTAGTTACTGATGCTAAAGAGGTAATTAAGGTTTCAAAACATGATATAAGAAACATAATTTACTGCCAGAACAGGGACAGATGAATAGAGGGTGAGGGGATAAGAAGCTTAGGTTTACCACCACAGCACATGTGTTAGAATTTAGTTCTTCTCTAATGTAGCTTGTGAATAATAAACAAACAAACAAATAAATAAGAACATGTAAAAAGAAACAGAAAAACAGTGAAGTCACATTATTGAACCAATAGAGAGGGAAAACCAAACTCTTTAGAGTTATGTAACTTCATGCAGTAAAGTGCAGTTGATCTTATTTCAAAACAAAACACGCCAAATCCTTAAATGGTAAAAGTACCAGCAAGGAAATACCAACTTTCCATTCCAATGTAAAATGAAATTTCTTACACTCATCATACAACATTCTCTATAAGTTCAACTTCACAGCATTTGTCAGACAGTAGTTTTTTTTTAATAATTTATTTTTTATTTCTTCAAGTTACATCTCAATCACAATCCCCTCCCTACTCCCCCCTCCAGTCCCACCCTTCCACCCTCCTCCCCCTCAACCCTCCCATCCTCTTCCCTTATTTTTTTTTTTTTTTTTTTTAGTTTAAGGTATTTCTTTTTTCCCCGCAACAGCTCTCCCTTTCAGTCCAAATAATGGTTCTTTTTCTTATAACTATAAATACAATACAAAACAACAGAAATAAATAGGCCACGATTATAAGAGTTATATGGCTTAGCATACATTCCCAATGTCCAGTCCATATGTATTTGGCACCTGACTTTAACATTCTACAATCTACCATCTCCATGAGTTTAAAGTTCTATATCTAACTCAGCTTTCATACTAACTTGCCTCATAATTTTAAAAATATCTTCTTAGATCCAGAACACCCTCTTGATTCCTAAACAACTCAAAATTTAACTATGAGACTCTAGCTATCTAGTCTTCAACCACCTCAGAGACCTGAGAGGGATAAATATATCTGATTATATAGGAAGTGCAAGGCCTGCAGCTTCCAAAACTAAAAAATGACATACCAGTGGCTGCCTGGACAGTTCCCATTTTCTCTCCATACATTACAGCATCAATCTTCAGTCATTTGGCCCCATTTCTCTGACAGACATTGGTTGTAGAGCAGGAATTATGAAGGACTTACCTACCCTGTCTTGGCAGAGCTAGGCTGTCGACTTATCTGCTTCCAAGTTTTGTCCTTTTTGGACAGAAGTCTGTCTACAGTTGAAGCAAGTGGTTTTTCCTGCCAAGAGAATGGCTTACCACCAATTCAATCATCTCCCACTGTAGATTCTTCGATGCTCATCTTCTACTTGGAGTAGAATAGGGGGTGCTGTCAGGAGCTGACATGTCTCGATATCAAAAAATCTTAAGTTAAGAAAATATCTTTGAATGCCATATTCTGCAGATCTCTTGAGGTTTTTGAAGATGCCCTATCTATCTCTTATATTTAGATAAGCAAATATTGCTTGTCTCTTAGCAACTTGATTTCTGAGTAGCTTAGAAAATAACTGTGATAGACTGTCATGGTAACTAACAAAATGACATGTTTTCATGACTATTAGTTTCCGTTTCTTAATTATCCTAAACAGTTTATGTCGGTTGGTAGCGAGAGGTCAAAACTTGACATTTCTTTTTTAAGTATTACTACGAACAATACCTTTAAGAAGCGTTACCCTTAATTTTGTATCAATATACAAAGATCAATACCGATGTAGCCCAATAGTAGTTTTCTTTTTAGGAGAAAGACAGGCAAATCCAAACCATTTATAACAAAAATCATGGACAAAAGAGAGGAGAGAGCATGTCTACACCGTGTTGACGGATCCCAGAAAGAGCCTGGGTCTCGAATATAAATGAAAGATACGTGGTGAGAGTGAATGTGTGGTGCTTCTTGTCAAAGACTGGCAAAATTATCTGGAACAAAAAAAGGTTAAAGATGGACTTAGGGATTAAGAAGGTGAGTAAAGGCTTAGTTATAACTGACATGAACAGCATTAACCACCTACCACACACCCAACAGTGACTGGACTTTTCCTTGTTAAGCCTGTTTTGTTTTAGTTTTGAAGCACAGCTTTCAAATGAATACAGAACAGACTGCGAAATGATCCTTTATACTGACTTCCCTCCAGCTTTACACTCTACTCAGGATCTTGTCTCCAGGTCAGATTCTTCGGAAACAAATGCTGAAATGTGTGTGCATGGTATTTTTATGGAAAAAAAAAAAAACCTCTAAGATTATCTTGCTAGAGCTGGAGAAAGAGAGCGTAAGCCAAGCCATGTAAGAAGCAAAGTGAAAGCAAACCCAACAAGGTTTCGGTCTGGCCAGGAGCTTCAAAAGGAGATTCTTTCCATCGCTGTGGTCCACAGTTGGGACAGAAGTTGACATTGTGGTCTGGTCATCAGATGTGAGATACCACAGGAGGGATACAATACCTCAAGAACCAACTGTCTGCACCAGAAACTGACCTTGACCAAGAGTCTGTTCTGGCTGTAATGGGCTTTTCCTCAGAAAGGAATCTGGATATCAGCCACAGCGTTTTAAGAGCGCATGGCTTCGAAAAAATACCTTGGTTGTAGTTTAATGAACAAGCCAAGAGAATGGAAAGGACATAGAGTATGGCATGTCTGGAGTAAATTCGTCTTAGTGACACCTAGACATGGACTGCTGCTTTGACAGACGAGGACACTAAGGCACACTGTGAGGAACTGAGCCTTGTCATATTAAACTAGAACAAATATCCCTGGTGTCACAGGAAAATCTGCGTTTAGCTTGAATGTAGGTGGCTCCCCTTAGAACACTGAGTGAACGCCCCATCTCGTGAGGCCTGAAGCTAGAGTGGCCTCTTAATGAATGGTTGTAACACCTTTTTCGGGGGCTGAGCACAAGGCTGTTACTATCCACTCAATCTTCATTTTTTTTCTTCATGAGAGAGGAAGGTCACAAAGAGCATTACCCTACCTTACAGCCAGAGAACTTCAACAATAAAAATCCTCACTGTTTTCCTACAGCCATGCATTAGTTAAAGAATACCGGGAAACTCGGGAATGTTCAGCTCCTTGTTGACTATTGAGTCAAATGCTCATTTTACTGCTGGTGACAAATGAGCAAAAGCTATTGCTCTCCTTCCCACTTTCTTGTCTCCCATACGTGATACTACAGTATACAAGATGAAAACAGTATATTCTTCACGTTCAGTCCAAATGTAATAAGTGGCGTGGCCAATCCAAAGAGAACATTCATTTGGCCATAGGAAAACTCAGGCTCATGACAAGGTAAACATCTCATGTCAAATCATTTCCTGAGTTTATTCCATCTAATAAAAGATCATAAACTTAGTGGCAAAAAGCATGGCTAAAAAACTGATTAAAGTACCATTTAATTAAGTGGTCTGTTGAAATTCAAATAACTGACAGGAGAATTACGGTTTTACTTAATTTAAAAAGAAAAAAAACAACCTTCTTGAGTTCTACTTCATAATTAATTGGTTTTATAATCTCAGTATGTATGTTTCCTTAATTTAAGAAATAGCACCCATGTCTGTCAGAGAAACGGGGCCAAATGGCTGAAGATTGATGCTGTAATGTATGGAGAGGAAATGGGAACTGTCCAGGCAGCCACTGGTATATCATTTCTTAGTTTTGGAAGCTGCAGGCCCTGCACTTCCTATATAATCAGATATATTTATCCCTCTCAGGTCTCTGAGGTGGTTGAAGAATAGATAGCTAGAGTCTCATAGTTAAATTTTGAGTTGTTTAGGAATCAAGAGGGTGTTCTGGATCTAAGTAGATATTTTTAAAATTGTGAGGCAAGTTAGTATGAAAGCTGAGTTAGATATAGAACTTTAAACTCATGGAGATGGTTAGATAGTAGAATGTTAAAGTCAGGTGCCAAATACATATGGACTGGACATTGGGAATGTATGCTAAGCCATATAACTCTTATAATTGTGGCCTATTTATTTCTGTTGTTTTGTATTGTATTTATAGTTATAAGAAAAAGAACAATTTTTTGGACTGAAAGGGAGAGCTGTTGGGGGGGAAAAAGAAATACCTTAAACTAAAAAAAAAAAAAAAAAAAACAAGAAAAAGGGAAAAGGATGGGGGGCTGAGGGGGAGGAGGGTGGAAGGGTGGGACTGGAGGGGGGAGAAGGGAGGGGATTGTGATTGAGATGTAACTTGAAGAAATAAAAAATAAATTATTTAAAAAAAGAGAAAAAAAAGAAATAGCACCCAAAAAGATACACATAGCATTTTTCAACTTATAACTGGATATTAGCCACATAGTACAGGATAACGATCCTTTGACCCACAGACCCAAAGGAACAGGAACCTAGCATACCTATCCTAGGAGAAATTCTACCCAGGACCAGAACAAAGCAGATGCTGAGACATAGAGTCAAACATTAGGTGGAACTCTGGGAGCCCTATATACGACAGGGAGGAGGAATAGCAAGACCCAGAGGGGTGAAGATCAACCCATGAAGATCAACAGAAACAACCAATCTAGGCCCCTATAGCCTTATAAAGACTGAAACACTAGCCCCCAAAAAGAAGAAAATAGCTTGGACTAGACCTAGACCCCTCCTATGCAAATATAGTGGATAGGCAAATTTGTTGTCATGCAGATCCTTTACCAAGTGTGGGGCGGGGTGGGGGGGGGGGGGGAAGGGGGCTGGTGCATTCTTAGTGATGGATTTGTTACCTGTTAGTGGGACACTTTACCTTAGTTGAGCTGCCATGTCAGGCCCCAGAGCAAGAGGAAGCTCTTAGCCCTCATGTGACTGATGAATTGAGAGTGGCTGATACGTGGGTGTTCTGCACACTGCAGGAGAAGGATAGATGGGAGAAGGGGTAGATAGTGGGAGGGTGGGACCAGGAGGGAGGGAGGGAGGGGGACTGTGATCGAGAATACCTGTACTCAAAATTACAGCTCTGAGTATGGTAGCACACACATTTTGTCCCATCAGTTTGAGGCAGAGGGAAGAAACCTCTGGGAGCTCAAGATGCATCTGATCTATGTATCTACATAGTGAGTTTCAGACCAGCCAGGATTATATAGGCCTGCCCCATTCTTTTCCTTGTTTACATGACAAAGGGAGATGCTGTACAGGATACTATGGTTTGGATATGCTTCATATTCCAAAAGGTTTCTATGCTTTCACTACAACAGTAGCACTGAGAGGTGGTAGAACCTTTAAGAGATGAAGTTTAAAAGGGAACAGGAACATAGGCTTTGTTTCCTATCAGTGAGACATTTTGCCCTAGTAGTGCTGACTTGTAAGACCCCCAGTGTCTGAGGAGGCTCTTGGACCTCATATGACTGCTGAACTGGGGCAGGGGACAGTTATGCAGGGACACTCCACTCCAGAGGAGTGGGATGGAAGGGATAGGGGGTAGAGGGTGGGAGGCCGGGACTAGGAGGGGTGGAAAGAGGACACTGTGATGGAGATGTAACCTGAAGTAATAAATAAATATTAAGAGAGAGAGAGAGAGAGAGAGAGAGAGAGAGAGAGAGAGAGATGAGGTTTAGCTACTGGAGATACCTCCTTTCATGAGAATGAGCCAAATCTCAAAGAAATGGGTATCCACAAGGTCAGATGATTATAAGGTGTTTTGGGCTATTTCTATCAGCCTTTTTGCTTTCTCCTGTGTAAATGACTCTATCAGTGCTAAACAGTACCATGTTCTTAGGTCCCTAAAGATCAAAACAGATATGGAACAGGAGCTAAGTAAACCTCTTTTATTTACATGGTACAAGGCTCCAGTGTTTCATTAACAGAAAACTAAGACACAGGGTAGGAACAAGAATTAAGTTACATAATATGTTACACACACACACACATATACACACATACACACATACATACACATATACACACACATACACACACACGGAGAGAAGGGGGAGAGAAAGAGAAGAGAAAAGAGAGAGAGAGAACTTTGTAGTACAGGAAACAAACCAAAGGCTTCAGCTGTTTATGATTATGAGGAAAAACAATTTTTTATTTCAGTTTATTCACTTTTCAGAAGAAGCTGTAAATGCTAGCAAAGATGTATGACCTGCACAGGTATTCAGATTTTTTTTTAATTGATTTAAAAAGTTACATTGACTTTTTTCTAAGCTACAAAATGTTGACATTTCCTATTCCTATACATATTCACAATCTGAAAGTCTTTCAGTTTAATTCCCTGCTTTCTTTCAGTGTCCTGCAGACTGAGCCTTTCAGTCAAGAAAACCTTAATACAGTGACAAACAGGCCAAACTTGTCTGCCTTCCTGTTTCTCTATTGTAACCCAGTGTCCAACATTCTCAAATAATCTCTTTTTCTCAAACTCTGCTTGCAGAAAGCATGCAAAGACCTTTAATTTGGCATTTGTTTCATTTGTAATTAGGAATCCTATGATCTTGAACCAGTTCAGTCAACACAGGTGTTCCTGAAGTATCACTGAGAATGAAGTTCTTCATTCAAACGTTCTGCGAACCAAGCTAAAGTGAGTCAGCAGAGGATCAAGGAGGCACTAAGAGCACAGCAGCAACAAGCAGGGTTGGAGTCACTGTTTGCCTTGGAGACCTAAGAGGCTCTTGGCTGCACTTCATCCAGTCATCTGCTGGTCCCCTACATACACATGAGTCAGATGATCAATAAATCCAGAAAACAGTGAAGGAGGTTACAGGGGGATCAGTCAGCATTCCTCCAACATCTGAAAACTGCCTTTCTAGATTCAAGGCAACAGACATCAGAGAAAATATTCCAAGTGCAAACAGTACATATATATTTTTTTCTTTTTGCCCCATTCATGACATTTAATTGGTGATCTCAGCTCCAAGTAACAGGCTCCGTGAACTCATTTTTCCCACCCACCTCTTATCACACAGATGACAGAAACTATTTCAAGTGGGTGTAATGGCTTCGTTTCAAGCATTTCAAAATCCTCCACCACCTGCACAGGAAACTCTGACTGAAAACCAGACAGGTTCCTGTGGAGCAGCAAGGATGTGGTGGTGGGGGGGGGGGGTAGTGAGGCCAGGGTCACATCACATAGTTATCAGACAGCAGAATAAAATCAACAAGTGGTACAGGCTACTCCCAGGGAAGGGTGCAGGACAAAATCGTCAGGGCCCTTGCCATCTAAGATGCAACCTAATTCACTGCTGACTATGTTGAATGGACTGGGTGAGTTATGCTGAGACTGCAATGATACCAAACAGACTCATAAAAGCCCAAAAGGCAAAGAGTGCATGCAAACCACCATGAGTAAGCAACAGCACATAACATAAGAAACATCTGGGACACAGTTACCACTGCGGGGACAAGAGAGAAGAGCAAAGAATAGGGGAGGGAGGACTTGTCCCTGTAAGAGTATGTAGAGTTTTTCCACTTTGAGGGTGATGAAGTGGGGTTCTGACAAAGAGCACCCGATAACTCACAATCAGGAAGAAACAAGTTTGGAGAACAGTAAAGAGTATGAACTGTCTGTCTGTGGACCATGGCCTCAAATGTGAGCCAGAAAGAGTTGACTTAACCCTGTGGTGAACAGCCTGGATGTTCTATTGCACAAAAGGACACACGGAATTGCCAGTGGACATGAAATTGGAGAGATGGGGTAGCTAGATTTTGTGTGCAAGGCAGTGCAGCTAAAGCAGTAACTCAGTGTTCTGACATCAGAGGTAAGATGTTTGGACTCTCGGGTCATCTCTAGCATTCAGGAGGTATGTGGCTAGGAAAAGGCTTCAACTTCACTGGGCCCCAGTTTGCTGTTCCGTAAAATGAGAATATGAACAGCGTCTATTCACAGGATTGTTAAAAGATTTTAATATAGAAAGTATGCTAGATAAAAGGAAGCAAAAGTCTCCCAGATGAGAGTTAGAGGCCTGCCACAGAGACCCACAGACTTGAGTTGAACCCATGCAGGCAGGGAGAACCAAATGGATGTTGGATAGAGACACTGTATCTGCGCACACACACACACACACACACACACACACACACACACACGCACACGCACACGCACGCACACACATGCAGGCACGAGGCACAAGAGTCATCACACGTGCATACACACACAAGAGTAACAAAGAGATAAATAAAATAAATGTAAAGGAAAAATTCTGACTCATTTTATTTTAGAAAAAGAGTTGATTGTGGAGGACCAAGCAGAAAAAATTGGGACTACAGGGAAAGACTATAATAAGAATGCTACTGAAAATTATATATGAGAAAATTAAATGGATTTGAGCACATTTTCCTGTGTAGATATCCATATTAATTCACTGTGCATCATACAATTAACAAAAAATCTAAAATACATACATAAGTTATCACTGACGCGTTCCAGCTTTGTGCACCTGTTAACTCCAGTGGGCAAGCTGATAGGTCAGCTTACAAATGAAACTGGGACATGTTTCTTAGACATGATCTATGAAGTGCCACATGGGTATGTATAATTTGAAATATAGTGTGTTGTAATGGAAAATTACTTAAAATTGTGAATTTTTGTCTTCCTTGTCTATCAGGAGACTCTCAGAATAAGGGTCAGGATGATGGTGTGGCCACTAAGGGATACAGTGAGTCACAGTGCCTGAAGTAGTGTCCAGAGGAACAGGGAAAGCTTCTGGTTTCCCAGCTCTCCTCTACTCAGAAAGTCTCAATTACTGGAAAAACTTCAGAAATCCTTACCAAAAAGACCATTTAAAATCCCGAAATTCTACTTCTCAAAAATAAAATAACATTGCTTTCCAGGCTAGAAATACTGCCCAAGCCCCAACATGCTACACTGTCATTATGTCTAAAAATAAGCTGGACAAATCAAAGTCCTGAGGTCAGTTTTGAGTAACATGCTGTGGCAGCCACAGGGGCAGTGGCCTCACTCTGTTCCACTGTGGGCAGAGGACTCCTTAGAACAAATCTGCTCTCCCTCACTTCAGACACCATGTGCCAAGGGCCACTGCTGCTTTCCACATAGGCCTGTGGACTGAGGCTAAAATTCCGCAGTATTCTACCAGGCTCTTTTTTAAGGGGCTCGACAAAGTGAAACAGAGAGAGAACTCTCCCCAGCCCAGTAGTTTTTCTAAAAGAAACTTGACTTCTCTCTTTAATACCTACCATCTGCAAAATTTGAAACCTCCACCACATGCAAGAATTCTGCCTTATCGTAACACTGAATAGATCCATTCAGTTTATCAAGTTGGAACATCAAGAGTCAATAAAGGCCAATAAATTCATTTAACCAGCTACAAAGACTCAGACAAAGCAATCAAAATCATGATACTGCACAAAAACAAAGAAACAAAAAACCCCAAAGAATTTATATGTGAATACTGTCATAAAAATTGTCCACTTACCAGAATACATAATGGACAGCTTTGAAAATTACTGTCCTTTCCACAGAAATGAGAAGTAAAAAATAAAACAAATGATAACAATGAATGGTAAGCCATTAAAATGTGCTTAATTGTAAGCAACATCTTTGCTATTAAAATTTTTCCAAATGCCAATAATAAAGCCTAAATAATGACAATATAGAGAAAGGTGTCCCATGATAATCAGTGTCATGAAGAGAACTTTTTAGCTTTCAGTTACAAACAGTAAAGTGGCCAAAATTTTAATTAAACTCTCTTTCTCATGTCCACAGTGGTCTCTTAAATCAACCTCTTCTTAGGAGGTCACTTTGGAGCCAGACACAGGGGCACACATCTGTAATCACAGCACTGTAGAGTGGGAGGGAAGAGGATTCCAAGTTCAATGCCAGCTACACAGCATGACATTGTCTCAAAATAAGCAGCCATCATGGAAGTCAAAGCCACAACTTCAACATGTTTTACAGTGACACGCCAGAATCACTTCTTCCCTGAGTAATCAAGAATATTTGAATTTAAATCTGCAAAAAAAAGATTTTGAACCATATACCCTGTGTCTAAAGTCCTGCTATGCCCTGGATATGGTTTTAATATGATGACTGAATAAAGAACAAAAACCTTCATGATATCTCGGCAATATGACAGTTACATTTTTTTAAAGATAGAATCTTACTTTATGGCCTATGCTTGCGCAGAACCCCTAAGTTTGACTGATACCTTACACTTGCACCCCAAGCTTCCTGAATATCTGGGTCCAGAGGCACAGAATGCTACATTCTTAAAGAGATATAATTTTATTGTTGTTGGTCAGTGAGATAATTCATGCCAAGATCCCACATGTGTTAATAAGAACTCACTAAGCTCCCTTCTTGTTTTTAATATAGGTATTGAAATACACTAAATTGCTCAAATAATGATTTTTTTATTTTTTGCTTAAAAGGGTTTTGTAAAACAAAAAAAAAAATAGGACATTCTGAAAGTGAAAAACTTCAAGAAAGGATACAAATTTCGAATTTCCCAGAAACACACACCCACCTACACACAAACACAATATATATATATATATACTTACAATATTCATCAGAAAGTTAGCCAAGAGCACACACATTTTCTTTATTTGTACTAATTTTGTTCTTCCCAAATTAAAGTTCATGAATTAAGCATCCTTCCCTTTTCCACCAACCCAATTTGAAGGATTATTTCACCAGCCCTCATGTTAGGCTTTTCAGCTATGTATCACTATAGTAGAAGAAGACATACATAGAAGCATTCAGTTACATGTTTTATGCTTCACTGTATTCTGTTACAAGTCACTGCTAAGTTATAATCAACAGCAGTTATCCAAGTAGTACAATGTCTTTATAACATGGATGGCTAGAAGTGGAAGTTTTCTCCCTGACTAATACTGATTGGCCTAACATGATATTTTGTGTGTTATGGTCAGAAAACAAGGTTTCTTAAAAACAAGTCAGGTCATCAATCAAACCTAATTCAAGGTCTAACTTACTAGGATGAAAAAGGAAGTAGCTCAAAATTCCCTTTATTAGAGCAAGCAAGCAATGATAGGAATGGACCAAGGGGGCTTGTCTACAAGTTTAGAATTAACACAAAATCCAAATTAGGCAGTGACAAAAAGTACACTTCAATAAGTGCTGAGTTCCTTCTGCAGTTGAACAAGGAAACTTTTCAGCCTCTGAAATCTTTTAACTGGCATCTGCTTTATGAGAATAGAGAAGCTCAAGAATTCTTTGGCTGACCTCCTGCCAGAGGGTACGGGCAGCCTCTGACTGCTCCTGTCAGTCATATCAGAGCAGCCAAAACAGAACCAGAAGCGTCCATTCTTCCTTTGCCCCAAGATCGAATAGGAGATCACCAGGTCCTGTTTCCTTTATCTGGTCTTGTGTCTCTCAGCCTGAAGACTGACGGGCCATTATCAGATGGATCTGTTATAGCACAATGTATAATGGATATGCTTGCATTTATAAAATGAAAAACCACACTGGTGGGGGGTGAGGTTTCTTGCAACTAAATAAGATGCTCACATCTAACCAAATGAAACAACCATCGAATGCATCAGACTCAGCAAAGAAAAAACTACTTAATCTCTTAATGACTAAAGAATGGATTAAAAAACTGTGGTACACCTACACAATGGAATACTACTCAGCTATCAGAAACAACGAAATCATGCAATTTGCAGCCAAATGGATGGAACTAGAGAAGCTCATGCTGAGTGAGCTAACCCAGACTCAGAAGGATGCACATGGCATCTATTCACTTATAGTCACATTTTACCCATATAGTACAGGATAACTATACTACAACCAATGCACCAAAGGGAACAGGAACATGGACTTTGTTACCTGTCAATGAGACACTTTGCCCTAGTGGTGCTGCCTTGTATGTAGGCCCCCAGTGTTTGAGGAGGCTCTTGTCTCTCATATGACTGCCGAACTGGGGCAGGGGACTGTTATGTAGAGACACTCCACTCCAGAGGAGTGGGATGGAAGGGGTAGTGGGTAGAGGGGGGGGGACTGGGAGGGGTGGAAAGAGGACACTATGATGGAGATGTAACCTGAAGTAATAAATATTTTAAAAAAGAATGACTGAGTTCTTAATGGGGCTTTAATCTCAAAAGTCTCCTAGAAGATTCTACATTTTCAGGTAATCAAAACTATTCCTGTTACAAAGCTGTCCAAAAACTCTTGTGGCATGAAAGCAGCATGAGGAAAGATAAATGACTGTCCCTGTTACATCCTGTCTGTCCTTCACCACCAGGGCTGAAAGTTTGCAGAATTCCAGCTGGGAAGCAAGCCCTTTTAAAAGTGCAGAGCCCTGGGGGTTGAGATGAAGCCCTCTTCCTTCTAACTGTGCTCACTCATACTTAAAATACTTGAGTAAGATAGCTCTCCACTGCTTTCCAATTAAACTGCATGCTTCCTGTTCCATGAAGTTGACATCACATATAACATAGTAGATTTCAAGTACTTATACAATTATTATTGTTACATATTTCTAAATTCTGCCCATATCCTGGTTTCTGCTCTACTTCCCAGTAAACTCCATTTCCTATGGCCACACCTTCACACAGCATGCCTCAGGAGTGTCCTTCAATGGACAGGATTCATCCTCTTCTGGTTTCTGAGACCAATAAGCTTTATTCCCCCTTTGACTGTCTGTTTCCTTCATTCCTGTCACAGATTTACCAACCTCCTAACCCCTCACCTTTCAACTTCTGTCTTAAGCCTTAAGCCTTTCCCAATGAAGGGAAGTAACTTTCCTACTGATGGTTAACATTCTGCATCCCATAGTCTTCTTTTAAAAACACACAGGTATACACAACAAAACTTTATACACACATATACTAATGTGTGTCTACATAACATAATCTGTTATCATTTCAATTATTTACCAAGTATTTAAAGATAACATTCAGAAACACAGGCTGAGCCCTCACTGTTGACATCTTTCCCATGGTGTGATGGATGTTGGGCTGCACTCATCTTCAGACTATGGAACTCATCCCCCAGCTGCTGCAACTGTGGGAGCAGCTGGTTCCCAGCTGAGCCTTTCTCTGGGAAGGCTCTGCAACAGAAAGACCTACCCAAGCCTAAGAGAACTCTATCAGTAAAGGTCATACTTGCATTTAATAGTAGTCTCGGTGCTACCATGAAGACCTGTTCCTTTGTCTCAAAGAAGGACAATGTGGACCAGGCTGCCCTAACTGTGAGTCCACTGTAGGGCAGGCCAAAGGATTTCTTGGGATGCATTACAGATCAGGCCCCTCATTGTGTGCAGTCTATATAACCACTCCCTCATGATGCTGATGTAGAGAAAACCTCCCCAGTAACATTTTTCCTCACAAACCTCCACCTCCAGCCCTCTTACATGATGAACCCAACCTAAGACAGATGTCTATATAAGTTGGTTCTTTCTAATTTCTCTGACCCTACTGTGATCCTTTCTTTCGTTCATGAATATTTAAATTAGATGGGGCACTACCCTTTCTATCACCCCATCCTACCCTCCATATTCTTGTCTCTGGTCTCTGCATATTTTTCCTTCTCCCTGGCTTACATGTGTCTCCTTGGCTTTTCCCACATACCCATTAAGCATGCAGGGCTGAAGTGTCAACAACTGTCCATTACTGCTTGATCTCAGGAAGGTCCACTATCATCCTATTAATCTGGATCACTTCATCGTGGACATTTCCTTCAGAGCACTTCTCATGGTCTGAAATGATCATATTAATTTGACTAGTTGGGTAAAAGAAACATATTGCCACTTCCAACATTCTTATACATCCACTAGACTATTAACTACCTGATAACAGGGAATGTGGTATCTTGTTTGCTAGGATTTCTGCAAAGGCACAGAATGGGTATCAAATTAGTATGGTTCCAAGAATGAGGAACTTATTACATAGGCACTAACTTTAAATCTAACTACCATCAATATCACGTTGGAGGAGGAGGTCCCGAGGAGAAACAGAAATGTATGATAAAATGAGGCCAAACCAAGAATAAAAACCTGCAGTAGAGGAACTTTTTAAAAAAGAGAAGAGTTGGATTCTCCAAGCTTCAAATTATGATGAGCCTGGAAAACACCAAAAGATTATGGTGCAATTCAGCATGATCTACTACTCATCTCCTATGCAGCTTTACCCCAACTCCCACGTTCCTGCTGGTCAAGCTGTTGAAAGAACTACAGCAGGAG
Source organism: Lophiomys imhausi (assembly GCA_907164525.1). Classification (NCBI taxonomy): domain Eukaryota; kingdom Metazoa; phylum Chordata; class Mammalia; order Rodentia; family Muridae; genus Lophiomys; species Lophiomys imhausi. The sequence goes on from CAJQZJ010004763.1 coordinate 11,776,498, forward strand.
AACGAAGGACTGCAGGTCTATAACCTTGCCATCCTGGCCAGTGATACATCTCATGTGTTGGGCTATGGCTCATAGTAAGGAGTGTATGGGGGAAAGGTCCTGAATGCCTAAGTGGAGCAGCTGTGAAGTAAAGAAAAGGAGTCCCTGGTGGTAGTAGCAGAAGGCCTCCTGGGCAGATCTGCTCTCTACTGAATTGTCATCTTCTGCCTCCAAACAAACTGTTGCTTCACACAAACTGTATTGAATTGAGAACGCTATTATTTTATAATCAAAGTTTCTCTGCCCAAAGTGTTCATTCAATCACTTTCATATTGTTACAAATTTCCCATCAGGCAACTTATCTTTTTTCCATGGATGTTGATGCAATTTCTCCCTCTATTTAAAATAGTAAATATTTCCGTATTAACAGTGAACAATTACTAGGTCAGTCCTAGGCAGCCTTTAATTTGCATTATTTTCTCAGGGTGTCTTCAATTATTCCACAGTAACATACAAGTTGCTTGGAAACTAAAATTTCATTCCACATATGGATACTAATTCCCTCATAGTCTTAGACTCCATTTGTTGTTATCTCCATTTGTTGAATACTTCTCTACTGGTAGTAGTAATAGATTATACAGGAAATACGAAAGGAGTGTTTGTAAATACCAAGAGACCCAAAACTCTTAGGCAGAAACCAAAATTAGATTAATTTAGTGCACTAAAGAAATTACTACATCAGATAGTAAGAATCACAACAGCTTGCTATTTTTCAATCAGGGCGATTAGCAGCTAGAGTAGTCCACACTTATTATAACCCAGATGTTTCAGGGAAATTCACCATAACACACATGCACATGCACACGCACACACGCACACACAGACACACACACACAAACACATACACACAGACACACACACACAAACACATACACACAGACACACACACATGCACACACACACAAACATACACACACATACACATACACACACAGACATACACACATGCACACACACACAAACACATACACACACTTTCACATACACAATACTAAAAATTGCAACACTCCCCTTGAAAACTGAAGATTGAATTTCAGCATAGATTCTTAGATTTAAGTACTACACATGTTCTACCAATAGGTAGAAATGAAGGAAAACACTTTACAACGTTAAAGTTACTGGCAAGATGACTCAGCAGGTAAAAAATTTTGCCCAAGTCCTACACAATCAATTTCAGAAACACATGATGGAAGGAAAGAATTGACTTTCAAAGTTATACCTCGACCTGCATGCATGTATCAAAACACACACACACACACACACACACACACACACACACACACACACACAGAGACATCCACTAAAAAGGCAAAAACGAAAAAACACTTTTAGGACCAGCAAGATGGCTTGGTGGATAAGGATACTTGTCTCTAAAACTGAAGACCTGCATTCAGTTCCCAGAACCAACATGACAGAAAATGAGAATTAAGTCCTGGAAGTTGTCTTGTGACCTCCCTTCAGAGAACACTCACACATGCACCACCCAAACACATGTATAAATACATAGATGTTAACAAAAAAAGGAGAGACAGAGGGATAGAAAAAGATGGTGGTGGCGTATGCCTTTAATCCAACTACTTGGGTGGAAGAGGCAAAGGAATCTCTGAGTTCGAGACCAGCCTGGTCTACAGAGCAAGTTCTAAGACAGTCAAGGCTATGCAGAACAACCCTGTCTCAAAAAACAACAACAACAAAACAACCAAAAAAACAACACAAAAAAACCTAAAAACATCAACAACAACAACAAAAAAAAAAGATGTTAAAGGTAACTATGCCTTGTCCAAATTAGGAAGCTATGTAGAAAGCCATACTCTGCCTAATAAAAGAAATAGTCAATGCCTTCAGGCTAAACAGTTTCACAAGCTGTGTCTACAATACACAGAGTGGCTGGGAAAGTCCCAATTATATTTGCCACTGTTTAAATGGGTGACAAGGCAGATACCAAATTATGCAATCCATCTTCCATGAAGTGTGGCCAATAAATATAGTTCTGTGCTGTGCCTTAATAAAAATCATCTTCATTTTCTTCATATTCTCCAGGAAAGAAAAAAAGAAAACCAGCAATGTCTGAGATGAATAAAGTTAAGCATGAAGCAACCTCATAGGCAAGAATTAAAATGCTTCTAAGGAAAACCCTGAATAATTTAAGAGTTCCCTCAGTGTTTCAATCTTCAATCTCTTGTTCTCTAAGAAGAGATTATGTCTCCCACTCAGGGTCCTTTCATCAAATCCTGGTGTCTCAATTTAGCACCTTCTGTTGGTCTTATTTATTCCATTCAGACATTAAAATACCAATTCAACCTTATCCATGAGGGAGGGAAACAGACATCTTTAGACCTATTTAAAAACACACTTCAAGTATGTAACATCAACTTGATAACACCACCCACTACACAAAAATGTCTATAATCTTCAATGTTTGTGAACATTTGAATCATATAGCATTTTGATGATTTACATTTACGGAGAGCTAATTTCTGTTGCACTAGATGGTCACAGAAAACACAGACACACAAATTTGGAACTGTTTCTAAATAGACTGAATACAAGTCTATAAAGATTATGTCGTTGTTTTCAATATTTTCTAGTTTATGAGACATGGTCTTGTCGAGTTCAGGTTGCTTTTGTACTTGGGGACCTTCCTGCCTCAGCCCTGAATGCTAGGATTGCAAGGAGACTGTCTCTATGCCTGGCCAAGGGTTTTCCTTATTGCATAACATTGCAAAAGATTTAAAAAAAAATCTTTTCAAGTTCCACTTCTATAATTTGCGGAACTTCTCACAACAGTTTTCACAAAACCATGGGTTTCATAGCAATTTTACTTCCGTAATTATGCTGGATCCTTGAACTCACTGAAATCTGCCTGCAGTGCACTGTGCTAACTTTGCAGATTTCACAGAACAGAACTGTGGGTAGGAAGATCTGAGAGAGGGATTGGGGCAAGTAAGTCAATCCTATATAGAACCAAGCAGCAGCAGCCACAGCAGCAGCAGCAGCCACAGCAGCAGCAGCAGTCCTGCCCACAAGAGTTTCATGATCTTGGTAAAAACAGGTGAGGGGCCCAGGTAGATGGCTCTGTGGGTATATGTGCCTGTTGTGCAAGCACAAGGACTTAAGTTCAATCCCCAGCAGTGGCCTGTGTCCATAATCCCCCTGCTCCTAAAGAGTAAAGGGAGGCAGGTAGTGACAGACAAAAGCTTGAAGCTGTCAGACCTGCTAAGCCTGACTCATGCAGCTTTGAACAACTTAGAAACCCTGTTAGGAGGAAAGTGAGGACAGACCCTGAGGCTGTCCTCTGATGTCCACACTATGCCACAGTATAAGTGCACTCTTACACACACACACACATACACAAAATCACCCTCACAAATGATTTTTTTTAAAGGGGCAAGCACAAATGATTTTGAGTGTACTCTCCCTCACTTTCTTGGGTCCTTCACTAGTGCTGGAGGAGCTTTATCAAGTAAGAGTCAAAACTTTCTCTTCTATATGTAAACCTCTCCTATTTGTTGGCCTGTGAAAATAAAGTGGACATTCATGATCCATGACAGCTGACTAGCTAGTGCCCGTGGGAGCCAGTGGATATATCAGGAGTATAAGAATCAGCCCCAGTATACAGAGAATGGAAGTGGTATGTGATACCATCTGACCTCAAACCGGGAGTTTCCTGACTTCTAGACCAATGAGAATGGAGGCACAGCAAAGAGCTTCTCAAAAGCAATATCTAATTTCTGGCCCGTGCTGAGTTATTCATGAGGCACTAATACTAACTTCCACTAATGCCTTCAGCCCTCCAAGTGCCACTGGTGTGCTTGACAGTCAAGAGTCAAGAGAAAAGTGCCTCAGACCACTCAAACATAGTTAATTTCAAGAAAAGGTGGCCATTTTATGAATGAAACAGTTATCGCCTGGGTTCACAGAGGCTCTAACTCTGAGAATGTAGGTTACACGCTCATTAACTTCAGAGGGATGGAGGAAGCAGGTTTGACTCCAGGGCTTCCCCACAGACCTGTGGGTAAGGGACAAACAGGAAGGGCAGGTCTCCACCATGTGCTCTACCTCTTACCTATATGTTGAAAATTCATCAGAGTATTGTGAGAAACACCATAGGTTTCCCCTACATGCTAGGAAACCTGAGGCAGCATCTACCATTGGGCTCTGATTGGTTCAGATGTGCGTGGTGACGCTCTGAACTGATCCAGCACTGGCCTGCAATGTTCTTTCGGAACAGGTCTGTAAACAAATTGATGGAGTGGTGGAACTGAACCGATGCAAAAGGAAACAATGCCCACCAAAGGAACACAGAAGTAAGTTTGCACCTTTCAATTCAGAACATGATCTGATCACAGCTTTTCAGGGACCAAGAAGATTCTCCACTAAAAGAAGCATCTCATGTTGAGGAAAGTAGAATACTTATCCACACCCCCAAGTTAGAGGGCAATGCCATTGAAACTTGTCATTTTAGAATCACTGGAATGTTAGGTGGATAAGAAACAAAAAAGAAAACAGACAAACCAAAGGGGAAGTGGTGTGAAAAGTCCAGAGCTTCCAAACCACTCTTTTTAGTCTTGGAGTTTGAAGTGTTACATATAAAAAGTTTGCAAACTCAAATTTAATCTCCAGCCTTGAAAAACTCCTGCCTTCCAGGATGGTGTCGACTCAAGAAACGTATACCTTCCAAACTCTGTTCTGGAAAGCTCTTCTCCCAGTCAAACATGTGGCTTTTCCTTTGTCTCTTGTGGGACTTTTTAGGTAAACCACATTAAGTGAAGTGTTTCCTAGTCATCTGTCTTTAAGATTGTAATGTATTATCCATTAGATGTACACACACAGCTCTGAGTCCCATTTCCTTGTTTCATTCTTTTGATACCTATTGTCTATCTCACATACTTATATGTTTCCTATGATTTAAATCTAAACACCATAAAGAAAGGTATTTCTTTTTTCTTTATTCTCTGCAGGATCGCTAAGTCTTAGTAATGGTACACAACACATAGCAAACAATATTACTAGTTTAATCAATCACTGGACCCACTAAGAAGCAGGAGGAATTTGAAGTATACAGGCTGATATTTCTCAGTGATAGAGTGCTTAAATGGATGTGCAAGGTCCTGAGTTTGATTCCCAGAGCCAAATACATGAATTCGTAAATAAAACACATCATTCATATTATTCATAAATAAATAATAAAGACTTTACAAGCATTCATGAGGAATCGTTAGTCTCCCCCCGCCCCCATCCTCCACAAGCCTGGAAATTGCTTTACAGTCTATTCACTGTAGCTCTTAAGTGACTGCAGTTGTGGAGGATAAAATCATCATTTAATCTCATAAATGTGGCATATTTATATCTATTGTTTTGTATAATACTTACTGTTATAAGAGAAGGAACCAGCTGTTGGACTGAAAAGGGAAACCTCTGGAGGGAAGAGGGTGGAAGGGCGGGTTAGGAAGGGGGAATAGGGAGGGGTTTGTTACTGAGATGTAACTTGAAGAAAAAAAAATAAAGTATTTATAAAAAAAAAATAAAAAAAAATCATCCCCAATCTTCCCCACAAAGGAGGCACAACACATATAAAAGCAACCTAACATATACAGGGATGCTTACAAAATACCACACACTGTTCTAAGTGTGGTAAAATATAATTCAGTCCTCCCAATAATTCTGCAGCACGAGTTCCTATTTCATTTGTCTGAAGAGAATACCGAGGCATGGACTTTAAGAAGCATTCACAAATTGCAATATGAAATCAGCCCTCTTTTAGAAGTCACATGCCTGTCTCCAAATGGAATGATGATCAGAGGTTCAGAGGTACAGGAAGTCGTGTTTGTGTTTGAGGTAGTATGAGAAGCAATATCACATGAAACAACACTTAGACATTCCGAGGCCTAATGCTAATTTGATGTCAAAGGAAGGTGGATCAGGTATAGAAAGCAGCAATGTCTCGCTGCAATAGGACACTGGTGACACTAGCTGGCGACTTCTCTTTAGATGTTGAAAATTTTGAAGACTTGAAAGGTGAAATCTATATCTGGAAGTGAATTCATTCATACAGTTTCTCAGTATCCAATCTAAGGATAGTCTGTTAGTATTATTTTAATCACTGGGGACTAGAATAAGATAGTCCTGAATGTGAGGAATTAATTTATTGGCACAGGTAGTTATAGGACAAGAAGAGGTCAGAGCAAGTACATCATAGAATGCATAGAGTTTGTAGACAAACAGCAAGCAAAGAGGTGAACATGTAAGCAGGAGGAGATTATATAGGAGTTTTCATGCTACAAGATTGAATTTATTTAAAAGAATATATTAAATAAGTCATATACAACAAATATTTTTAGAATGAAAAATAATCTACAATGTCTTCAAAGCCCTGACATAGAATCTATTTTTCTTCTTTGTGCAGTTAGGTAACAATTTCGACACAGGAAATCATTTGTTAGCTTCTCGAAACCAAACAATAATCCTGAAAATATGAGAATTCCTTCTTTTATCCTAAGCCAGTTCTTATGAGAAATTATTCAGATATTTCTGTTTGGAGGCACCTACAAAAACCAACCAAACAAACAAATACCCTCAAAATCCTGATCTTTTTCATCTAGAAATTCCTTTCTTAAATAGGAGTCCTTGGAATATATCAAATACCCATTTTCTATTTGAGTTAAAATCCTAACAATGGCTGGAAACAGCAGAGGATACAGAACACATCTTCATGTTTCCCCTGGTTTATACAGCTAGGCAGCCACAATCTCTGTAGTCCTTCTGGCCATGCCAAAGGCATCATCTACAATCTCTAACCTTCCCTAATGCTTATGGTCAACACTTTAATTTGAACTCTTTCCTCAAACTGACATAGACATATAACCAAAAACCTCCTTATGCTTCAGACTCATCTTGTACAAAGAGTTCTCAGTAGATATACCATGTAGTGTATCTATAGTAATTTAATGAGTAAAAGGCACATGAATAGTGCCTTGTCCACTGTCAGCACTCAATGAAAACTGGCTATCATTTTTTGCTTTCTTGTTTTCCTTAGTGGCTTGCAATTTAATTTAAAATGTTTTGTAAGCACATTCATGTTGAAACAATTTAAAGAATATATAAAATAAAAGTTGCATATGAAAATTTCCTCATCTTCATCCCTTGGTCTCCAAAGACATCCCCATGCATGCTCTTTCAGGTATATTTTTGTGTCGTGTAATATAGTTCCAGATCCAAACAGTTTCCATGTAAGTTGAATCATGCTATATAAACTATTCTCTAGTTTTCTCTTTTCCCCCCATCTAACATGCTTTGAATAAATACTTTTTTGTAAGTATAATCTCTGATAACCATCAGTTTTTACTACTACTAAATAATAGTGAAAAAATTGTTGTATTAACCCACATACTTTCGGAATTATACTTTGATGAAAAGACTAGAGATATACCTACTTGATCCAAGGCTACGTAAGTTAGAAAATTGTGAAATTTCCTGCAAGAAACAACACACCTTGGTGGTATATTTCAAAGTCTTTAAAAAAAAAAAAGTTTCTCTAAATCAGAAAATAATAAGAACACAAATATATGGATTTGACTAGTTAAAAATACATGTGAAGTGACCTTTGCTTTATCTACTAGCAGAAATACCTTCAGAGAAGTAGTTAAAGGAAAAGACTAACAGCTCATAGATGTCAGCATGCTTGCTGGCAAGTAGCTGAAAGAGGTACCAGGAGTACTGACTCTCATACTGGAATTAAACTAAAAAAGGATCATGCACATACTGCATTTATTCTGCTTCTCCCAAGCCCTTTTCCTTTTGAATATGTATAGTGCCACCCCTGAAGTTGAACTGCCCTGGCTTGGCCTTTCCAGATGATGTACTCTAGAAAGCAACAAGGTGTCTAAGGACTGAGCAATCCTTTTACTATGATGTTATAGAGTAATCTGAAGACATGTGGTTCTTTTTGTTTTAACCAAGAGATTAAGGCAAGTATGTTGTTCAAATATAGGTGAAAGAACCATACAGTATATGATAACTATCCTACAACCAACAGACTGAAAGGAACAGGAACATAGACTTTGTTACTTGTTAGTGGGACACTTTGCCCTAGTGGTGCTGCCATGTTGGCCCCCAGTGCAAGAGGAAGCTCTTAGTCCTCATATGACTGCTGAACTGAAGGTGGGGGGATTGATATGTAGGGGCACCCCACACTGGAGGAGTAGGATAGGTGAGAGAAGGGGGAGAGGGTGGGAGGATGGACCTGGTGGGATGGAGGGAGGGGACTGTGATGGAGATGTAACTTGAAGTAATAAATAAACATTAAAAAAATAAAGAATGGAGATTTTAATTCTAGTACTTGGGAGGCAGAAGAAGACAAATCTCTTTGAGTTCCAGGACAGCCTGGTCAACATAGTGTGTTCTAGAATGGCCAGGGCTACACAGTGAGACCATGTCTCACAAAGAAAGAAAATGTGTTACAAATTTCTTATAAAAACATATTACTGTATCTAATTCATGAAGACATTTCTTCACGAAGAAATTCATTTGAATGGCTGCTACAGTTTATTTACAATAATCAAAAACTGCAGAGAAATCAAATGTCTACTGTCTAGGGAACTGACAAATAAATTGTGGCACAGTCTCACAAGAGAATACTACCTGTCAATAAAGAGACCAACTCCCAACACATGCAGCAATGGAATTTTTACAACACATTATATTACTCATGAGAATCCATGAAAAGATATATGCTGCATGATTGCATTTATATGAAATCTTACAAACAGCAAAGTAGTAGTAACATGGTCAGTTTGCTACAGACAAGGAAGTAGAGGAAAGGAACTGACTGCAAACAAGAACAAAGAAAATGTGGAGGTTATTAGAAATGTTTAGGGTCATGATGGTGATTACATAGCTGTTATGCATTTCAAGACCCACCTAATTATACACTTAGAAGTGAATTTTATTGTATAAAAGTTCTGTCATGACAAGGCTAATTTTAAAAATTAAAAAATGCTCCTATATATCTTCATCATATATACATCATATATAAAATTTCATTCATTATATATATCATATATATAATATACATATATATCATGTATCTAAAGGTTACAAAGGTTACATCTTGATTAGCCAAAAGCATCAATTTTTAGAAACTGATTATAAACAAGCAACAGTCACTGATTTTGGGAAAGGACTAGGCACATTTACAATGCAACCATCTCTGGGAATTATGATTCATATTGTGAAATTGGTTGGACTACTTGTTTATTTCATTTCAACTGAGTATGTACTCAAACTTGCTACATTCCTTCTTGCTTCTAATCTTTCTGAGTATTAATTTTTATTTTGAAGTGGAAACAGAACATGTAACACCCAACAGGCAACTGAAATTTAAATTCACCTCAGAGTTACTGACCAAATCCAGGCAAGACAAAGCTACTTTTCAAAATTCTTCCTGTTATAAACAAGAAATCATTCCAATGCCTTGTAAGGTTTATTTTTAATAGCTCAAAGTTGTACATTGCCTATCTTTACTTTTGTCAATGAAACTTATGTAATCTATACTATACCAATTTATAATAAATGTCAAAGGAGGAAAAGTCCTCTAGTAGAGAAAATTGTCATAAGCACACACACATACAAATAAATTAGTACTTCCTTATCCCCCAGGTTCAGGGGGCTAACGCCAGGTAAAGGAGGAGTTGTGAAAGTTCTGTTTGCTTCTAAACTCCCACCTTAAGCCACATTTCCCAGCCCCGAGAACAAGGGATTGTTCTTAGCTCCAAAAAGCTTTTTAAAACAAGCAGTTCCTTCTTATCAACCCTTCAGAATAAACAATAAAAGTACAACCCTATCCCTCCCAAGCCAGCCTTCAGGAAAGATGCCCAAATCCATTGCCAGAATAATCTCAATTCCCAGCTCAAGGGCTTCTAGGTAAGCAGTGCACTCAACTGCCACCGGCTGATGGTGCAGATTTAATGACACAGATTAAAGAAAATGGCAAAGAAACAGGCACATTTTTTAACAGTTTGTTTTCCAAATCCACACTACAGTTGTTCTGACCGAGAGGCTCTCCTCTTCCCAGGATGGAGCTTTTTGGGAGTCTTATCACCTATCATTCCAAACAAAAACAGTGTTCCATCCAGGTGATTAATCTCACTAACCCTGAACAGAGATGGTACTTATTGACACCTGTCACTTGTTTGCTTAACTCTCAAGGAGTGATGCTACTATTCACCTACTGAAAGTAGCAGATGCTGTGGATGGGAAAAGTCATTCCTTTTACAAAGCCAATGTTGCAACAGCAAGTGTCTGGAAGGGCCCATCATTCTCTTGCATAAATCAGACTGTACTTTTTCCCCATTCTTGTCTGCTTCTACTCATACCATAGCTGAACAGATTCAAAATACTATCGATTAATTAAAGTACTCTAAAATGTTACTTTCTCTCAACTGTATGTTGCTGGAAGGTAAAGACCATGAATTCTACCCTCAGAACTTCTTCAGAACATGAGAAAGCATTGGTCACATACTAAGTACCAGCCAGGAACTACGGAAGCCCTGCATGGCCCATGAGGTCACTGTTGCTCATACTTTTTAAAAGCCTTAAAATTGTCCAGATACAACCTATGCTTCATATTTGTCAATTTTTGTTAAGGATAGCACTGTCCAGAGATAACTTAGTACAAACCACAAACTCAATTTTAAATTGTTTAGTAGCCATATGTTTAAAAAAATAAATCATTTTACTGATATATTTAACAAATATATTTTAAAACTTTTTTGTAGGTTTTGTTGGAGACAGGGTTTCTCTCTGTAGTAGCTCTGGCTCTCCTGGACTCACTTGTAGACCAGGCTGGCCTTGAACTCACTGAGATCTTCCTGCCTCTGCCTTCCAAGTGTAGAGGATCAAAGGTGCGCGCCACTTTTTAAAATAAGCACCCAGATTATTTTAAAAGTCTTATTTCAACATAGACTCCATATAAAAATATAAATGAGTTATATTACACTCTAAATCTTCAAAGCCTGGGTGTGTATTTTATATTTAAACCAAATCTCAAACGAAAATAGATCCATTTTAAATGCCACTTGGCTACATGTCCAGTGGTTGCCACACTGGACAGGAAAAACACAGGGATGGAATTTTGCACATACAGGAATGTGTTCATTTCAAGGACACCCACTGAGTACCAGCTACCCAGAAATCAAAATGACCTAAGCTGTAATATGAGCATATAGAGCTATAGGGTCCAATCTTTTTTCTGTAGCCAATAGTACTTAGTAGTAGGTACAGGTAGATATCTAATAACATGAGATATTAGTGACCTAGAGAAAGTGTTACATGATGTTAAAGGCTGAGAGATCTTGAAGGGCCACTGTGATTGTGAATCGGCACTGTCGATTTAATTTAGAATGCTCTGGGGCAATCTTCTGAGTGTGCCTCTGTGGGTGTACCGTACCATTAGCTGGAGCAGACACCAAATGAAAGGGGGAAGGGGTGGGGGCAAATAACACTAGCTTGCCCCACTTTCTGTTTCCTAATCCACCCAGATGTGATCAAGCAACTGTCCCCTGCCCCTGCCACCACCATGCCTTTCCTACCGCAATGAAATGCATTTCCTCAAACCATGAGCCAAAATAAACATCTCCTCCCTCCAGTTGTGCCGTATCAGGCACTTTACCACACTGAAGAAAAAAGTAAGCAATACAATCACGAAACCTGTTAGAACTTCATTCAGTGAAGGTAAGTGTTACTTAAGAGTGGTTTGGGGTTCTTAAGTGTGCTGAGTTTCCAAACGTTTTCTGTACAAATGACTGACTTCAGTAACATATCCAGTAAACGGTTTACTTCTCCTAAAGGCTGATGGGGCCAATGGAATCACTCAGTGGGTAAGAAGATTTGCTGCCAAGTCTTAGAATCAGAGTTCAATTTCTAGAACCAACACTGTAGGATCGAATCAACTTCTTTAAGTTGCCCTCTGTCTTCCACATGTATACAGACACACACACAAACACACACACACACACACAAATTAGTTAGCTAGCTTATTAAAAAACACTTAAAAGATTGTAGTAATACTAGCAAAATATTGACTGAATAGCCAAAAATGTAAATTGGCAAAAAAATAGAGAAAGTAAGATGGAAGAAGGTTCTAGGTCTCAGTGTGATTTTAAAACTACAAAGGTTTGAAGTGGGAAGAGGAGGCTACTCCAGGAAGATGTGTGTTGTAGAGTGTGGTGTGCGGTTGTACCTTGTCATCATGCTTAGTATTGTTTAACATTTCCTCAGTAAAATACACACTGTAATAGATGGCAAGCTGCTCCAGTTCTCATTAGCATATAAGAGAAATGGAAGAAACGACTTTCTGGATCACAATAATTTCCAACATGAGGTTAGATGACTAGTAATCCTATATATAAGTAGCAAAATGATGGAAGACGGCTGTACTACCAACTGTTTAGACATAAATGAAGTTCTTTGAAGTCCCCGTGTACATAGACAACAAAACATTTGTAACACGACTACTTAAACAGATTAAAATATTACAAGTTTTTACTCATCAAAATATTCACCATACTTATTCGAGTCTTTTTGCTTCATTCAAAAATGTTTCACAATCTAACTTACAGCAAGCACAGGTAGAAGCTGGGTACACATATAACAAACACAGCAGGAAAAATATCTTGAGCCCAAAACAGATGTGTGTGAAATAAGAGAGCAGGCCACCTGGTCTCGGAATGGAAAGTGCAGAGGTTCTTTGGGCTAACACACTCAGCCTATGATACAGTAGCTTTGTAATAGTCAAAGTAAGGCTGCTGCTTGTGAACGAACAGCAAGAGGGAAGCAGGAGACCGGCAGGAGAGGAGAGGGAGGCACATTACTCCCGTAAGTAGAAAATTCGTCTAAAAGCTCTGAGCTAAGCCTACTTATGTTACTCTTTGCTGCTTGACTTGTGCCAGATACCCGTGCCTGGTTATGGTCTCGAAATCTAAAGGGGAATACAGAGAAATGAGAACAGGACAAGCACACACAGAGGATGAAAGGTTTGGAAAAGGAGATCAAGAGGCTAGGTGTACTTGAACTGTGAAGGGAAAGCTGAGAGGATGCCTTCTCATGTTTCAGAACTATATGGAATATTGTAGTGGGAATGCTAACCAACTAGTCTCATGTCGACTGAGGAAAAAAACAAGAAGGAAAGGCTTCAATCAAAGTAATGGCAAACTTAGCTCTTAAGGGAAATTGGGGATTTTTTTTCAAAAATCACTTAAAATTGGTTATACATTTAATGCACCTATGCTGGTTAAGGTATATGAGTGAGTACTCCAATCATAGGTTCCTTTTAAATAAATTCTAATATCTCTATATTCTTTATCAAGATGAGCATTAAAATGCATCAAGAGGCATAAGGTACTACTGAACAGAACTGAAAACTGCCTTAGACCAAAGCATAACCTGAAACACTAGGTAAGATCTTTAACCAAATATACATATATATATATATATATATGTATGTATATTGGAATGTTCCCTAAGCAACAGATTTGCACCATACACCTTCCCTGTATCTTTGCTAACAGTAGTCACACAACTGAAAAACAAAAGGTGCACACATATCAACCTTCAAAAAAAATCCTCTCTGCAGTTTGATTTCACATCCATTCAGCAGCTATCCCCTTTCCCACTCCTTCCTGCCTGGTGTTCACAGGCAACAGTCTTACTTTGATTATCATAAGGTTACTGTACTAAGCAGTGGGGTAGTCCAGAGGGGCTCTGCATTTTCCACTACTGAGGGTTTGCAGCTCACACTTTAGGTGGTCCACAACATTAATTCTGTGATAACCTGAAGGCTTACAAGGTACTCACTCTAGCAGTCAGCAAACAAATTTTGGGAATGGATTCCTCCAGAATCACCTAATACTATAAATAGCTCCCGGGCCATGGACTGCATTGCCGGATCTTCTCTACTCAAAGGAAAAGATGAAAGAGCTGGCAATCTTTGGTGCAGTTCCAGACTTTTAGTCTATTTGTTGCCTGGTTTCTGTGCTTACCTCTGCTCCTTAACCACCTCAGGGAGCTACACCATTACTCTAGCAAATAGATCACCCAGTAACTTTCACATAAAGAATAGGAGGATGTTTTCTTCTGAGCTCTGTGAAGAAACTTTTGAAACACCGCTTGTATTCTACATCCGACTCTACAATGTGCTTTCAAACTGAATTTGTTTTATTTCCTTCAAACTCAAAGCTGTTTTTCTTCTTTCTAATGGAGTCAAGCCATGTGACATTCAAAGGAGAAATAATCGTTATACTACAGTTAAGCTCATCTGGGAATAAAAACAGAAAAGTGTTTTTCTATTTAGTTTAACAAACTCAACTCCCCAGCCATCTATGCAACTAATTACATTCTCTCAAAATGTTATTTCTCTGAGTATTTATAACCTGTGGTTCATTTCACATAATTTTTAACCTGAAATAAAAAAAAAAGAAATGTTATCTCAATTCACAAGAAGTTGAGATCAATGGTCATTGTGTTAATCTGTTTTATGCCATTGCACGTGTGCTCATGTGTGTGTGTGTGTGTGTGTGTGTGTGTGTGTGTGTGTGTGTGAGAGAGAGAGAGAGAGAGAGAGAGAGGGGCGGGGGAGGGGACCTAAAAATCAAATCAAACATTATTTTCCTCAGTCTCAGATGTCTCAGGCTCTGGCTGGCTCTGTGATTTTTTTTTTTTTTTTTTTTTGGTCTGTGATGGGGCAGAGATACAGCAGAAGGGTGTAATTACAGGCAGCTAACACATGGCAAGCAAGAAAGGAAGAGGGGAAAGAAAAAAGAAAAAGGGAGAAAAAGAGAAGAATGAGAGAGGAATGGGAGAAAGGGAAACAGAAAGAGGAGAAAGGCAAGATACATTCTTCAAATGGAAGTAGACCATCTGTGATCCATTTCTTCCAACTATGCCCCACCTTCTAATAGGCCATTCAGCTATGATTGCAATAGACTAACATCTTATGATGTCAGTGGCCTCAGAATCCAATCACCTGTCAATAACACCACTAGCTGGGGCCAAGAGACCAAACATCAAACACAGGAGCCCTTTGAATTGAACTGACATTTCATAACCAAACCATAAACAAATTTTTATTTTTTGTACTTTATATTCATTCATTCATAATTTTTATCTGTCATTTGAGCTACAAACTTTGGCTTATATGTTTTAAAGACTTCGGGAATTATCTCAGATTCAGAGTTGAAAAAAAATAAACAAAAACCGAGAACTTGCTAGAGAAGGGATGATTGTCTTGATGTGCAATTATATACACTTAGAAAGGGGAAGGCAGAGGGAGAACTACGGAAGTATTTTGGGATATGATTTTTTTTTTTTTTTTGTTAATGAATCTGGTGAGACACGGAAGCCTGTGCTCCAAACACCACACTCACCTGGTTCTGAGGTGTCCAACAACACAGGATAGCTACACAAGTAAAGAGCAGCCCCATCTGGTCCTCCTTCAAGGGGGCTTTTGTATGTGGAATGGAACCTGAGAGCTATGAGACACAGGCACATAGGAAAGAGCCTTAGAATATTAATTATGCAGACAGGAAAGAAAAATCACCCAGGTAGAGTCTGTTCAAGGTTGAACTAGGGATGGGATAAGATGCATATCCATCCTTAATTTAATTTCCATAGATTAATTCTAATGTGAAAGCTAAGCTATGGGAAGGAATTAGTATACCTGGAAAGAAACTATTTAAAGTACCAGTCTTTTGAACCCACCAAGTCTCATATTAAAGAGTTTATGACAGCTGTATTTCAATACATTTATAAAATTGTATACTTTGGCAAGATTTACTCATATTTTTTGAGTAAATTTCTGTCATTAAAAACAAGAAAACAAGATGGCCATGGCATAACTGAAGTGGGTTAGATTTTATCACTGGAAAGTAACATGAAAGCTGTTAAGTCATCATCAACTAGAATGGTTGTGGAGCTCAGGGCACATATGTCACCTCTAGCAGAAGCTGGGCTATGGGAAGTGTTTTTAAGGCTGGAGGAATGAAAACCAAGGAACTGAAGTTATAAATACAAAGTCATTCTATCATTCTATGCTCTTAGGATTACTTGATGCCCTGCATCACTGTCCCTTGAATACAACAAACCTTGCTTTTTAGCCACCTAACACACACATTGTCAGGAACAAGTGACAATTATTCTTTACTCCCACTTATTCAAGAAATAGTAAATGACTACAACTAAGGGATAATGAAATATACTGATAAAGCCAAGTGAATTGAGCCACTTGTCTATATTAACCCTTGAATAGTTTTATTCTAAGGTCTCTACCTACCGACAGGCTGCTGGTGCCTCGGTGTTATGGCTACTTCAAGTTCAGCAGTGAGGCAAAGCTGTTGGAAGGAGAAGGTAAATGTGCTGTCTTCAGAGAAAATATAGAATTAAAGACTGCTGACCTCAGGTAATACAAGTTGATATTGACAACCTGGAAAAGGCCTCAATAAGCATTTAGGAGATCGATCAAGTGTTCCACTCTTGTAGTAAGAGACTGATCATCTGTCTAGCACAACTCCGTCTTTGCATGGATTCTGGAATGTGTTATACACAATAAGTGCGTGTAGCTTTCCTTAAAATGTGAATTCTGTGGAATTACAAACTTCCGTTACAGTAGTTTTCAGCTCTAGCACTTGAAATTTTACATGTCTATAGATTCACAGAAAATATTTTAAGTATAGAAACCACATTTATAATCTATAAAGTTTCATTATTCTACCATTTTAGCAGTGATATTTAAAGTTGAGTACCTGTGTGTATCTACATATATGATGAGCACACTCTTTAGAATGCCTCAATAAATCCATTGCAGAACACATTTAAAAGACCTAAAAGCTGTGGAAACTATTTCCATTTAAACACAAACTACCCCCAAAGGAAACTTGAGTAAGCTTAATAGAAAGTATTTAACACTGAAATAAATTCAAAATCTATATATTTCACATTAGTATGATACTATTTTTACCTAAAAATTTGTACCTGTTTGAACTAAAAGAAAAATGTAAATGAAATTCTGACCTCAAAGCAAGAACAAAATGAAACTGAAATACATGATAGTATTGATTTATAATGAAATGGTCATTCACCAAAGATGCAAACCAACATAAAAGAGCTCTTCCCAAGAGAATAATTATTCTAACAACTTCCTTACAATGATTATTGCACTAAAATCTCCCTTCTTACAACACCTCATCCTAGGCACAGTGTTCTAACACTAAACACTTCCAAGGTGATGGATGTTTATGACTTCTAATTTAACTCCAATTCATAATTTTAAAAAGTAACTATTGTTTGCACCAAATTAACTTATCCCCTGATATATTCTCTGAGGTAAGAAGTGCTTGTTTGTCTTGAGGTAACAGATTTGTGAGGTCATAAGGCTACTGTCATAAGCAGAGGATGCCTTAACGTTTGATTTTTAGAAACTTGTTATTTTAGTTTAGTTACTAGTTAGTTATTTAGTTTCTAGTTCAACCGACCTTGTGTCCCGTGACAAGTAAAAGGAAAATGAATCTTTGTCTCCTAAGTGAGCAGTGAAGTAAAATAGAAGCCTGTTCATAAACACGTTAAATGAATGCACTCACTCTGCATTCTAGTCTTAAATTAGGTAGAAGGTGAGGAGCATGGAGTCTCTCTTCACCAAACTTTTATTATTGACTAAAAATCTGCTCATATGCTTAACTATATTTTATTTCCTTCTTAAACAGCTGGTTCTGTTTAACTAACTAAACCTTCACTCTGTGGCTATGTAACTGTATTAATACAGCCAAGTGAAAGTGGTTTTGGATGACCATGTAAGAATATAGTGATCTACATCACCCTTACTTATACTTCTGCCATGTTACAGTAAGCTCCCAAGAGCACACTAGCATTTCAAAACAAAGCTCAACAAGTCTTAATAAGAAGATAATTTATATTTTAAAGCAAATCTAGCAGAATTATGTTTTAAGCAAAATAGAATCAAAACATACAAGGTTGGGCAAAAGCATAGTGTAAAATAAAATTACTTTTTGTTTGTTGAGAGTAAACAATAGCATCAAATA
Organism: Lophiomys imhausi; assembly: GCA_907164525.1. Classification (NCBI taxonomy): domain Eukaryota; kingdom Metazoa; phylum Chordata; class Mammalia; order Rodentia; family Muridae; genus Lophiomys; species Lophiomys imhausi. Next base: position 11,794,623 of record CAJQZJ010004763.1, read on the forward strand.
CTAAGAAAAGGCCAAGGAGGTGTAAAATAAAAATAAAAAAGGAACAGGTAACAATTTGAGAAAATGATATGCTAACATTTATCCTGAAACAAGAAATAGACTGACAGAAAAACGCAGACTATTACAACTCAAACTGCTTCTGAACAATTAAACTGATTACACAGACTTACACATCTGTCATCTTGAAATTTCATTGCAAATTATGCCCATTAATCTTTTTTAAGTGAAACCTGTGAAAGGCCATTACTTTGGACTGAATTCTATACACTGGCTCCCCACAGAACAATGGGCATCAAAATAGCAATATTAATACTAAAACTCCATGTCATGCAATCAAAACTCAGTTGTTATCCAGCCTTCCAAGAATCAGGAGAGCAAGGACAATCACCACACCCCTACACAAATCAGTGTCCCCAGCATGAGAAGGAAGTCACCTCTGATTTAACCCTTTACAAGAAAGAAAGTCACCTGATGTCAACCAATCTATTTTTTGTATTATGTTGCTTCCTTTTTCCTGCTCAATCTATCCTGTAAACATTTATTTTAGTTGACTCAATAGATAAAAGAAATGAGGTGTGTGTGTGCGGGTGTATGTTTTGTGTGTGTGTGTGTGTGTGTGTGTGTGTGTGTGTGTGTGTGTGTGTGGAGGGAGAGAAGGATGGAGAGGAGGGGGGATGAAAAGAGAAAGGAGGAGAGAGGACAAACACAATATAGAGTTTTATTCAGTTACAATTAAAAAGGAAATTATGTTGTTTATAGGAAAATGGAATGGAAGATCGTCATGTCAAGTGCAATAAACCAGTACCATAGGTAAGTTCCATGTGTTTTCTCTCGCTTGAACTAAATGTGGGAAATAAGAGCACAGAAGTGAACGGGATATATGGAAGGGGGTAAAAAGAGGTGGAAGTTATAAGAAAGGGACAACAGAGGACTGAAGATGATCTGAGTACATTATATGCAAGCATAGAATTGCCACAATGAAACTCATTACTTTATACATCTGATATATATCAAAAAATAAAAAGGAAAAGGAAAATTATTCCACTAACTTCAGAACACTTATAAATTTTTAGATGAAAGTTTCACAGGTGTTCTAATGGCTAATAAAAGTTTGGATCTTGAAAATAAATTTATTCTCTTTTGACAATCCTGAAGGCAATGCTCTGAAATAGGACAGGAAGTAAGTAATGTAACCAGTGGCTGACAAGTTAAATCTATGGCTCACAGAGTTTAACACACTACCTGAATGCTTAAGGGTCCCTTGAGGTAATGTGGGAGAAAATAATCTACATTGCAGGTCATAGAAACTACCACCAGTTTAATCACAAATGGGTTACTGTCTGAAAAGATTCCTTTAGCTTCCCATGGAATGACAGCTATATACAAAAGCAAAGAATAATTTGGACAATAAAAAATTATAATTTCATCATCAACATTCTACTGTCCTTTCAAACACATACAAGTAATTTCAGTAATTTATGATGACTTCAAAATGAGCTATATTTTCAATATGTAATTTCATGAAAGAAAGGTGATCACATTTATCCAACTCTTTCTTCCTATCTGATATAATCCCTGATTTTTATTATAGGTCTGTATCTTATTGAATAAAATTTATTGCATCACATTAAATATAAATGAATATTTTCAGTTTCCAGCAAGAAAATGTAAAAAACAATTGTCAAGATGCATATGGGCTCTTTGGATGAAGATGAACATCCACTGAGAAATACACACTTAAAGAGCTGTGGATGACACCTGTCAGAATGGCTGAGATCAAAAACTCAAATGACAGCACGTGCTGGCGAGGGTGTGGAGAAAGGGGAACACTCCCCCATTGCTAGTGGGAGTGCAAACTTAAACAACCTCTATGGAAATGAGTCTGGCAATATCTTAGAAAACTTGGAATACCCCTGCCTCAAGACCCAGCCATACCACTTCTGGGTATCCACCCAAACGATTCCTCACCAAACCACAAGGATATATCCTCATCTATGTTCATAGCAGCCTTATTTGTAACAGCTAGAAACTGGAAACAACCAGATGTCCCTCAACTGACTAATGGATAAGAAAATTGTGGTACATTTACACAATGGAATACTACTCAGCTCTCAGAAACAAGGAAGTCATACAATTCGAAGTCAAATGGATGGAACTAGAAAAGCTCATCCTGAGTGAGCTAACCCAGACTCAGAAGGATGCACATGTCATCTACTCACTTACAGTTGTATTTTAGTCATATAGTACAGGATAACTATTCTACAACCAACACACCAAAAGGATCAGGAACATAGACTTTGTTACCTATCAGGGGGACAATTTGCCCTAGGGGTGCTACCATGTAGGCCCCAGTGCAAGAGGAAGGTCTTAGCCCCCATCTGACTGTTGAACTGAGAGGGGCTGACATGTAGGGACACTCCACATAGTAGGAGTAGAATGGGTGGGAGAGAGGAACTGAGAGGGGTGGAAAGAGGGCATTATGGTGGAGATGTAACTTGATGTAATAAATAAACATAATTAATAATAATAATAACAACAACAGCAGCTGTGGATGTAACTCAATTGCTAGAGTCCTAGCCTAGCACACACCAAGACCAGTGCCCAATCATCAGAACCTTATGAACGCTAGGACATGATATGGTGGCATAGCTCTATAATCTTTGCACTCAAGAGGCAGAAGCAAGGGGGTCAGAAATTCAAGGCTATTCTTGGCTACATAGCAACTTCTAGTCTAGCTCAGGCTACATTAAACCCTGTTTTTAAAAGAGAAAAGGGTACACCTTTACTTCAGTTGAGTCTTCTATAAATATTGTTACTGAGCAAGCAAGAAGGGGAAAATCTAAGCTATGCAACTAAGAAGCTTATCGGAGGTAATGATCTACTGTTGGTTCTAACAGTAATACTGGCTGCGTTTAAATTTAGTTAGTAATAAGACAGTAGTAGCAACGAGACCTACTAACCAAAAACCTACCTACCAAAGTGAGATTATAAACCCAAAGTTCAAAGAACGGAGAGTGGTACTGTACTTGAGAACTTCACATTTAGGCTTCTAACTTAGCTTGGGGAGAATCCCACATGGCATTCGTACAGCACAGAAAAAATGAGAAAACACTGCAGGATCCTACATTCACAGGGCTGGGCAAAATTAAAGCAGTTTTAAAAAATCCTATTTCTGTCTAATGACTTTTTTCTTTATGAGGCACAGGACTGACAGCCATCTCTAGAAGAATAAAGGAGATATGTATTAAATATCCACTACTGAATCAGGTTTGCAGTCTTTAGATTAACCCTATTCATGTGTCCGCTTGTTTACATCCTTGTATATGTTTTCATATGGATAATTCATATTTCAGGAGACTTCTTTTATAAAATGAAATTTTTAAATGTCTTCATTTCCAAGTCCTGAATTAATTGTGCTGATCTGTGGGCTTCAACAGCAAAATCAAAACACATTACTTTATTATTGAATTTTCAAACTTTTTTTTTATATTTTTTCTTTTATTGCATATTGGTATATTCAGTTTTACTAGCAACTGGATCATTTTTAGCCTGGAAATTATGTTTGTAATTTAAATATTCCCATATAAATTCATAATACTTTCTGTCATTACTATTATATTCTCTTTCCCCTTTCATTTCTAAATTTTGCATTCTATTGACAAAGAGAATATAAGAAATATATTCTTATAGCCAGGCATGGTGGTGCATGCCCATAATCCCACAGTGTGAGTGGTAGAGGCAGGAGGATAAGATGTTTCAAACCAGAGTAGACTACATGAGCCTCTGCCTCAAAAAACAAAAAGAATTAAAATAGACCAAAATGCAACCAACCACTAACAAAAGAAGTAATTACAAGACTTACGGGGACTTACTAATAGCTTGGCACTGCCTGACTGATGGCATAAAGCACAAGCAAATTAGAAATAAATATCCCAGGTCGCTGATGTTTCTCTGCCCCTCCTCGCTCGATCTAAATTAGCCAGCATTTAGCTGATTTGTGACTACCCCTGGAATTTCTTCCACAGCCTATCTTTGTGTAAGTATTTCCTCTAGCTCCCCTTGTTTGATTTGAGTTGCTTTAGAGCCTCACTGTAGAGCTGGGCAGCATTGCCTTGTCCTTTCAGGTTACTTAGCACAAATATTCTCAACACTATGACAGCTTTCCTTTTTAGAAAAGCTTTTTGTGTTTGTGAGTCAGGTAGAAGCTGAATATACAACAGGTTTGGTCAATATATTCTTCTGTAATTGATTTTTTTTTGCCTTAAACACTTATTTTTATGTAACCAGGACACTGGCCAGTGTTTTCTTTTCCAGACACACTAAATCTGCTTTCCATTTATTTTATTCCATTTTGCATTTGTGAAGAGAGATGGTTCTCTGCTTAGTTTATAGTTTCCATTTAAGATTCCTTACTGACACAATTTAACAAGGAGAGATGTATCTGAAGCACTCTAATTTGATAGGTTTTAAGATTCCGAATGGGGCCAGGTGTGACACCAGCACTTGGAGGTGGAAGCACAAGGATGAGGAAGGCAAAGCCAACTCTGCTACATAGCTGCGGTCCTGGTCAGTCTGGCTACATGAAGCCCCATCTCAAAACCAGACCAAACAGATATGGGAATAAACTACACACCACGAGAAAGAGCAGTGCAAGAATTCTGAAGCTAGAGAGTAAAAGGTTTCAGACTGACAATCAAAATCTCACAGACATCTAACTATCTGCATAAATTTTAGAAATTAATAGTGAAGAAATAAGTGTACACCACAATTCTGGAAGAATATGCAACTCACTGTTAACAGAAACAGTGGCTATCTTTGTGGAGTCAAACAGTTTGGTGAAGAGTACTTTAAATTGGTGATCTTCACATGAGTATATAAACACTGAGTATATAAATTAAATATACACTTATCACATGTCATGTACATTTCAATAAAGCCAGTTTTTTAAAAAAACAACATTTTAAGTTTAACATTGTAGAGTTTTATTCATGGAAGGTAAACTAGTCATAATAATAAAAAATGCAAAAAATGGAATTTTAAAATGTGAATGGGAATTCTCTATATCAAATTTATTTTGCCTAAAAAGGACTATAGTCTCTCCTCTCGATTGCATCCTCTCTCTAAGCCAACAAGGTGAAGCAAAGCATTCTTACCTTAGATAGTTTACAAGTAGCTTCTAATAGCTATTAGTGGTGTTAATCTCCTTAGAACATATCATTGTTACATGTATCAAGAACAAAGACTTCAAGAATGCCTACAGAGTGCTGAGTATAGCTTTTGGCACTTGCATTGCTGATAATTTAATTTTTCATAATGCATTTATAGACATCAATGCCTTTTCACTATTAGAGATGACATTTCAAAATAATATTTTGATAATATAGTTTGAGTGGTTGTAACATTAATTCTTTTTCTTTCTTAACTAAAGAATATCATGGGTTCTGGTATCAAAATTTATCAAAATCCAACACTTCTCTCTCCTGAACACCTCTCTACCTCATAACAAACCACTATTACCTCTTCTTTGGATTATTTTAATAGCTTCCTTGGTTTACCTGGTACCTGCCTTCCCTCTTGGCATTTAGTTTTTGCACATCAGTCAGAGTGGATAGAGGTGGTAACCATGCAGGGAGAGGAGGATGCACATGGGGATATTCAGCCCTTTCTGCTTCTTACCCATCTTACTTTGAACCTAAACTGCTCAAAACACACCTGTGAGCCAGTGTGTATTCCACTTAGTACCATAGAGAGGTATTAAGATCCAAAGCATTATACCCCTTTGTGACAGCATTGCATGTTGTGTTCTCAGGGGTCATCAGATTTTCTTGTTTATATTAACAAGGTGAATCTATCACTCTGAAGAGAACTTTAAAGAATTAGTCCGCAGAGCTGTTTTGTGGCCACTGTTGATAGGAACAGTGTACCCTTAGATCTCCCATGCCTTCCTGTGTTACACTTACCAAATAAAAACCAAGTAAGAAATGGACAGAACAAAAAAAACTCAATGTTCCTTAAGCACTAAAGTTCATAAAATGTACTTTATTTCAAATGAATGTTAAAGAATTCACAGGTGTACAATGTGTATACAGTGTATACACAGGCGTGCTGCTCCTCCCCCTCACGCAAATACAGCATTCTTTTTCTTTTTACTTCCCAGTATAGCTGTAGCTGATCACTAAGCTTAACACTCAAATTTTATTTGGTACAATGTTGATAATCATCTAACCCAGTGGTTCTCAACCTGTGAATCGTGACCTCTTTGGAGCTGAATGATCCTTTCACAGGGGTCACATATCTCAAGTCCCACATAGCAGATATGTGATTCATAACAATAACAAATTTCAGTTATGAAGTACCAATGAAATAATATGGTTGGGGGTCACCACAACATGGAGAACTGTATTAGGAAGGTTAAGAACCACCAGTCTAACAGGACTCTTTACTTTATAATACAAATTGTGAAAAACTCTCACTGCTCATTGTTGAAAGGCAGCATGTCTGAGGGCAGATCATCCCACTGAGGAAAAAGAGCAGCTGGCCTTTGGAATACCTGTACCAGATACAGTGGCAGTGGTACCACACCTACTTTTCGCATGCACCCTCCAGGGTGTCTCATTTTGTACGGAGTAATGAATATACTTGTACTGATGATTTTTACTAAAGACTCTTTAGATTCAAAAATAATATAAAAATATTGAAACTAAACTATAAACAAATAACACAAACCTCAAGAATTAGAAACAAAGAACCCACAACACAGGTTAAGTGAGTTCCTTAAGGCTGGAGTGATATCCTGAATATCTCAAAGGGCAGATACCGGGATCTACTGAAAATGTTTGTTTAAAAGGTGGTTTAGCTTCTGGAATTCTGTTTTCCATCCCCACCCCTTTACCCAGTAAAGGTTTGGAAATAGTCAGCGCTTCCCATATCACTGGCTCCCTGACCTAGATTGGGCACACCACACCATCTGGCACAGTGAAAGATCCTTGGAAAGGATCTCTGCAACGTTGGCTAGAAACATTCTAACCATGATAATAAAATTCCAAACCAAAAGGTTCAACTTAGAACTTGTGGCACAAGTATCATCAGAGTTTTTAGAAAAACATATATTTTGGGTCCTGTGGCATGTATAAATACATACATACACACACACATATGCTAAGCCTAATCTCAATATTGCCAAAATTTGTACAAGTATTTTTAACACAAAGAGCTAAATTCACATACATGCATTGCCTAGGCATAGAAAAAAGTTTAATCCCATTAATAACATCTAATTTCATCAAAGTGTTTTGAATTATTATTTAAAGAAAACTGTCACTACAACTGTCACTGCTTAAGAAAAAGACAGAAGTCTATGCATTCTTTCTTCTTTGCCATATTTCTATTCCCACTTCTGACTTACACCAATAGGTGATACCTAGATTGAAAGTCACTGCCATTATGAATGAGTAATGATCCGTATCAACTAGCCACATGCTGCAAACAATGCATAGAATTGGCATGACAAATTACTTCATAGGGTGGAGACATTAAAACCTAGCCCCAGTGCAGGAATTAGAAATCAAAACAGTACACATTTTAATATTAAAGTAATATCAAATGCTATGGGTCCAAAAGCATTAACCTCTGCCACAGATTTTTGTTTGAGAACCGTGGAGCTGCACTCTACTAAGTTAATAGTAGTTTCAAGCCTAGCAAAAGGGAAAGCGACTCCTTTTATGCAAGAGGGACATTGATTTCATGATAAACACAGGAGTCCACACTCACACATAACAGTACAGCACTTTTTACAACGTCAAACTAGTATTTGAGAAAGGCGGCACCTTTGCAGAGCTGGTGAACATGAGGACGTGCCTGTGTGGGGAAGCAGGAGCACAGATGGACTGGAAGGAGCGGCTGCGGCAGAGCTCAGTCTGGGTCTGGATAGACGGAGACCGCTTAGTGAGCACTTACCTCACACCAATCCCTGTGCCCAGCACCTGACACAGGCCCTGGCGGCCTCCTGCCAGGCACACCTGTCACGCCTCCAAAAGACAAGTGCCACACCACCGGAAGACAAGTGTTCTGGATCAGTATCGCCACCGAAAAGCTCCTACTCTGAAAGCTGTTATTTTCATTAGCTCTGTGGGGCACTTCCCCTATATTCAAAGAACATGGCCTTGCTCACCATTTAACCCTGACGCCTTTCTGACTGCCTTCACCTAAGTCAGTCCATCTTATATGCAGTGATTTATTATATTAACAGTGCAAAGTGATTTACTAAGTAGCCAAACTAAACTATGAGAAGCGATGCATTTTTAGAAAAACATATATAATATTAGTCAAAGAACTGTACTTTTTTTTTGAAAGCAATATGTCTTTAGACGTCATTGCAGTGCTGAAGGTCTAAATGGTCCTATGCTTGTATGAAACTTGCCCACTTCTCACTAGCAACAGCTTCTCCAACATCACATGCTTTCTGAGAATCAGTGTTTCAAAAGATAGATTTGAAAGGAGAACAATTCCCATGTCCGAGCGAGGTAACTGATACCATAATCCAGGCTATTGACCAATGTAGATGAAACTACATCTAGAGATCAGAAGGCTCAGAAGAAAAAAGAAGAAAAAAAAAAACCTCAAAAAAATAACCCTTGTTATTCCAACAAAAATGTAACAAGTTGCATTTTAAGGAGATTTATAAACTGTTGTTAAAACCTGAATGAAAAGGAAAGAAGCTAAGTTAGATCATAATAGCTTAAAAAAAAGAGTGAAATTAGACAAAGCATGGCCTGATTAATCTATAGTGGAAGACAAGGAGGTGATAGAGTAAGGGTGGACACGTGACAAAGCAGCATCCAGAAGCTGACCAGCCAGCCTAACAGGCAGCAAAACATCTCAGTAGTGAAAAGCAAGCATTCGACACAGATGATAGAACAAGCAGGTACACACAGAAGAGACAGAGCCTTGCCTTTTACCTCCATTCCCTCGCAGAAACGAGTTCTAAATGAATCGAAGGTGGAAGGACAAAGCTCAATTGAATCTTCAAGGAAAACACAAGTGAAAATCTCTGTGACTCTGAGGCAGACCCAAGCCCCTGAAGCCTCCTGATATCTGTAGCTGTGAAGGCAGAGGTGGCAAGCTAGACTGGCATTCACATGAAACACTCTTGCTCATCAAAGTCACACTGCTAGGGCAAAGAAAAGGCAAAGGAGGCTGAGGACACAGTTCATCTAACAGTAAACAGTACTGACAATGCAGGAGGAAGTTAGAAATAGTTAACAAAAATCAGAAAACCCAAAAACACTAAAGGCAATTTTAAATACTTCACCCCCCCCCCCGACACACACACAAGGACAAGAAACACATCAAAAGGTGCCCACCATCATCTGTCTTTTGGGAAATGGGTATTAAAACTACACTGAGGTATCACTTCACATCCAACAACAAAAACGGATAAAACAAATTGTCAATACCCAGTGTTGGTATGAAATACTTTTGTGAGCAGCTGTGGTACACACACACTCCTGATGGGAAAGTGAGATGGTGCAGCACTCCAGAGAGTAGCTGGAGAGCATCTAGAAAAGGGAAAACCAACCTACACAGCCAACCTAATGCCCCAACAGTTCTGTGCAGATGTAAAGTTATTGTGTAATTCAAATGCTAATTTCTGTACCCCCCCATATCTGGTTTCAGTCCTTGTTCTGAAGAGCTCCTCATGTTTCAATGTCCCCTGATATGCTAATAAAGTAGCTTACAGCCAATCACTGGGCAGGGGAGAGAATAGGGTTGAACTTCTTGCCCTCCAGGGGAGGAGGAGTTAAGAAGAGGAAGGAGGGGGATTCAGAAGAGGCAGAGGCAGAAGAGACAAGACAGATTCAGCTGAAGCAGGAAAGCCACAAAGTGCAAGTATTTCTGAGATTTACGCTGGTGGGAAGCCAGATTAGATTGGTGGGTTAAAAACAGAGTAATAACTGCTCAGTTTTTGTGTGGCACAGCCTGTTTAACAAATAATATGAGTCTCAATAATTTTCATGATAGCCGGTAAAGAGGTAAACAGTGAAGCTAACACGTTAGTCTAACACTTCTACTCCCAACTATTGGCCCAACAGAGATGGAGAATATGCTTGAACAAAAATGTTCATAACAACTCCACTCATGAAACATCTACGCTCGAGACATATCTAAAGGTCTCAACATAAGAACTGATCTATATTAACAGAATAGAACACTATGTGTCAGCAATAAAAAGCAAGTAACACATTAGTTTCCAATTCTTGTTTTGTTTTTATATTCACATGAAATCCAAGAGAGACAAAACCCATAAATGATGACAGAAACTATAAATTGTTGTGAAACTGCAATTTAATTATCACTTGTATTTACTAATACATATAAACTGTAAGATTAGGCTGGCAGAGCAGTGGGCGGCCTGGCAGGATATCAGCTGACTGGCCTGGCCTGCCTTAACTGGTGGCCTGATTTATCCTGGGGAAAGAGCCCCGGACCAAGGGTGGCCTACACCACCTGTAACCTAAACTCTGTTAAGTAATGTAAGTTGTTATACAAGGCTGGTAGAATTACCGGTGGCTTGGTGGGAGATTCACCAGAGTTGGACGGGAGTCCGGGAGTCCAACGGCCCTGGATTGCTTGGACTGATGGCTTATAAGTTTCCATGGTCCTTTCCCCAATAATTAAATACACCAAGACCTTTTAATATTTCAACACTTAACCCTTAGCTGGGCAGACTCTCAATTAGCTACTCTAAATTAACCCGGATCACCTAATCCCAAACCATCATGTGCCTGGGATTACCTTCCAGCATCCTCAAACACATCTATCTGCTTCCATGTCTCCTGGTGGAATGAACTAATCCTCTGTGTAAAATGCAAGGGTTCCTGTTCTAATCTCAGGAAGTCCTGCCTTCCTATACTCTTTCTGTCCAGCTAATTGGTCATCAGAGACTTTTATTAACCAATCAAAAGAATGCCTCAGAAGGAGTGGTAACCAGATCTCAGCATTGAAATCAGCCTATCAGAAGCAATGTTATTAGACCTCCCTCAACATTGTTGTCTATGGGGTAGAAGGATTTGGGGGAGATGACTCAGAGGAAATGACTACCAGGAACATTCTCTTGCAGCAGAAACAATCTATGTTTAGTTTGGGGAGGTAGCTAACAAGGATGTACAAAACGCCAAAACTCATCAGATTATAGACTTAACATCTGTCCATTTTTATATTTAAATTATATCTCAATAAAGACACTCTTTTTTTAGCATTCTGTAATAGCAGAAAGAACAAAGTACAACTCTTATTGCATAATTTTTTTCTGTGAACTAGGAAAGTTCTTCAACTGCTATGCTACACTTGTGCAGCAATACTGCAATGAGTAAGATAAAGGATAGAAAACACGACAGCGCATGACCTAGAGTCTGCTAAGATATCTTCACTATTATTATTAATTCATTACTAATCAAGGCTTTCCAAAGAACTTACCTAACACAATCACAGCTAAGTACACATGGGGTTCTTCATCTCAAACTAATTTCCTGCCACAGTAAGTTACAACAAAAAGCCTCATAATAATATAATTGCGATTTTTAAAACAGTAATTATTGTAAAATTGCTTTTCAGTGGGCAATGGAAAAATAAAAGATTTAATTTTGAAGCCACAATAGCTTTAGATTATTTTTTTTCTTTTAAACTCTCAGCTAAGTCACCATTGTCATGTCTCTCTTGCAGGACTTCAGAATCTTGGAGCGTTTAACACTTACCAGAACAGGCTATAATGCCTTTTCCTGACCTACTGCCCTGGAGAGCCAGTGATTGTGGTACAAACTTAAGCATGCTGTGCCCTGCTTAAACTACTTCAATGCTGAATACTCTCTTTTTTTTTTTTTTTTTACTTTTCTTTTCCTGAGACAGGGTCTCATTATGCTTCTGGACCAGGCTGTCTTAATCCTCTCTCTGTAGATCAGGCTGGCCTTGAACTCATGGGGAGATCTGCCTGCCTCTTCCTCCTGTATGCTGAGATTAAAGGCGTGTGCCAGCATACCTGCCTCTGAATACCATTTTTAAGATCCAGACTTATTGTGATTCCCCAAGGCCCTGCTGCTATGGCTAATACACATATGCAACTTCAGGCCTCTCTTGAGCTACATTGTCCCTTTCCTTTGTTTCAGACAGTAAATTCTGACCTGTTTCCTGCACTTTGAACTGGACATCTCTTGTGTGTCATGTGATCTTGCTTGTTTCTCCTCTTCCTCACAGGCTTAACTCAAATGTCATCCTCAGGGGATCTTTCCTGATCATTCTAACAGTACCTTTCATATGGCATCACCTGATTAGGCTTTGCTGTCTTTTCAAAGATTTAAATCCTTGTGCTCAGAGGGATGTTGTTTGGTGCAGAGCACTTGAGGATTGATTAGGTCATAAGCATGAAGCCTTCAAGAATGAGATCACTGCTCTTGGAAAAAGGGCCCCAGCGAGCTCCCTTGCCCTTTCTACCAAGCAAGGACATGAAACAAAACTATCTGTGAACCAGAACGTCAGCTCACTCACCAGACACCAAATCTACCGACATCTTGACCTTGAACTCCCTAGTCTCTGAAGCTATGGGGAAGAAAGTGTATTATTAGACACTTCATGTGTGGTGTTCTGTTTAGGTGGCTCAAAGGTACATGTTTTTAACACTTCTACACACATAATGTATGTTTTCTTTCTTTCACCAGTGGGTTATGGTTTCATGGGCCACATCTCTTACCTATCTATAGCATTCAGCGTAAGTGTTCATATAAATGTTAGAGAGTAAGCATATACACTATAAAAGAAGGAAAAGAAACTCCAACTTTTTAGAAAGTAGTTTGTCGACTCTTTTTAGAATATGTGCTTTATTGCTCCATTCTCTTCTCATGCCCAGTCGCCTGATTCGTCAGGAAGGAGTTTCTTCTGTAAGCTGTGAGTTATTAAAAAGATGGCTTTGACAGTAACTGTAAGTCTTCTAAGATGGAAGGATCTCATACAAATGGCATCAAGTCTTTTAAAGATATTTTGCTGAGATACTCACAAATTGCATTAGCTATACATCCCATATTTCAGTATTTCTAGGTAAAATAATTTCTTCCACAAAAATATATATACCTATCACAAGGGAAAAACTTACCTTACATCAATACAGCAAAACAATGTTTTTCATAGAACCAGGCTTGTGACTTGGGACCTTCCTAATAGTAATGAAATTTGGAAACCTTTTTATAATGTCATCACCTAGGTACAGTGAAAGTTGGATGTCACTTAAATCATTTCCACTCAGTAAGTCCCTCTACTTGCTACCTGGTCCATCTCTACTTGACCTTTACTCCACAGAGAGAACCCATGGCTAAAATATTCCAGCATCTTGATTTTTATATCACTAGTACAGCCATGTCTACCTAGCCATATTCACATCTTCTTTTCTTAGCTGTCATGATTCTTATTAATAACTTATTAAATTAATAAGATTCTTATTAAGATTGGTAAAGACTTATAGCCAGAATAGAAAATCATTTATTTAATAGTCACTATGGTTCCATATACTTAAAATACTTGAGTTTTAAAACATTACCTATCTACCCGTCAGATTTTTTTTTTTTTTTTTGGTTATCAATTTCAATACATTCACCATTTGACTCTTTTCAAGAAGTACCATCAAAAAGCCAAATAAAGACCAGCAGGTCCCACTTCTTTCTATGAATCTCTCAAAAAGTACACAGACGTGTCACAAAGCTAGAACATTAAAGTTTGACATAAAATAGAACTGAGAGGCTACAGAGCCTTAGGAAGATCTGGGACCATGGGTCTCTTGTTTAAATTCCTTATGTATCAGCATTCCTGACTCTAAATGGGGATTCAATAAATCTCTATTTATTGGTCTTTATAAAGATATAAAATCAAAATTGTTTATAGTTACAAAAGGCTTTAGAGTGCTGTCTAAATGCCTTCATTGCTATTATTAATGAGTTTGTGGAGAATAAAAAATTTAACACTAATACATAAAGCTATTTTTCGTAAGTGCTATATAATATTATGTTCATTAATCAAGTTATCCCTAGCTTGCTATTTTCTAAGAATTAAAAAATAATAATACTTCAAATAATGAAAAATAATGTGAGCAAGGGCTTCTGCCTCATCACACAAATTCTACACCTTGTTTTAAGACCATCGATTCCTGGGAAATGATGAGATGACTGACAGGAGACTTGTGCCCCACTCCTTACTTCTGACTCCTCTAGTTGACAAGGTTAGGTAGGTCATTCTACCCTCTGGTCTGTCCTCTAGGCACTTAGGGACAACAGCGTCCTCCTTTTTATTGTCAAAATGTGCCACTGCTGGGGGATTACATCGGTGTTTCCAGTGTTACAAGTTGACTTGTTTTGGATTCAGTAAAACTTTTTAATGAATCTGCCTTAAATCACAGTGTATTGATTCACAATGGTATAAGCTACAGAGTAATTCACATAGTTTATTATGAACTGAAGGCCGCCAGGAGTAATTGAATTGCAAAGGCCTTCCACAATTTGAGAGCTTGCTGACTAGAGTAGCTTTTGACTTTCTTAGTCTGTCTGGCATAGTTAGCACATACTGTGAACCCATGGAATGGGAGGCAGGTAAAAGACACAAGATGCAGTACTATCCAGGATGTAGGTTGACGGTTCAAAGCTAATGTCTGTTCCACTACAGTTTCCATTTAATAGAGCTATTTTAAGAATTTAAAATTTTTGCATACTATATGCTCTCTTAAGTCATTTGAAGTGTGACTTTTCACACATTCAAACAAAAGAAGCTGAATTTTGAATTTTACCTGCTCTTGGCTCTTTAAGAAGTTTGTGCCGTGTATTTAAAACTATCAGTATGTCACATAAAATACACTCATCCACATAATATATATGCATGCATATTACTAAAGACAAGATTGGTTACAGTTTACAAGTGAGTCCAACTCAACAGCAGAAAATAACATAAATAAACAACATAAAGTGAAGAGTCCGTGTAAGTAGTGACAAGTCACCCTGATAAGGTCTGAAGGCAGAAAAGGAACACTTGAGCTGAGCTTCAGGTGGCAGAAGCTGAATGGACAGAAAGAAATACTTTGGGGCCTAATGGCAGATGGTGTTCATAGGCAAACCACAGCCAGGACCAGTGCCATTGAACAAGGCTTCTGAGGGATTTCAAATGAATCGCAGCAACTCTCCCTAACCTGTCACAGCTGCACTGTTTTTGTGGAAGAAATCCTGGGTTCCTGATGTCTTTTACATAAGCACTCTTCCGGTAGTTGGCATTTAAATGTCTAGTCACAAATACCGCAAAGGAAACATCAAAGAGGAACTAGATGCTGGTTCAACGCAAAACCCCATCCTCAGCAAATACAAATCCCTTTTAATTGTTAAACTGAGCTCCATTTCTGCCGTTTTCAACTGTGTTTGTTTTCTAAGTGTTAAAATGTTTTCAAATGAAGACAAAAGTCAAAGTACTTGACAAATGCATGAAATAAGACATCAATGCTTAAATTATTGGAAATTGCTACTTCATCTATTGAAAGCTTACATACAAGTCTAAAATCAGAACTATGTGGATGGGAAATGTTGCTTGGTATGTTCTCAAATAAAGAGAAACAGCCACTTCATTTTTTTTTAAACATAGAAATATAAAAGCCCTGTTTAAACATATGGCTTTTCCAGTATGCCGTTCCATCAGTGGCATTTCCTCCATGTGTGAACCGTAAGGCATGCTCTAATTAAAATGGGCCGCCTCATAGATTATTTGACACAGACTCACTTTGCACAAACTCCCTTAAAAAAAATACAAACAACCAGGTAAGACTTAAACATCTTATTTGGGATATTGGTGACACATGATTATTAGTTCACTTGTTTCTAACTGTTTTTCTCTTAGCCTCTCATAAACACATTAAATGGGCATGGAAGACCCTCCACTGATTCTTACTTCACCACAGTGGACACTAGAGGGAACGTTACAGAAGTGTTTACTGCAGAATGTCTTTAACATTTACAAGATACTGCACTATGCATGGACGAAGCAGAATACTCTATGCTGCCCTTCTACTTGTCTGCAGAAACTTCACAGACTTGACCATTTCACAGTAACTTTTCCAACTACACAGCATACATGGACAGTTCATGAGTATGCCAATCAAACAGTGCCAATTATTCAGGATTCTGTGCTGATGGCAGGTAAGTGAAATCCCCAAAGAGTAAGGCCAGTGCAGCTTCCCGTGTTAAGAATGAGCTGCAACCCAGAAGGCTGGGCATTAAAACTGACACCTTCATAATCCACACCATAAAACAAACCTGTAAAACTGATGGAGAATACACTCTACTAATGGTCACATTTCTTTAAATGCAATCCATGGGTTCCTTTAGTACAAAAGAAAAATGAAGTGGGCAGGGGAGCTAATATAACCACTCCAGCCAACATTTCCAAATGTCTCAAAAGAATTGTTTCACCCAGTTTTGCTCCTGACGGATTTAGAAAAGTAAAAACAGGGACATGTTCATCATCAAACATAGCAAGGTTCTAAGTTACAATTTATAAACATCAAGTTAATAAACTGGATTTTAAAACTGATATAGAATGTAAGAACTGAACCACACTTACAAAATGAGACACCATTGGTCTATCAGAGAAGCTTCAGCACCAACTACCCACTGAGGTAATAAATGAGGAAAGCAATGTGTAAATTCTGCCTTTAAAACAACTTGTATAATATGCAAATCAACGCCATTTACAAACTAAACTCCGATTTCAAATAGCCAAGAAATATTTATATTTTCTAAATAAAGTTAAAATGAAAGTAAAGGTAAAGAGACAAGATTTGAAAGACAGGGGCCTAATGGCATTAGAGACAGTCCATTGTATTCATGTTGCCATCTTTGAGCCACAGCCCTGTGGCCCTGGAGGCAAGGCAGCTGAGATGGGATCTCTCCCACATATGAGAACTTAAAAACACACAAATGAAAACTAAAACAAAACACAGACTTCACCTCAAGGTCTTCTCACTTCTTCCCCAATCAAATTGTAATGTGACTCTGAAACATTGACTTCAAATGAGATCTTGACAGACAACCTATTCCAGCCTGGCCTCTAAATGGTATTCTTCAATGCTTGTTTACTATAAATACAGTTTTACTGCTATTAGTGTTAAACAGTAAGGATATAAGAGAACCTGTTTAACCCTAAATAAATCTCTAAAAGCAAACTATTAGATACAAGGATATAAGGTCACCTGTGTAAATTAATCCCCAAAAGCAAAACTACTAGATACAGTTCCTTAATATATTCTAGCATTTAAGGACTGTAGGTTTAGAATGACTACCACAAAAATTAATCAACTGGATTATCAAAGTTTGTTTGCTTTGTTCCTTTTTAAAAAGGTGAAACAAAGGAAGAAAATAGTAATGGGATCCCATGTATTCTATATGAATATTTTTAAAATTGGGCCAGAAAACATTTTAATCAAGTTTCAGAACTCTGTCACATCTGGGCACTGATAGCATTTCCTAACACAGACTGATCCTGTTCCCACAGCAGTACAACACATTTCAGATTTGAAAATATAAAAAAATGGCTGGTCTTCATGCATGTTAAAAATGAAATGATAAAACCAGTTAAGGTAAAAGTCAATTATGAAAACCATAAGGGCAAAAAAAATATGCATAGGGTAGTAAAGTAAAGTGAAGGTTTTTACAAAAAAGGCAAAAGATCCCCCTGGTTCCTCCAGACTACATCACCACACACTAAGAAGTCAAAATGAAACTGAGAATTTAGAGCTGACAAACCCCATCAGATCATCAAATATGCGCATTAGGGACAATCCTACCATCCCCTGCAATGAGATGAATTATGCATTGTGATGACTACTACAGTCCCTGCCACAGAACAGAATGCCCAAGGTAAGCGGTGTACCATGATGAGAGTCTGAGGGAAAGTGACCTAATACTTTCCTGAGTACAAGGAATCAAAGTCATACACTATATAATTTGTACCTTCTTGCCTGCTTTCCTTATTTCATTCAATTAGAATATTTAATAATTATGCATGGCCTTTAAAGCAATATTATTAAAATTCTTTACTCTTAACAAGTACAAGAACATGGAAGAAACCAGTGTCTGCCACCGATAATTACTAGCAAAAGATTAGTGAACAAACAGTGTGTGACAGAGACAGTAGGTACACCAGTGTTTAGTCCTGGAAAGTGAGAAAAGTCTTGTAGCATAGAGAAACCTTGAAAACATTTTACTAACTAAATCACCAACAGAAAAATGTTGTATGTTTCCACCTATACAACGTGTCAAAATTTATCAATTTAATAGAGACAGAAAAAAAAATGGTGGCTACTAGGGAGAAAGAAGAACCGAATTTAACAGTTTATGGCCATGGGGGATTATAGGGAGAAGATGAACACCCTTTGTTGATGGGTAGTAATTACAATCATCTGCCACTGAGCCACACACTTACAAATGACCAAATGGTAGGTTTTTATGATAAGATATTTCTACACACACACACACACACACACACACACACACACACACACACACACGTACGGACACACACATACATGCACAAACACACACACACACCCCTTTATTAATTGCATCTATCCTTCATTCTTCTTTACATTTTAATTACAGCATACTGGAAAGTTTCCCATGCATTAGTAAATATTCTATATTAGTAAACATAAAATTGTGTTTTCAGAGAATAACATTTATTATAATAAACTTGGAAAGAGATTCAAAACAAAATATTAAGTCCTCTAATAAATGAGACTATACATTAGGAAATCCTGCAGGGATGATTTCATATAGGACAGTGAATTTGGGTAAAGACTGGTCTTCCTCCCACCCCTCCTGATTCCTCCTCCTTGGCCAGATACCATGATTGGATGGAAGAACATAACTCCATGTGACCTAGATCATTGGCATAGCATGGAGAACAACAGTCCAAAAGGATGTATGCATATATTGGGTTTTGGGGGGGGGAATAGAATTGCTCAGTCATAGGTTAAGGCGTACTAAATTCCTTCAGGTATCTATGTATTTATTTATAATGGTGAGTTAGGGATTAATGCTTCCACCTGACAATTTTATATTTCTACTGGTAGTTGTCCATTTTATCTGTCTACAAGAAAATGGTGAGTTCCAGGGGTCTGACCCTGAGCTTCACATTTTTGGACTCTGGTTTTGCTTTGATTTGATTATGACTGTGATTTTCCCTTCCCTTTTGGAGTAAGAAAGTTTTTAATTTTTTGTTTTTTAACAAGAGGCCAGAGTTAAGAGACCTTGGATATTTTTGAGAAATTTTTAATTTTAGAGATACTTTTGAATTTTAGAGAAACTTTGCAATTTGGAGAGAATTTTGGATGTTTCAAAGACACTGAAATTTTTGAATGTTTTGCATTTTTAAGAACTATGGGGCTTCTAAAGTTTTATATTGTAGTATTAATATGAGACCTTGGGGATGAATAAGAAGGAAAAGGGTATGGTTTAAGAGTAATGCGTTTGTGTGTTAAGTTCAAAGGCGTCAATTGTGCTGGCTGCTTTTATGTCAATTTTGCATAAACTAGAGACATTTAAGAAGAAAAGTCCTCAATTGAAAACATGACTGTAGACAGTGAGTAAATATCTAGGGGTTTCTGATACAGTCTCTTAATTTGGGGCATGAAGATCAACTTGGCTGGGGGCAATTAGCTTATCAGCTTGTGGAAAAACAAGGATGAAGTCAGGTGAAAACAGGAAACAAACAGGAGACTTAATGGACTGAAACACAAGGTTGAAGCCAGGAAAAAAGGAAAGACTTAATGGACTAAGAAACAAAGTATTTGGCCTGGCATTGTTTTCAGCTGTTAAGTGGGCAGAGCCTAAATTAAGCTGAAACAGGTGGAACAAGGAGAGATCTTATTTAAGGATGGGGCCAGAGGCCCCCCCATGCTAAAGGCTCCAAGAGTCCTGCTGGAGAAAGTGCTGGTGAACTGATGGCCAGATCTCCATGAGGCAGAAAGAAGCTGATGAACAGAGAAAGCCTCAGCAAGACAGCAAAAGGCCAAGGACTAAACCCTGTGGCTCATCTTTTGCCTACAGGGGTTTGACCTGTCCAAACAGTGGCCTAAACGGAACTGTGGCTGGCTTTAAGGACTGAGGCACAGCAGCAGAGTTTCTGATACAAAGGAAATAAGTTGGCCTACAGACTGCTGGGGTCTCCCAGAGAGAAGAAAGCCTCAAGCCTTATTTAAAGTGAGACCGTGATAGCCAATTTACCCTGACGAATCTACATCTGAGACATTCCAGAAAAAAGACTGCTAAGTGCATTAAGTGCATTAAAGAGTCTACTACAGAAACTGTGTTCATGAGGACTGAGGACCTGCCCTAGAAACTGTATCCTTCTAAAAGGTTAGATAACTGTAATAATTATCAATAGGTTTAGTGGTTAGATTAAAGAGATTGTAGGAATTTATAGGGTTAATAGTTAAGAAATTGTTGGTATTTGTTATAAGTGAACAGTTATCAATAAATAAATATTTGATAATTTTAAAAAATTCAGGTACACATGACCCCACCAGATTGGACTGTAGTGCAATTTCTTGTTTGATGACTGGTGTAAGCTGGCCCAGCCCATTTTGAGAGCTTCCACCCCTGGCCTGGTGGTCCTGGGTGGTATAAGAAAGCAGGTTGAGCAAGCCATGGAGAGCAAGGCAGTGAGCAGCACCTCTCCATCGCCTCTGAAGCAGTTCCTGATTCAGGTTCCTGCTGTGACTTCCTTGAATAATGGACAAGCTGTAAGATGACATAAACGGTTTCATCTCCAAATCATTTTTGGTCATGGTGTTTTATCACAGTTATAGAAACCCTGACTCAGAAAATGGGTATATTTATTATTATACTAAACAATGCACACACACACAAACACACACAGAAAGTGGTAAAATGTGACAGTAACAGCTATTTCCTATTTCCTATATATAATACGCACACATAATGTGGTGGTGTGAGTGAGAATGTCTCCCATAGGTTCAGATGTTTGAATACTTGTTCACCAATGGGTGGTGCTGTTTGGGAAGGTTTAAGGGGTATGTCCTTGCTTGAGAAACTATGTCCCTGGGTCAGGTTTTAAGATTTCAAAGACGCTGGCCATTCCCTGTTCATTATCACGGCTTCCTTCTTGAGATTTCAGATTTGAGCTTTCAGTTGTTCCCGATGCTATGTCTATAGCCTGCTTCCATGATTCTCTGCCATGGTGGACTCATCCTTTTGGAACTATAAGCCCAAATAAACTCTTTATTCTATGAGTTGCTTTGGTCATTGTGTCTTAGCACAGCAAGAGAAAAGTAACTAGGACAACACAAACACAAGTGTGTGCGCGCATGTGTGGTCACAGGGCCTCCTCATACATGCTAGGCAAATGCTGTGCCACTGATCTGTACACACAGTCCCCACTATGTTATAATAGCAAACTTTTCCAAGTGAATAGTCTCCACGTCACCAATACATTGTTGAAAAGAATCAACTCCAGAAAGCTTTCAAAGTCTATTAAACCTATCTACTCTCTAAGACTAATTAAAGTATCTCCTGAAAGATATAACATGGGGAACAATTTATTATTTTTCTTTTGAAGTGTGCATCTCATTGCAAATGTATACAATGTACAATCCATTCCAAAAAATATCCTGCTAATAGTACTGAGTTTTTAATCTTATAAGACCATTAACTGTGAATCAAAGTATCTACTCTTAACTAACAACTATGTTTGTGCTTTTCTGTCTTTAAGCTGCTCATGGCAATCATAACCACACTGCATAAAAATGTTTAATAGATGTGTGAATCTCACTGTCAGGCCACCCATGAAAAAACATTGCTGCAAAATAAAAGATTAATCAAGAATAAAAGAGCAGTGCAATGCATTATTAGGTCTTCAAGAAACCCTAGACTCACCCCTTAATTTAAAAGATTAAAATGGAAACATTTTACAACCAATTTTCATACAAATCCAAGGTTTTAGAGAATGAATCAACAGACTTCTCAGCTGCTGCCACATCACCCCCCCCCAAACAGCTTCTTACTGCAAAAGCAAAAGCCTAGAAAACTTTATGCCAGTGTCAACCTATTATGAACTTCTGCTACATCCAGCACACAATGTGCAAAGGCACTGACTTCTCCAACACAATAGGAAAAGGAGGGGAATCGATTTAGAATGAGACACTTAGGAAACCTTTCACTCTGTTTAAAGAAAAGTAGGTACTGGAATCAACAGTGTAACAAAAACCCAGGGCACAAAGGGGCTATGCCAAATTCTTTCTAGTCAGAGCTGTCAGGAAGAAAAGGTTGCTACAGTAATAGCTTAGATTGATACATCCTTGACATGAAATGGTTGTTCTTTCACCTCTGGGCAGGGTTAATTTAAAATAATGGATAAATAAAGTCCTTCCTAAAGGTGTGCTCCCTCCTCCTCACAGAGACATAACCACATGTCATTTCCTTACTGGGAAACATTTCTCTCTTGCACATCACACTATCTAAACCGCAGGATTTTAACTGAATGTGCACACTGAGTCAGAGATCTGGTCGCTAATCCCTACAGTGTCTGCTGGGAGTGCAGGCTTGTGCAATCACTATGGAGGTCAGTCTGGCCATATCTCAGAAAACTTGGAATAGCTCTGCCTCGGGACCCAGCCATACCACTTCTGGGTATACATCCAAATGACTCCTCACCGAATCACAAGGAAGTCTCCTCATGTATGTTCATAGCAGCCTTATTTGGAATAGCTAGAAACTGGAAACAACCCAGATGTCCCTCAACTGAAGAATGGATTAAAGAGCTGTGGGATATCTACACAATGGAATACTACTCAGCTATCAGAAACAAGGAAATCATGCAATTTGCAACCAAATGGATGGAACTAGAAAAGCTCATCATGAGTGAGCTAACCCAGACCCAGAAAGATACACATGGCATATATTCACTTATAACTAGATTTTAGCCATTATAGTGTAGGATAACCATCCTACAATCAATAGACCCAAAAGAACAGGAACATGGACTTGCTTACCTGTCAGTGGGACACCCCACCATAGTGGAACTGCCATGTGTGCCTCCTGTGCAAGAGGAAGCTCTTAGACCTCATGTGACTAACGAACTGGGGGGGGGGGTGCTGATACATGGAGACAACCTGGAAACACCCCACACGGGAGGGATGGGATGGGTGGGAGAGGGGGTAGAATGTGGGAGGAAGGAGCTGGGAGGGGGTGGAGGGAGGGGGTGGCAATGGAGATGTAACGTAATAAATAAATGTTTTTTAAAAAGGGTATCTAAGGTATAAACTTGACTTTGATTTCTGTTGCTTTTTGGGTAACTGTTTTGCTGTTAAGATCTAGTTGCATAGCCCCAGGTGGCCTTAAACCTACTACACTGATTAGATTGGCCTCTAATTTGCAGAGATCCTTCTGCTTCTGATTCCTAAAAATTGGAATTACAGAAGTGTGCCTGGCTTTTGAATGTCAGTATGCAAAGTTTTCCCTCCATCTCTAGGTATATATACAAGAGAAATAAAAACCCACATCCACACATGCACACAAAATGCCCATGGTACCATTACATAAATGGGGTGGGGGGACCAATTCAACTACAAATAAATTACTGGGTAAATGCATGAATGGATAAATACATGGTAAAGAACAGAACATTGTTTAACAATAAAGCATGCCACTCTGGTGAGCCTTGAAAGCACCATGCTAAGAGAAAGAAGAAAGCTAATCAAGAAAGACTAATGCATAATTGTAATCTATAAAGTCAGAAGGCAGATTAGCAGTTCCCAGATTTGAAAGTGGAGAAAAATTTGAAATAGCATTTGTGGACAATGGAGTTCCCATTTAGCATGCCAAAACCTAACTTAACCTCCCTGTTGCCCACCCCAACCCAATTCTATTCTTCTCTCTGTGTCAGTTACAGATAGTGATATTTGTTTTAGCTGTAAATCCTAAGCCTCCTAGATAAGCCTCCTGTCTCGTGCCCATCAGGAGGTCCTATTTTCTTCCTCCAAAACTTACCCTCTGTTTCCACATGTACCATGCAGAGTAAAAGGCTCTATCCAATCTGTCCTCTGCCTGCTAACCCCACATAATCACGCTTTTTCCTCCTTGCTCATTACACCACTCCAGACATGTTCACTTTCTTTCTACCCGTATGTAAGCTTCGTACCCCCTTCATCCTTTGTCTCAGAATGACCCTCCATTCTATTTTCTTTTGTTTTGTTCCCTCTCATTGTTAATGCTTCAGCTTAAATGCTGCACCCTCTGAGAGGCCAACCTAAATTATCTTCATAGGAGTTACTGTGCAACTTAGTATACCTGCTTATTTTTCTTCATAGCATCAAATAGCATGATCCTGTCCAAATGACTCATGGCGCTTCTCTCACACAACTCCCTCACTCCTGTGTCCTTCCATCAAGACCTGTACCTGCATCCAGTATGTCCTCAATTGAAAGCTACTACATTACAAACAGTGACACAATGCGAATGAGATTTGGAATATCTTTTGGAAAATAAGAAGACAAAGTCCAGGTGCTCAAAAGTTCTACCATAAGAAACAATCAATTGAAAGGAATATGAGGCCTTTTTTTCTAGACTAGCAGGATAAATTCATGCTATTGTTTTGTTAATGATAAATGGATTGTTAAACAGGGCAAAATGTAGATATAATTAGAAGCTAAACATCAATATAAACAGTGATGGGGTAAATAATGGGGGTTAAAACAAAAACACTTTAAAATATTTTATCTAAGAAGAAAAAAAAAAGCAAACATATTCCAATCTGATGTACATTAGTAAGAATCCTTGTTTGTACCTATAATGTAGGCCTTTGTTAGTGAATGTGGAAAAGCAAAGTGAAGATGAATGCAGTCTTTAAAATTTTTCTGGATCAAAAATTGCTATCATCGTAATTATGGAACCAGAGAGTTAAGTTAGAAGGGGGTGGGGGGTCCAGGAAATAGTCAATGTGAAAGAATAGCACATACATGTAATGAGCCTTATATAACTATCGTAACAGAACTGGATTGAACCAGCTCTAGTCTTTACAGTTGATAAATATTATTCCTGATATACAGTAATTTTCCTCCATAAACAGTGCTTTCCTACTGATAAAATTATGCACAACCTTGACCTACCAAAAGCTGCCTGCAGGGTCTTTGCTTATGGAAAGAAACTCAGTGAGCCCTGTGAACTAGTTAATTTAGACTATGAACCACATATCTCCCAGGCTTTGTTTCAGGTTGAACCAACAACTGTTTTTGTTCTTGTTCTGGTTTTAAATCCAAATGGCATCATTCTAGCAGTTACGCTTGGAGAATATAATTTCTATTTTTAGCTAGTGTTCTGCTTCTGATCACCTCTCTTGCTAAGAACATCCTGGAAATAATGTACAAGAGCTTCCATATGTGTGGGGGTGGGGTTTTCTATTTACCTGGCTTCCATTTATTTC
This sequence comes from Lophiomys imhausi, assembly GCA_907164525.1. Lineage (NCBI taxonomy): Eukaryota > Metazoa > Chordata > Mammalia > Rodentia > Muridae > Lophiomys > Lophiomys imhausi. The sequence continues at coordinate 11,820,132 of CAJQZJ010004763.1, forward strand.
CAGCTGTTTTATTCTCACTAGCTATCCCAATTGAGGAAAGTAATGTAAGATGGAAAGAATAAGTTTTTCTCAATGTTTAAAAAAAAAAAAGGAAAAGCCAGATTCCTTGGAGCTGTCTTGCCAAGTCCTAAGTAGCAGAGCCTTTCAGGAGCATCACCTGCTATCATTCCGGCTGTTGTCACCCACTGCTGTTTCTTGGTAGACTTCCTTCTACTGTCCCAGGAGGCCAGCCCAAGACTGTGCCCTCTAAACTCTTAATTTAGTTAATTTCAAATTCTCACACCAGCCTCCTCCCGGACTCTGTGCCTTGAATTTTCGCCTCTTCCTTGTATGACACTGCTCACTCCTATTCGTTTTCCTTTTCCTATCAATAAACTTTAGCTTTATTTATCCCTGGCCTTACTTCTTTTGGCTTGGGTAATCACTGTTATCCGTGCTCCCTACCCCTGGTCACCATTTTCATAAATCAGTAAGTTTTTGACAGGCTATCCATTTATTCCTTAATCTCAGCACCCCACATTCTCTGGGTCAGTAGACTCCACAACTCACCCCTGCTAAGTGATGTCTTGGATGTCCCCTTTCATGTGTCTCTCGATTAAAACACTTGAGGTGGGGCGGGGGATAAAGTAGGATATCAACTATCTCCGGGATAGAACATTTTTACAGGATTACTGATCTGAAGACCGAAAAGATTGCAATCCAGGTAATCAGGTGTGCTCCCACAATACCTCTGCAGTTGCAGCAGGTAACTGTGTCATCTGTTCCTAGACTCCGTGAGGTGTGTCAGATATTACTATGACAAGCCACTGACGAGAGGCAGACAACAGCATTGGACACAGGAATTCCTGAAGGGTCCCTCAACCCTGCTCCAGAAGTGCTGTGGATCTTAACTAGATGGTGTCCTAAGATTCTTGAATGAGAGATGCCAAATAAGCCCTAGATGAGTTGTAAGGATTTCTCAAAAACTCACTTCTCACTTCCTCCCTCCTTTCTCCCTAAGCTTATTATAGGCAATCTGAATATATCATTTACATGCTGGGGAGGAAAGAAATGAAACTCTCAGAGCTGAGTGTTGTTTTTAAAACTGGCCCTGTGTATAGTCACCTTATAGTATATTTCTAATACTACTGTTTCTAAATATTGGGTTATTTGATTTGGGTTATTTCAAAACATACTTTAAAACATTCTATCTGTAGTACATTTTTTAAATGATTACAAAAAGTCAACAAATGTTCGTTCCAGTTTTTAAAGTCATTGTCACTTAAAATGTAATGATCTCAGTGTTCCATACCCATCCTTACTTGTGCCATAATGCCATCTCCATTTACCATTGGGTAATTACGGGCATTTAGGATTATCACAGTGGGTGGACCAGAGGGGCACTAGTTGTTTGCCAATGTAAAGCATTACAAATGTTTTTCTCTCAAACAGAATTAAGTAAGATTAAGTTTAATGTCACTTTGGTTTTTTCCTGATCATACAACAGATACATAGGAAGCAATGGTCAAACTCAACGCCAAGAAAGTTATTTCCAAAACTTGTTTTGGAAATTAGAGAAAAGTGGGTCTTGATTCTACTTAAGTTTGGGGGACAGGGTTGGCCGTTGACAATCAAATGTTACTTGTGCCTAATATTTTCAATGACTGTGTCAATTTTGAGTCACTGTCCTTTAAGTTAACAGGTGGCCTTTTGCTCTATACCCAAAGCTCTTTCCTCCTACTGGGTTCCCTCACCCAGCCATACTGTGAGGGTTTGTGTCCAGTCTTACTGTATCTTGTTATGTTGTGTTCTGTAGATATCCCTGGGAGGCCTGCTCTCCTCTGAAAGGAAACAGGAGGAGTGGATATAGGGGAGAGGAGGAGGGAGACTGGGAGAAGTGGAGGGAGGGAAAACTGCAGTTAGGATGTATTGAAAACAAAAAACTAAGAAAAAAAAAAAGCCAAACTATTGTGAATTACATATTTGCATTTCTGAAGAAGATAATGATTTTTCTTTCCCCTTTAACTGGGACCATGGAAACCTTAATGTGAATAAAACACAGCTCTTACATATTAATTTTTTATTATTTATTTTAAAAGAGGAAAATTAACATGGCTAAGCCAACCTAGGGAGGTTAAATGTTTAAACTGAAGTGAACGTCAAGTGACTAAGTGAATGAATAATTTTTTTTCATTGTTTAAGTGATAGAAATAAGGAAGTTCCTGATTTCCAATCACTTTGATAAATTCAAAACTGTGGAATAAAATTGTTCTCACTGTGAAACCCTCAGCTTCTCAGGGCAGGGGCAGCAGCTGGGTGTAGTATATACAAATGTGAGTACATGTTAGTGAATATATACTAAGAGTGATGAATATATATACGAAAAGCTCTGGGTCCCTAAACATGTACTAGCAAGACTATAAGAGAACAGACTTTGGGAGGCATTTACCCCTCTACATGATAAGTACAGACCAGAGTGAGCTCTTCTAGACATAAGAATTTTGATGATGAGTACCATCCTGCAGTATAGATGTCTTGGCCAACTTCAGCTTTAAATAGATTACTCCAATAATTCAAGCAACAATCACAGATTACATTTGCAACTGCAGACTAGGTCTTCAGGTTTATAAATACAAACAAAATTTTCTCTAGGGCTCTATTCTAACACTTGATTTAAAAAACAAAAACTCTAATTATTTTCAAGTTCTCTGTTTTCTACTTAGTTGCTCTTACTGCTTTTGTATTTTGCCCCAAGGCTAAATAAAACAGAATGAGAGGTTGATAAGCAGTTGCTTGTGGCTCTCTTATCAGCTGTTCATCCCTAATGACTCAGGGCTGTAAAATCTCATGATCTACCTATTCTTCCTTCCCACAGAGCCAGCCACTTTGTGATTCACAGAGGGTGAAAAGAATTCCACCCCCCTTCATCAGGGTCCACAAGCTTTCATGAAAGCTAAACACTGCATAGCACTTTCTGATTTGATAGTTTCTCACAAATATTTTCTCAGAATGTCCTTCCTATCTGCTTGTTTTTCTGTCCATTCAAAACTGATTATTTTCAAAACCCAGTGCAGATACCAGCCCCTCAAAGAAGTCTCCCTGACCTTTCCTCAGCCCAATAGTTATCTCCATAGAGCCCAGGACCCAGAACACACCTTCCTAGGGCAAGTATCAGCCTGTGATAACTGAGTTCACTATGGATCTGTTCGCCTTGAGAAGAAAGACTTTATCTTTCCTGCTTATTTATCTGGCAGAGGGAGAAGGAGTTGGCAAGAACTTTTATTTTTTTCATTAAGGTGAAACTAAAAGTCAGAATGCAATTCTTCAAAATTCAATTTAGGTATCACACTGTATTTAAATGTCCCCAGCAGAAAAAGACAGAGCCTCCATGAAGCGATCTGACAATACTATGAAAAATTCTGAAACCATACTTCTCCTCCTCTCTGAATCCTTCCTAAGAAGCAGAAGTATGAAAAATTTTACAAAAGTATGGTTTAGGTTGTATTCATTATCTACTACGGTAGAACACAACTTAAAGGAAAAGAAGTATACAACAGTATAAAATAATCAACTGGTGTTCACTTACTCAGTGAAGCATAGTTCAGTTATTAAGAATTCAAAGGAAACTCTAGCTGTCTATTCTTCAACCACCTCAGAGACCTGAGAGGGATAAATATATCTGCTTATATAGGAAGTGCAGGGCCTGCAGCTTCCAAAACTAAGAAATGACATACTAGAGTCTCATAGTTAAATTTTGAGTTGTTTAGGAATCAAGAGGGTGTTATAGATCTAAGAAGATACTCTTAAAAGTGTGTTGCAAGTTAGTATGAATGTTGAGTCAGATATAGACCTTTAAACTCATGGAGATGGTTAGATAGTAGAATGTTAAAGTCAGGGGCCAAATATGTATAAACTGGACATTGGGAAGGTATACTGGGCCATTTAACTCTCATAAATGTGGCATATTTATATCTGTTGTTTTGTATAGTATTTACTGTTATAAGAGAAGGAACCATCTGTTGGACTGAAAGGGGAAACTTCTTGGGAGAAGAGGGTGGAAGGGCAGGATAGGAAGAGGGAATAGGGAAGGGTTTGTGACTGAGATGTAACTTGAAGAAAAAAAAATAAAGTATTTAAAAAAAAAAAAGAAAAGAGCTTTGAGAGAACCAAAAAAAAAAAAAAAAAAGAATTCAAAGGAAGCACATGCCTTTAATCACTCAGGAAGCAGAGATAGGCAGATCTCGGTGAGTTCAAGTCTTGGTGAGTGCCTGGTCTACAAAACAAGTCCAGGATAGCCAGGGCTACCCAGAGAAACCCTGTCTTGAAAACAACAAAAAACCGAACAAAACAAGAATTTCTCCAATATGTTGTAATTTTAAGTAAAAATACAGACCAAAATGTTCAGTTTTAAAGGAAGGAAGGAAGGGAAGGAGAGAGGGAGGGGGAAGGAAAAGGGGACAGGGGGAAGGAAGAAAGGAAAGAAGGAAGGAAAGAAGTAGGTAGGTTTGTTAGGGGAAAGGTAGGTGCAGCTGAACTTTCACCCAAGCCTGATGATGACTTGAGTTCCATCCTTATCCTGAATTGCTGCAAGTTGTCCTCTAAGCCCCATATACAGGCAATGTCATTGCATGCATGCAATGTAATTTAAAAATTTTAAATAAAAAAATATAAACTTTGAAAAGAAATAAAGAAATAACAAAATGTTATCAGTGCTTGTTTGGAAAGACATAAATATGTCCCTTTTTAGTTTTTCTATACTTTTCTAAATTGCACATTAGTATAGGTATTTTATACAATAATTAATTTTATATGTTTATGAAAATTAATCATTTCTCTCAGAAGTATGCCTAAAGTTTATAATTGTCTCTGTTAAACAAATATTAATATATAGTTCTTAGTATAAGAACGTACCACTTGACTAGAATAATAAAAGATTCATCCTAGATAGTATCTAAGAAATGCTTAAAATATTTACCTAACCTAATTTCTAAAATTTCCCCATGATGGTAGCCATTGAGTCACCATCTTAAAAAAAAATCACTGAAATGTTTCTATAATTTTTTATTCTACATAATATATAACAGGATGCAGCATGTAATTTATAATAGAATACATTAGACTTGTATCTCTAACTTTTCATACATAAATGCACTGTAGACTCTCAGTGTCTTGCAACATATACAGAAGACAAATGCTAGCCAGCACAAAGCTGTTTCCAGAGCCCTTCACATGAAAACAAGTTCATTTTTCCTTTACCACATTACTGAAGTGACAAACAAGTAGTTGTATCAGCTGGCCTCTAACTGCCATTATTAAAATAAAAAATTAAAACAAAAACAAAGAATCTATAATCAACATCTGGGAATTGTATATACAAAATTCTATATCAACAAAACGCTTTCAAACTGAGCTTCCTGAATAAATGAAATAGTAGTCACTTGCCTTTGTAGACTGAATCAAAAATTTACAAATATACATTTTAAAGTAACGTAATGATGACAAAGTTTGGCAGTATTGAAATGGGACTAACAGGCATTAAAATGCTATCACATGCCCAATTAACAGACATTTTATAATAGAACAAGAGGGAAATACCAATGAAAAGTTTCAAGGCATTTGCTCAAAGAAGTACAGGAGTAGACAAAACTCTATCCAATAGGTGAGATTTGTAAGGAGAGAATTGAGAAGATGATGCGTGAATCAGCAGTTAATTTTTGAAATGACTGAATGCCGTCTGACATAAAGCACCAGCTTCATTGTCACTTGACTGTCATCTCCGAGGTCTATTCTAAGAGGCAGAGCCTTTCATTGATTCATTCCCTCACTCATTTTTCAATCATTCAACAGTGACAAGTACTTGTGATATTAAGTTATAACCACCGCAGCAGGCAGATTTTAAGACAAATTAAGAATCTCTACAAGGTACTTCCAAACTGCAACATATCTAATTGCAGTAAAAGGAGAGATGTACTCTAAGCAATTCAAAAGACAAAAGACTGAAAGGTGAGGAAAAAGGCACTTCTAGGTAGAGATGGGGAAGAAGGGGAGGAAGTGAGTGATGACATCATAGGCAAAGCAGCCACTGAGCTGGGCCTTAAAGGGGGAAGATTTCATCACTAGTTGGAACACTCTCACTTCACATTCCATCCTTAGGGTGGTACCGGACTTTCTCGTTCCTCTGCACAGTAGCTTCCTTTGCCTGTACTGCTATCTCTTCCCCATCTCAACTCAAAGCAAAACTTCCCCAATGACCTTACCTCCTAACAGCCCTCTCACAGTTCTGTGTTGTCCAGGTTGACATCCTCCCCCAATAGATCAGGAAATACTAGAGCAGCTGTTCTCAACCTGTGGGTCAAGCCCCTTTCGTAGAGGTCGCCTAAGACCATTGGAAAACACGGATATTATTACGATTCACACCAGTAGCAAAACTACAGTTATGAAGTAGCAACAAAAATAATTTTATGGCTGGGGTGGGGGGGGGTCATCACAACATGAGGAACCATAGTAAAGGGTCACAGGGTTAGGAAGGTTGAGAACCGCTGTACTAGAGGATAGAAACTCTCCACTCTGTATGGCAAAAGCTTCTCAAGATACCCAGAACAAAGTCACTCCTGAAAGGACTAAGGATGAACTGAAAAAAAAAAAAAAAAAAAGCTTATGTGTTAAAAATGTTACAACTGTCAGCCAGAAAATCTGTTTGGGAAGTCATTTAAAAGGGTTGTAGAAGAAGGAAACTGAGTTCCAACTGGAATGAATGGTTACAAACACCAAAGTGACAGAAAATATGTTGAGATGGTGTAAGGAAAAGACAACCACAGGTTCCTGGAATGTGGGAGAAATCCAAACACTGTTCAGGGAAGACAGCAGTAGTAGATGACCTATTCATAGTTTGAAGCTGAAATGGTAATGAACACACCTCCAAAACATGGTCCTCCAAATATCACAAATTGTTTATTTCCCCCTGTCAAAACTTGAAATTTTAACTTAACTACCAACAACCTAACATAATTCAGCCATGAACAGACTTTAAAAGACAGAGTGATATTTTGAAAAATTTGCTCTTGCTATACTAATTGTTGAGAAAAAAAATCTAATTTTTATTTCTGCATCTGTGTGTGTGAGTGTCAGGGAGTCTAGAAGAGAAGCTCAAATCCCCTGAAGCTGAAGTTCCAGGCAGATGGGAACCACCCAGTGTGAGCACTGGACCTGAACTCCAGACCTCCCCAAGGGCAGCAAATGCTCTTAACTGCTGGGACATCCCTCCAGCCCTAACTTTTAACAAGCCCATTTCACATAAATTGTTCTTAATTTTTCAATGTATACATCATATTTAATTTTTTTCTTCCAAAATATAGAAAAAAAAACATTTTCCTATTAAAAATTCCAAATATTTTGTATCTTTTGAAGGCATTAATGGAAAATATAAAATGGTATACTATTATTATTATTACTACTACTACATGTATATATGAAGGTCTGAAGACAACTTTGTGCAGTTGTTTCTTTTCATTCACCTTTAAACGGAGTCTAGGGATCAGATAAAACCTAAGTTGCCAGGCTTGTAGGATGTGGACCTTTACCCACTTAGACATCTAGTCAGGCCAAAAAACCACATTAATACATAAAAAAAGTCTTTTACTCTATAAGTCTATACTATAAAACACAGCTAACCAATACAATGAGTGTGTGAGTTTTCCACGACTAAAGATCTTCCAGTTAATTAAAAATAACCTGGAAGGGTGATAAGGGGTTTCACTCCTAAAACATTAGGGGCAGCAACTGACTTTTGGACTGAGATGTGATAAAGATGATCAAGGAGCACACAGACAACTTCAAACGCACAGGGAACAACCCAGTCACAGGGTCAACTAGACGATTTTTGAGCACTTGATTGTTGTTTCAAAATTAAACATATATAACTGTATATGCCAAATTTTATGAAATAAAAATCCAAATCCCTACATAATGTAAGAACAGTTGAGAGCCCTCTGTGGAAGGGTTAACTGTTAGCCAGTATTGTCTCTTTTTTTTTTTTTTTTGGTTTTTCGAGACAGAGTTTCTCTGTGTAACAGCCCTGGCTGTTCTGGACTTGCTTTGTAGATCAGGCTGGCCTCGAACTCACAGAGATCCGCCTGCCTCTGCCTCCCAAGTGCTGGGATTAAAGGCGTGCGCCACCACGCCTGGCTCATCATGTGTCACCTGGGTACCTGTACAGTGTCTGCCACACCCATTTAATAATGGACATTGAATACACTTTTTATTTTATTTTAATGCTCCATTCTTTTTGTACGAGTCTGACACAATCAATACTACTGTTGAAGAAGACACTTCAAAACAACAGAACATCTTCCTTTCCTCATTGATTAAGTAAAATGAACCAGAAAACTAGAATGGCTTCCCAAGCACATGGCTCTAATTCTTCCTCTGGTTAAATGGCTGTTTTTCTCCGGAGTAAAAAGTGCATCATTCAGAAGAAATCATAAGAATTCATTGCTGAGTCTCACAAACTCTTCCTTAATTACTTTCCTAGCATTTTGATAACATTTCCACTGTGTTAGTTTTCCTCCTAGAAAGTAGCACAGCGTCATCTGTGAGTTCAACTTGATCTTACGTTGCCATAGCGATTAAAAAGCTATCCGTTCCTCACAAGTTGGAATTCCAAATGTATGTTCCAAAAAGTACCCTCACTGCCAAGGAAATGTAAAAAGAAGTAAGACACTGGCCTTTGTGTGGAGCCGAGTACAAACAAGCAAACACAGAGTTCCATTCTGGATAGCCCATGGGGTAGAACAATGGGGTCAGTCTCCAGAGTAAGAGAAACCGGCTTGAAACACTCTATCACTACAGTTTTTTAGACAAGGTCTCACTCATGTAGCCCAGGCTGACTTCTTAACTCATTATACAGACAAGGACGGCCTTGAACTTTGGATTCTTCTGCCCCACCTCTCAAGTTCTGGGATTACAGGCCTATACTATAATATCTGTTTTACCCCAGGACTTCCTGCATGCTACGCTAGCAGTGTACCTAGTAAGCTACAGACAGTCCCCTACACTCACCATCCCACCTACAACTTACTAGAGGCCTTATGCTTCTAGGAGGCTGCAATATGGACTGAACAAAATGAAACCAAGCCTCTTAAGGATATGCACCTGTCTCACCTACAAGGAACTCTTTAAATAACCACTAAGAGCATTTCCCTTTTCTAAATCATTGATGAAGATGGCATTATTGATTGGGAGAGTAACAAAATATCAGAAAAACGAGGTCTGCAACTGAATACAAAAACTGATGAGGTTCCCTGCATTGGTGTACAATTACAGAGCATACCTTATCTGTAATCAGGGCAGTTCTGTCAGCTAAAAACTGCCCTGTTTTACTTAAAATAATTTCATACCAAAGGTCTGAATCGCACACAGCTCAGTGGTAGAGTTCTTTCTTTTAGGCCCTGGGTTCAATCCCCGGCAGCACAATAAAATATATAAAATATCTGAGTGTGGCAGCCTGTATTTATCTTCCCTGCACCAAGGAGACTAAGAACACTGCCAAAAGTCTGAGGGCACCCTAAACAATGCACTGAGTTCCAAGTCAGCTGGGACTACAGAGTGAAACCCTGTCTCAACATCCCCTAAAGTGCAAAAATAAAATAAAAATGGATGGTATTTTAAAACATACATGTATGTGTACAGATAATTGCAATAAATCTACTGCAGTGATACAATGTCCTTTTCTTTCTAATCAGATATTTCATCCATTCTGAATTTCCTCAATTGCAGAACTGGGCTTGTGGGTGGGGATTTGTGACTTTAAACCTCTTTAAACCTACACTAGGAGAAACAGCTTTCCTTGATCTCCATAGGCAGAAATAATCTCTTCTTCTTTTAAAAACCTGTATTATTTCATTCATGCTAGACTGTAATATATTATATCTTCTATGATGTCTATTGGTGTAATATCTAGATTCTTAGCACTCTGGTGGCTGTAATCACATTCAAAACTTACTGAATGCTTACTTAAATAAATCATATGGGAACACGTTTAATAACCTATAAGTTATAAGTGGAAGTGAACTATAAGTTGTCAATAGAGAGATGGTAAGAATTAAAAGCCTGCTAATACTCCATTTAGTGTATCTCAGGGCATTTCACTAAATGTATTGTAACAAAGTCTTTAACACAGATCCCTATGTAAACAACCATTAATTAATTGCCACTAATGTATAAAAACATTATAAAATACACTGTGTCCTAAAGAAATGGAGGAAAAAGGGAAATACTGAAAAAAAATGTATCCAATATGAAAGACCATATAACTGGCTCCAAGCAAAAACTTTTAAAAATAAGATGTCAAGAAAATCCCAGTATATGATTGCAAATACATCATGATCAACATAAAAAGGATTTATAAAAGGTTATTTCCAAGCTGGAGAAATGGCTTAACAGGTAAAGGTGCTTGCCATCAAGCCTCCTGATGCCCTGTTCAACACTCAGGAACCACATAAGAAAAGGAAAGAACCCATTCTGGAATGTTTTCTTCTGACTTACACATACACCAGCCTGCTCCTGTATGAACTAACTCTCCTGTCTGCCTCTCTGTCTCTCTGTCTCTCTCGCACACATATCTTTTTAAAGATAACTTTTTGAAAGATTATTTATTATTAAATTTCCATATTTATTTCATTCAATATTTCAATGAAAATGAAAGTGTTCACCTGAATATATAAACAAAAGTGTTTTGTGGGTGGGCAGTCTCACACATTCAGGGTCATACTAACACTATTTTTAACATCACAAAGAGGTCCCTGACATCACACTGTTTATTCTCACTTACTGTTGGATAGCAGTAAACATTCTGATTATCTCCTGGATATGGATTAAAATATTTTAATCTTTTAAAATAGTTTCAATATCAACAATCATCTAGTTTACATACTGAAGAATATAAATGTCCAATATAAAGGCCTGCATAACAACATATGGATGCCTCTAAGGAAACAGTGCTCTCCAGGCACAACTGGAACAACACATACAGGAGCTCACAGAGACTGGAACATGCCCAGGGCTCACACAGGTTCAAGCCAGAAGGGGTCTCAGCACTGAGAGGGGGGTGAGGACATGGGATCCCAACCTTAAGCTACCTGCAATTGGCATATGCTCAAAAAGGAAGACTTAGTTTTTTTCAGTGGAGTCTCACTGGGTATATTAACCACTCTTAAAGGTAGGTCCCATGCCCAGCAACAGATGATCAACACAAAACGAACTCAATGGTGTTTTTATAGACTTTTTTTTTCTCATATTGCTCTGTGTGGGCATTTTTTGTCTTATTAATTTTTCTATTTTTTGCTTAATTATGGCTTTTGTTGTTTTTACAGGTTTTGCTTGAGAGGGTGTGTGGGGGGTGTGTATGTGCTTCTTATTTTATTCTGCTTTATGGGTTTTTTTGTTTTTTGGGTTTTTTTGCCTGTTTTCTGAAGAGAAAGGTAGGAGTTGGGTAGGTAGGGAGGTGGGGAGGATCTGGGAGGAGCTGAGAAGGGAAAGTGTGATCAGAGTACATTGTATGAAAATATGTTTGGCATTTTGTTGTTGTTGTTGTTCAATTAGTTCCAAACAGACAAATCAACAAGGTAGGATTGAACTTCATTCAATCTTCATAGTTTCATTATTCCTATTCAAGCAAGTAGCCATAAAGCTGAAAGACTGAGATAATTTCTTAATTGCTTGGATGTCAAAAACAAAAGTAGCAAACCTCAGTTTTGACATCTTTCTTAAAACTAAAAATATTACTTCGAGTACACATACAACATTGAATTTATATACATGGTCAAGTAGTTTCCTAAGTGTTAGGTCTGACTGAGTTCCAGGTTCTCCCAGAATGCCTCAGTTTCTACCTATTATGGGGCATACCCTGCCCCAACAAGCCTTTACCTATATAACCTGGACATCTTGGCAGCTCTCTCTCTCTCTTTCCTTCTTCCTCTCCCCCTTGCTCTCCTCTTCTCTCCCCTCTCTGTCTCCTTCCCCCATCCCCCCCTCCCTGCATGTGCATGCTGTTTCTCTTTCCTTCAGGTATCCAATAAACCTGCCTTTATATAACTTAGCTTGGCTTGGACTGGATCATTTCGCACAGTGCAGAATGCACCATTTTTTTTTTAACACTAAGGTCCTGATTTGTGCTCTACTAATATTATGAAATTAGGAATTAACAAATCTAGCATAATAAAATTAAGATGATTTACTACATTATAGAAATATAACTTGTTAATTTTAGCAATGGACCAAATGTAAAAAAAATACTCATTATGTCATATGTTACTTCAAGCTTATAACTAATTTTTCTTTTGTAAAAATAATAAAAATGGCATGCCTGATTGTGTAGTAGTAGGGCTTCCTAAGGATGAAATGGTAGATTTCTACACATAGTAGAAAATGAGCATCAAAAAGCCATCACCACTACTGAGAAGTTTTAAAATGCACCATCTACCACATGAACTGTTTCTGAAGGCCAGCAGTCTGCTGGGTTGTAAACTGCTGTACTTCACATCACCTAGCAACAGCTTACAGCTCTAAACACGCCCAAATGACAGACAGAAAAAAACAAAAACAACAACAACAAAAAAAAAAAAACTACACTGGAACAAGTTAGCATTTGATAGGTACTAACCTAACTGTTTGGATAGAAATGACAGATACCTAATTCCTATGATGAAAACATGAGACAAGTTCTACCGGAGCTCCTCACTACTTAATAATCATGTCTAACTAAAACAACTTTTCAGAATCTGTAAATTACATACAAGATACCAAATGTTCTCCATGCTTAGGAGCTTAAAAAAAAAGTGTTAACAAGAGGCTAAATTAGATAGACTAAGCCCACTAACCTACATGCTCAATAACACTAATACAGAATGTTCAGTGCACATATGCAGATGAAAACACAAATAAATTCTTCAACAGACTCTGAGTATCCCAAATACGGTGTGTGTGACTACCCGTGAGAGAAAATGCAACTAAAACTGTCTGCTGAAAGCCCATTGCAGTCTAGGCACAGCAAAAGGGCTGAGTGACAGCAGCGGGGGATGTGCAAATATGTGCAGGAATCCAGCCAGATGTTTGGCAATTCCCATCATAGCCTTGGATTTATTGACAAATGGCACTTTCTCTTTTTGTCTGCTACAGCTAAAGAACATTAGTTGAGGGCATGTAACATAGTTCAAGTGTGTTTGCCTAGCATGTATGAAACCCTAAGTTACATTCCCAACACAAAGGAGATCAAAAAAAAAAAAAAATTAGTTGAGTGGTAGAAATTTCCTTGTCTTTAAAATGCATAGCCTTAAGGATCATATTTACAAAGACACATTATGTCAAATATATAAACAAAAGCTGAACAAAAATTGTTCATTCCACAAAAGTGTCTAATGGGGTCCCCCAAAAAATATTTTCTTGGGGAAAAATTAAACACTATATTGCATTGAACTCCATAATTGCCTTTGAATGTTTCTCCCCTTAAAATGTTCCTATAAAAACCTTTATATTATATTATTATAAAAGTGTTATTAAAAAGAAAATTTAAGTTGTATATTTTATAGTATTTTATTTTTATTTTATGTGTGTGACTGATTTGCCTGCATGTACGTCTGTGTACCATGTGGCTGCTGGGAATCAACCCTTGGATCCTCTGCAAGAGCAACAAGTGCTTTTGATGATAGGCTGTCTCTCCAGCTTCCGAAGTTTTTATTTTAAAACACAGTCCCTAAATATACTTCACAAATTTCAGTATCTGCTTGTTCTCAGCAGTAAACAATGGACTTAACTACTTTACAGATAACATAATAAGCACATTTCATCCTAGTTACTCTGTCTTGAAGCCTTACAATGTCCTCAATATATACTTGAATGTCCTGTCAAAGGTGAAAGCACGGTATTTCCCTTCAAATAATTTGTAATTCAATATGGTACAATTGAAAGAAATGTACACACTACAAAAAAGAACTATTCTATAACCGTCTCTAATTGTGTGTCGATATAAAATAATGTTGCTGAACATTTTATAGGAAATTACTGCGTTCTTCACATATAATTGTAATAAGTAGAATTGACAAGATGCTTCAATTTATGATACGGTTCTCACAAAATTCACCAAATTCCCAAACTACCCCATAGGACACACTGTGTAAGTTTTACCATTTTATTGATGAAGATTCTGAGATCTTAGAAAAGTTTTGATTGGATCAAATTTACACACTAAGTGATTGACCACTGTTTGAATTGGGCCATATCAGAAGTCTCACTCGATCAGCAATTTTTAAGTGCTTTCTTATTAAGAAAGACCTTTCATACAAAGTAATGTAATGTGATCATTACCAAATTCCTGTTATACAATAGTAGAAGCTGACATTCACTAAGGGCATAGTATGTGGTAGGCACTTCTCTACACTATACATTAATCAGATCAATCAAAACCTTATAAGGAAGGGTTCAATCTTAGCCTATTTTACAGATGAAAAGACTGAGGCTCAAGTTGAAATGGGTAAGTTGCCCAAGATCACATAGCTAGCAAGTACAGGAATCAGGGCTGAAACCCAGACTATATCATTCCAGGACAGATGACGATCTTAGAAGAGAAAACAGAGCAGAGGAAGTGGCTGGAGAGATGGCTCCGCAGATGAGGGATCTTCTTGCTCTTTTCAGGCAACAGGAGTTCAGTTCCCATTACCCACATCTGAGGGCTTACAACTATGGGTATTAAATGTCTCTGGGCTCCATGAGCACTGGAACTCGCATGTGCTCGATGCCTGCAGGTGAATGCACATACAACACACACAGACACAGACACACACACATGCAACTAAAAATAATAAAATATAAATATCCAAAAAACAAAAAGCAAAGGAAGACAATGTCCTCTGCATCAGGAAGGCAGTTTGTAGAATTTCAGCATGAGTACATGAGGGGGACTGAGACTGGCAGAATGGCATGGAGAACAAAGTGCTGGAGGTCTGTCATGCTGGGGCTCTCATCTCCCAGAGAGGAGAAAGGAATGAACGGACACAGCTACACTGCCAGTCTGATAAGGACAGTATGAGACAAAGTGGATAAAAAGTGACAACCGTAATTAAGAAAGTTAGTAAAAGTGAAGTGCCAGGCCCATGTGTTCTGAGAGGAAACTTAAAGCCATTAAAAGACTCCAAATAGGCATGGTAATATCCCCCCAAATTGATAGCCCACCACTGCCAAAGTACCTATCACAGCATAATAACATAATTCCTGGAAAAAAATCTGATTGAAAGTTTTCAGTCTTCTTCTTTCACTTAAACTGGCATTTATATTTCTGTACCTTCTTGTCATTCTTTTTAAAAACCTTCCAATGGAGTAGAGGCTTAAAAGGGAAATGTAATTAGCAGAGCGTGTTCCTCATTAGTTTTCATACCAGGACACCATGGTGCTTGTGGTCAGTTTAGCATATAGCTTTCTCAGAACTATAACAAATCTGATTAAGAAAATTACAGCAGAATTCCATTCAGTGAATAAATAAGCTGAAACCTAAAGTACATCTTAAAAGTAGAATTTGAAAATCCATTTACCAGAGTGGAGGACAAAGGCAATGATACCCAGACATCCTTAAGTGGCATGTCTTGGAAGATATATTCAAGTGAGGAAAACTAAGTCTAATGGAATTTCCTCTCATTACTTAAAATAAACCAGGTCACTGAGATGGGTCTGCATTATGGTATTTTGTTTGTTTTGATTCCAGTTGAATTTCACCAAACCATGAATCCCCTTGGAAATACCTCAGGCACATGCCTGCAGTCATTGTAACACCAGTGTTTCCATATATGTACTTTTGCATGATTTTAAACAAACAATATATGCACACTGCTCTAAGTTGTGGGGTTTTAAAACTTATATTAACAGCTTTAAGTGCGAATTATCTCTAGGGCTATAAGCTGATGGTGTAAAATATATTGCATGATATGATGGGAAATTTAATTCAGACAATCAAGAAACGGACTAATCTATACATACCAAAACCAAGCTAACTTTCTAGATTACAGCAACATTCTCTTTTTACTTCCCAAAGCCATTGAAGTTAAATATACCTTGATGTATTAAGTTCAGCTGTAACTACAACTGTAATATGCATTCCACTGAACCATGACCTATTTTTTGTCTCAAAAGTGAAAGGGAATTATGACAGTTATGAGACTTACATTTTTTCCATTCTAAGATCCTTCTGAAAGTTATTTCACACTAGAGCTAAAAACAAAACCCACCTCATGACATATATTTGCTTTGTAAAATATTTATGTTACTGCTCATAAGCATTTTAATAATTCATTCATAAGATTTATATTTTTCATTTACTTTCAAAGTATACAGACTAAGAGGCATTTGGCAAGGAAAACTCTGAGTATGTAATATGATACATAGGTCTAAAATTCAATTATAGCTACATGATATATTTATTTAGAAGACACCAACAATCCACACAACAAATACAAAATTAACATATGTAAATAAATGTGGTTTAAAATACCCACCCCTAGCAGAAAGCTTTTTGGTGTTGATAATTTTGGCAGCATATTCTTGTCCAGTAGGGATTTTCATACATCTTCTCACCACTGAGAATGCTCCCCTGGAAACCAATAATTAGCAAGTCATCAGTATAATCAGATCTAGTCTCAGTTTAGAAACTTACAAATTTCAGTATTTTTATTAGTCTTTAGCAGTCTGTCAAATAGTAATATAATAAAAGCATTATCTAGAAAATGAACAATTCTTCCCTGGCAACCCAGATACTTTTTAATGTTGAGGAATAAAAGTCATTTGTAATTGACTGAAAACACACATTATTAATCAACAAAATAGAAGAAAATGCCAATTATGACCACTCTTGTTTGCACATGAAATTTGAAAACATTTCATAATTCACACTCACAAAACACCAAATGCTCATAGCAAACCCTGCCTGCTGGAAACAGAATATATACATACATACACATATGTATGTATATATGCCTGTTTATTTCGGTAAGAAACATTAACATGGCTTCAAGCAAGTAAATATGGCGATTGTTGTCATTAAAATATAAATCTCGAGCTCTCTGGTGTGCTTTAACAGATCCTGAGGTAAGGTGATTTCTCTCTGCCTGGTTTGGGCTGGGGGAGGGGAGAGATTTGAATTAAGCTGCTCTTCCGACATGCCTCCCTGTTTCAACAGCAGATGATCTATAAAGATATCATTTTCATTTTATTTAAAGTGCTTACACTTCCTTTTATGCGACTGTACAAGAACCTACAGCGCACACACACAAATGCATCCTTTCCCCAACAGTCGAAATTAACTATAGAGGGACTGGTTTGGGGTTTGATGCTTGGCAAATGAATACCCCCGACTGGGACTCTGCTTGCCCCTGTACAGATCTTCAGTAGGTACCCTGTTCCTCCTTAACATCTCCAAGAAGTTCTGGCACTCAAGTGGAGGAGATCATTTTACACAACGCCAGGCTACCCTTTCAAAGCGCTCTCGCGAGCTCCAGGGGGCTTTTCCTCTCTCCGGATAAATAAATCCTCTCAGAAAAGAGCTACACCTAAATCCTAGAAGAATGATGGCGAGCGAGTCAACTAGTGCAAAGAAGGATAGCGGATATGGGGCAGGGGCGTGGGTTCTGTTGGGTGGCCCTTTTCCTGGGCAGAACTACTTGGATGCTGAACCAGACTCTACCAAGCCAAGTTGAACTTTCGGCATCGATAAATATGGCACCATCTCTGAGACCGAGTGCTCATTAGCTCATCCGAACCTGGGTCAGAAAGCAGACACACCGCAGGCTGAGCAAGAGACATCCATTTACCGAAAATGTAATAAATGTTGCATTTTACATGCATCTTCTTTCCTCACCGAACACACACTCACACTCGCGTGCGGGCACACTTCTCGGGATGACAGCTACGACTGCAGAGATCGTAAATTCACTAAGTCTCCCGTGGAGAGGTGGAGGACCCGAGGAGGTGAGCTGGGAATTCCGGGGGCACAAGACACAGGAAGGCAGGGGTTTCCTCCCCCTTTTGCCCCACCCGCGCCAAGCCTGGAGTCCGTCACCCTACTTCGGCCCGCGGGCACCCTGTCCCCATCAGGGAGACTTGGGGTCGCGCGCGGCGAGGGGATGCCAGGCAGGGACGCTTACTTTCCGAGCTCCTCGAAGAGCTGATACTCGTCGGTGAACCGGGTGCAGGTGGTGGTCGAAGCCATAGCGGAGTCTGGACAGTGCGCCTCTGGGAGCGCGACAGGAGACTCGCGAACAGACGCGGCTTCCCGGGACTGGCGCCGCCGCGCTGTCACCCGGGGCCGCCCTCACTTTCCTCGTCCGAAAGTAGCTCGCCAGAGAGGGAGTGCGCGCAGGGGCGGGGCGCAGGGCGAGGTGGCCAGACCAGCCCGCGCCGCGGTCCCTCCTCCTGCCGCGGCCGCGCGGGGCTGAGCGCACCAGAGGGGCCGGGGGACCGGCAGGAGGCGGTGACACGGACACCGAGACCTCACGGGGAGCACAACGCAGCGCCCTGGGGAGCGGGCGGTGGCCGAGAGCGAACACCCGGCCGGCTGCTCCTCCGGGAGGAGGCGGCGCCGCTGGCCCGCGCTCCCCACGGGGCCCCCAAGGCTGGAAACCCGGGCAGCGACGGAGTGCGTGGAGCTTGGGCGAAGCTAGCGACCGCGGCTCCTCCCCGGCGCCTCCTCCCGCCTCTCCCCGCCCCGCGAAGCCCCCTCCTCGCCGGCCCCACACCTCCCTCTAGCGACTTCAGCCGCGTCCCTCCGGGCTGCTCTCCCGCAGCCGTCTAGGTAGACCGGAGGGAGGGGACGTGCGGTGTGCAGCGGGGAGCGCGCTTAGGGGACGGCACCCTGATGTCCCAGTGATCCACCAAGGGACGAGAAGATGAGGGACAACTGTCAGCTCCCACACCGGGGATGTCACTAGGCCGGCCATCCGGCCACGGTGCCAGGGAAGCCGAGGGAGGGATGCAACCGCTGCATCTGGGCGCGGTTCGCGTTTACTGCTTCCCCACCCGGGTCCTACGTCCCCGGTCTCGGAACGACGGCAGGGGGCTGCCGGCCATGGCCACTTCTGCTGCGTCCCGCTGCCCCTCATCTAGGGACTAGGATTGCCCACGCGCCACGTTTCACTTCAGGTTTTACTGTCACCTCTTTGCCCTCCTCTCCGGTTGTTTTCTAGACTGGGGCAATCCCCATAAGCATTTGCTTGGCCATAAATCCTAACATAATGAAAGCAAAAAATCCACCCCTCTGCCACACCTTCCTTCCTCTCCTGAGTAACTCCCCTGTAACCTCAGCAAGTTCTGATAGTATGAAGGGTTCTCGCGAGATTTCCCGCTCTGGTGGAGAGGGGGTGGGCAGGAGGAAGGTTGGCTGTGGGTCACGCGACCCAGAGGGGGCTGACGTCATTAGCGTCACGTGAGCTTATCTAGCCTGTTTCGCTTTGCGAAAGGAGAAGGGAGAAATGAAAGGGAGATCGTAAGTTTTTGGTTGCATTCTCAAAGAGCAGGACAGGTCGGGGCACTGGAATGTCCTCCGTCAGGGGCTATCTGGAAAACCATTTAAGAGTTCAAGAACATGCCTGCTCTTAAGCATATCTGCCACTGTTGCTTAAAAATTAGCATGGAGAAAAATTAGCATGTAAGATAGGTAAGTTGTCACTAGTTGCTAAAATAATTTCTGGGCCTTCTGTCCAGTTCTCTGTCTTTAATAAAAGAGGCAATTGCAGATTTAGAGGCTGATGGAAAACAGAAGCATCGTGAACTCTCCCCCCCCCCCCATTACTGTCTTTTGTTCTACAGCAGGAGACCATAAAATCCTGCATTCCTATTGCTAATTTCCTCATGCTTAGAATTACATCATGCACTTAAAATTTCACAGTGGAAATATGATAGATAACTTTCAGTTAGAGAGACCTCATAGGCTTTGTTGCCTGAGCACCTATTAATTCATTATCCTGCCCACTGTCATGTTCTTGGTTCTTTTATTTCCAGTTTTAAAGAATACCATTCCGCCTAGGAGTGGCCTTTGAACTGAAGTACTCAGGATGGTCATAAAAGTTTCAAATGCTTTTTTTGTTGTTGTAGGTTTTGCCAATATTGGTTACACTTCTAATACCCCCCTCCCATGCAACTCAAGAAAATATTTTTTTGTTTTTAGTCATCTTTCAATGTCTGCATTGTTTTGCCTATGAGAATGTCATTTACTGGCCTGTTTTATTATAATTTTTCCTTCAATTTTACTTTCATCTTTTGCTGTTCTTCCTAAGCATTAGAGGCCTAGTACAGATTTTTGACATTGCCAAACGCATGGGACCTGCAGATGTCCCATTTTTTTCTTGTGTATTTCCTACCTGGAGACCTCTGCTGTTCAGTTGTCATTGTGGAACACACTTGGAAGCTTCTTGGAAATCCTCTGTGGTTTTTATATAGTTTTAATTCCTTTTAAAAAACAAACAAACAAACAAACAAATCTGTCTTTTATGCCTTTAAATTTGAACATTTTTATTTGTTTGAGACAGGGTCTCACTATGTCACCTTAGATGAACTGGAACTCACTATGTAGACCAGGCTGGGCATCCCCAGCCTTGTGACTAAAGGTGTGCACCACCATGACTGGCTAGATATGAACATTTTAAATAATAAAATTGAAATGTATGTGGATGTTAAATCTTGGCTATAAAAGACAAGGATCACCTGGTATAAATGTAGTGACATAGGAAAAGGATGACACCAAAAAAATCAAAGGAGGAAAAGTAATGTTTAAGTATTAATATTGAAGATAAAAATTGAAAGGAAAAATAATTTTGTCTTGGCTAAACATTTTTAATTTATAGCTTAAATATGTGACTCAAGGTTATAATGGAATAATTTAATATTATTCCCTGAATCCAGAAGTGGAAAGAAAAAAATTTTAAATGAGCATAATAAAATTTTTCCAACTAGTAAAAAATTGTTCCTTAAATACTGATGCAGTGAAGCCTACGTAATTACAGTATTTACCTCAGCTATTTAAAATAATGGTAACGGTAAATGGTTAGAATCATTTTTAGTACAATAAAGAAAATGTACCTACATTTGATATATTATTATCAAATTAGTATTAGTAGACAATGAACTTGTACATTTTTATACAAATGGTGTTTAATCTACAATTGCTCTATTGTTTGATCTGTATTGTGGTCTCATTAAAATATTTTTTTATAATTTATTTTTTATTTCTTCAAGTTACATCTCAATCACAATCCCCTCCCTACTCCCCCCTCCAGTCCCACCCTTCCACCCTCTTCTCCTCAACCCCCCATCCTCTACCCTTTTTTTTTTTTTTTTTAGTTTAAGGTATATCTTTTTCCCCCAAACAGCTCCCCATTTCAGTCCAACAAATGGTTCTTTCTCTTATAACAATAAATATGATACAAAAGAACAGAAATAAATAGGCCACAATTATGAAAGTTATATGGCTTAGCATACATTCCCAATGTCCAGTCCATATGTATTTGGCACCTGACTTTAACATTCTACTAATATTCTCCATGAGTTTAAAGTTCTATATCTAACTCTGCTTTCATACTAACTTGCATCTCAATTTTAAAAACATCTTCTTAGATTCAGAACACCCTCTTGATTCCTAAACAACTCAAAATTTAACTTTTTTTTATTTAAAAATATTCACAGTGATTTCTAAAGTCCGGCTGTCCTTAAGACAGTAGTTAGATTGATTATATTTTCTTTTAATTCTACTTCATCGCTTTAGGAATAGCTACAAAATAGAGTTAAGGTTTTAAAAGACATACTTGAGAACAGAATGACTCTTAGTCATTTAAGTTTAATGTCAAATGTATTTACATTTAGTCAGATATCCTTACTTAGCTATTTCAGTAAACAAAGGGAGTGGAAGAATAATAAAAAAGGAAAGTGTTAAAAATTATTCATGAAACTTTTTTAAAATGGTAAGTAGACAAATTTTATTCAAACTGGATGGTGGTGATGGGGACAGCTGTAACCTAATCTCTCAACTCTGATTTAAAAGAGGACAAACAGAGATTTACAACCAAGGGGCATAGGGGAGGCCAGTGGGTATAAATACTGAGTACTTTTCTTTCTCTTCTCTCATTTTGCTACTTGGAATTTAAAATTGCATAGCTTTAGTAGTCTCATTTAGCAGTATACTAATGTACTTAGTATACTAAGTGTTAGCATTCACTAATTTTTCCTCATACAAACCTTCCAAGAAACACAACTCTTACCTCAAAGAGGATAAGAGGTTATTCTGAAGCAAAATATGAGTGATCATTGCCTGGGAACACTGGGTATCCCAATTTCCATATTGCAATGTAGTTAACAGTTTAGTGAAATTTTATGTTAACAGAACAAAGAAAATCATAAATCAAGACACTTGTGGAAACATTGGGTAGGAAGATAACAGAAAAGGAGGAAAATCTCAACCCTAGGCCTCAGATGCTGTCTGATGTTATTCTTAGTCTTTTTGTTGCCAGAAACTAAGGGTTTGGTGTACATTCCCAAAGATTCATCCAATAGTCAGTCACAAAGAGGTCACATACAAAGGAGAGCAATAAATGGCTCTGGAAGGCTAAGATACCCCAAGATAATGTGTAATTAGGTCCTGGACCTTCGCCATTCCAATGTTTCTGCAATCCTTAAAGGTTTAATAAGAGCCTGACTGGCAAGCAGGGATGAGAAAACAATCTAGGTTTGTCTTTCTGGGCCTGGGTTACCTCAATATATTGTGGTAGTTTAGAGTTCCATCCATTTTCCTGAGAATTTCATTTTTTTAAATATTTTTAGTTTTGAAAATTTCCCACATTGTATTTTGGTCATATTCATTCCCTTCCAACTCCTCCCAGACCCATCTCACTTTCTATACCTAGTAACTTTGAGTTCTCATTTTAAAAAAACCTTTCAAGTTCAATTGGTGTTGCCTATCTACCTTTGGGTGTATGGCCATCCACTGGAGCATGGTAATTCTCCAGGGATCATACCCATAAAGAAAATTAACTCCAACTCTCACAGAAGATATCAGCTACTAAGAACTCCTCCACTAGGGTGGGACATCATGACCACCTCTTTCCTGTATGCTAGGATTTTGTCTGGCTACCTTGTACAGGTCTAGTGCATGTTGTCACAATCTTGGTGCATTCATATGTGCAACTGCCCTGTTGTGTCTGCCCCCTTTTCTTCAAAGATACTTGGCCCTTGGGAGGGGCAGGAGTGATAGAAGTGATAGAGTCTCACTCATTAATGGCCGAGTAATCCGTGGTCACTTA
Organism: Lophiomys imhausi; assembly: GCA_907164525.1. Lineage (NCBI taxonomy): Eukaryota > Metazoa > Chordata > Mammalia > Rodentia > Muridae > Lophiomys > Lophiomys imhausi. Next base: position 11,843,432 of record CAJQZJ010004763.1, read on the forward strand.
CTCTCTGCACCTTGAACAGCTTTGAATCTCAGTGTTGATCACCATCTACTGTTAAAAAAGAATTCTCTGGTGAGGTTTGAGAGATATACTGATTTACAGTTATCATAATAAGTGATAAGGATTCAGGATTAAGGATTAGGATACTATGTCTCTTTTTTCAGAGACATAGCAATTAATCCTCCACCAGGGCCTATGAACCTGTCTCATCTTAGGTTCTCAAGCCCAGTAATTGTGCCAGTTATGGGTTCCATATTGTGAAGAGGGCCAAAAATATAATCAGACAGTGTTTGGTTACTGTACTGGTTGGTTTTTGTCAACTTGACACAAAATAGAATCACCTGGGAAGAGTGAACATCAAGTGAGGAATTACATCCATCAGATTGGTCTATGGGTATCTGTTGAAATACAAAAAAAAAAAAAAATACCAGTCTTTCAATTTTTAAAAAATGTTTATTTATTACTTCAAGTTACATCTCCATCACAGTCCTCTCAATCCACCCTTCCTGGACCCACCCTCTCACTTCCTCCCCCTTCTCCCAGAACTCATAATTCTTTTTTTTTAATAATTATGCCACAATTATGAAAATTATAAGGTATAACATACATTCCCAATGTCCAGTTCATACATATTTGGCAACTGATATTAATATTCTATTATCTATCTATCTCCATGAGTTTAAAGTTCTATATCTAACTGATTTTCCATCCTAACTTGCATTACCAACTTTAAAATTTCTTCTTAGACCTAGAACATCCTGTTATTTCCTAAACAACTTAAAATTTAACTGTGAGACTATAATTATCTTGCTTCAACTACATCAGAGACCTAAGAAGGATAAATATATCTGAATATATCTGAAGCGCAGAGCCAGAAACTTCCAAAACTAAGAAATGACAGAGAATCGGCCGTCTGAACAGTCCCCAATTTCTCTCCATACATTAGAGCATCTATCTTCAGACTCTTGGTGCAGTATCTCAGCAGACATTATTTGTGAAGCAGGAATTATGAAGGTCTTGCTTACCCTGTCTTGGCAGAGCTAGGCTGTTGACTTCCCTGCTTCCAAGTTTTGTCCCTTTTGGACAGCATTCGGTCTACCGTTGAAGCAAGGGATTTTTCTTGCCCATTGCCAGGCTTGCCACTAATGTAACCATCTCCAAATGGAGATTCTTCAATACTCATCCTCTACATGGAGTAGAATAGCCTTCTCCACCAAAGTCCCAGAAGGAAAACCCATTTCTTTTTCTCCACACTGTCTTAAATACCCTTCCATTCCATGTCCCTCTTTCCTGCATTTTCTTATCTTCATTCCCTGTCAACTGGTTGTTTGATCTGCCTCTTGACCTATAGTTGACTTATTTAGCTCTTAGATTAAAAGTGTGTGCTAGGGCTGAATCACACCACAACTAGAAACAGGTTCTTCCAATACAGAATCTACTGGTTCATAGTGTGATCAAATATACTGTAACAGGTATATCTGTGGGTCATCTTCTTGAATAATGATTGATGTTTAGAATTAAACCTACTGTGGGTGGTGCCACTCCTGGGCACCTGTTCCTGGGTTGTATAAGAAAGCAAGTTAAGCAATCCACATAAACAATGTTATTTCATGGTCTTTGCTTCAGTTCCTACCTTCAGATACCTGCTTGAGTTACTGCCCTACCTTCCCTCAGTGATAGGCTGTGATATGGTATAGGCTTATTCTCTTAAATAGCCTCTGTGTACCTGACTGAGTAGCTGTGAGTTCCTTCAGCCTATCATTATCGTGGAAGTCTTTCCTCTTTCCTTCAGTTATAACAGATACCTTTCTTGGAACAATAGTTTCTGTTGGCAGTTGTCTCTCAAACTTGAAAGATCAGCATCCCAAGATATTTTGGCTTCTAGATTTAGAAAGCAAGCTAATCTGTGTCTATTCTGATGGACCTGCCTTTACGCATAATGGTGCTTCTCTCTCTTGTTGGTTTCCATATGCTTTCTTCTGTACATTTAACAGTTTAAATATAATTTGAGAAGGGAGGTTCTTTATTTTTCTTCTGTATCTTGACTGATATTTCTTCCCCTGAGAGATATTTTCTACTATAACTTCATTGAAAATTTTCTCTATTCCTTTAGAACTGAATTCTCCTCCTTATTTTTATGCTTAGATTTGGACTTTTTTTTAATGGCCTGGCCCAACAGATGACCCAGATCACCAGGCTATTAATCATTTCTAATTCCAAGTTTTTTTAGTGGAAAAATAGGGTTTTTTTTTCCTCTCCACATCTTTCTGATTGGAGTGACAATCCTGCATGCTTAACATTCCTGATTTCTCTGTAGATCTGTGGGCCCAAGGACCTTCATGCTGTGCTCCCAACCCTTTTTTTATATACTTTATTTTTTTATTTCTTCAAGTTACATCTCAGTCACAATCCCTTCCCTACTCCCCCTTCCTGTCCCACCCTTCCACCCTCTTCCCCCCAACAGCTCCCCCTTTCAGTCCAACAAATGGTTCCTTCTCTTATAACAGTAAATACTATACAAAACAACAGAAATAAATACGCCACATTTATGAGAGTTAAATGGCCCAGCATATATTCCCAATGTCCAGTTCATACATATTTGGCCCCTGACTTTAACATTCTACCATCTAACCATCTCCATGAGTTTAAAGTTCTATATCTGACTCAGCTTTCATACTAACTTGCATCACAATTTTAAAAACATCTTCTTAGATCCAGAACACCCTCTTGATTCCTAAACAACTCAAAATTTAACTATGAGACTCTAGCTATCTCTTCTTCAACCACCTCAGAGACCTGAGAGGGATAAATATATCTGATTATGTAGGAAGTACAGGGCCTGCATCATCCAAAACTAAGAAATGACATATCAGTGGCTGCCTGGACAGTTCCAGTTTTCTCTCCATACGTTACAGCATCAATCTTCAGCCTTTTGGTCCTGTTTCTCTGACAGACATTGATTGTAGAGCAGGAATTATGAAGGACTTGCCTACCTTGTCTTGGCAGAGCTAGGCTGTCGACTTCCCTGCTACCAAGTTTTGTCCTTTTTGGACAGCAGTCTGTCTACAGTTGAAGCAAGGGGTTTTTCATGCCAAGAGATAGGCTTGCCACTAATTCAACCATCTCACACTGGAGATTCTTCGATGCTCATCTTCTACTTGGAGTAGAATAGGGGGTGCTGTCAGGAGCTGATATGTCTCGATATAAAAAAAATCTTAATTTAAGAAAACATCTTTGAATGCCATATTCTGCAGATCTCTGCTCCCAACCATTTTTATAGTGCCCTACATACTGTGAAAGTACTTCTTAGTCCTTCTTGTTCACCTTTTTTCTTGTCAGAATGTCTCACCTCTTCCACCTTGTCTTGAAGCCTGGATATTCTGTGCTCACCTTGATCCATCTGGCTGATGAGTCCTTCCACGTAGCTTTTTGCTTGACTCATCATGTTCATCTCTAGCCTTTCAGTTTGATTATTTCTCCCCTTCTTTTGCCCCTCCCCAAATGTGTATGGGTATTTTTCCCTGAGTATATAATGTCTATGCATCACATGTGTGTTGTGCCCATGGAAGTCAGAAGAGGTCTTGTCTCCTATAACTGGCAAAAATCACTAAGAGGAATCATCAGGGTAGGCAGGTATGCAGTGGTGACCTGACCTAAGAAGATTCTTGCTGACGGCAGGGTAGGCATGGAAGGTGGATATAGCACTCTAAGTCAAGGGCAGGCAGCAAAGATTGGAAGGAAACCAAATAAAATTCAGAGGGAGCCTTTAATCAAACCAGTTCAGGAAACTGCATAGAAATTAAACAGCTATTCAAAGCTTCATGTGTTCTCAAGCAAAGCACCAGTGTTGGCCTAAAGTTACGTACGGACTCTTAGGAGGATAAAATGTGTCCCATGTTGTTTCTTGGGTTTCAAGGGACTCCAGATCTTGTCCATCAGTCATCGGTCACCATCTCTGAAGAAGGGAAGAAGGTGAATGCCAACTTTGACCATATGAGGGGCAGGTTCCTGATTTGTCAAAGCTGAACAACTTCAGTACTTCCAGGATATGGTACCAAGGATAAAAGCAAAGTCTATAGAATTTGGATGTGAACACAGAACAGAGGAGTGAGCCAAGGACTGGTACATGGTGGTCCTAGAACTCTGTCCTGAGAACAGGGAAGGGTGGGAGCAACAGGGTGGCAGACAGCCACATGCTAGTGGCTCTGAAGTTGATATCTCCTCTCCAATATCTCCCTGAGCTCCAGCTCATGTGCTTGCTCCATTCTGGAAATTTCCTCTTGGATATTCCTGCTCCGGTAAACACATCCAAAACAGATTTGTGCCTGTACTTCCTCTGTGGCTCTATGAAATTTGAGGGTCACTGTCTCCCACATTTCCTCAATTCATCACGAGTCCATGTATTTCACACATTCCCACTTAAATTCAGACATAATGTGCCCCTTCTCAATGTAGGTACCTTCTCAGTGTTGGTTCCTTTAGCAACATAATCTAAAAATTTTTTTTAGTACATTCAACAAGCATTGGCAGGTCTGGAGCCTGCTTAATTTCATACTCATCTCATGTTTCCTCCACATCCTGATTCCTAACGGCTTCCATATTATATAACTACTTCTCTCCATTCCTCTGCTTACCCAGTTTTTGGGAACAGCCTCCAAGTTGCAGTAATACTTGTACATTTTTCCATTTCCTACACACAGCTGAGAGTCATGTCTTTTGAAATATTGAAGTATTTCATTCACCTCTTTGATGATCTTAACATGGGAACTCAAGTCTTTCATGTTTCAGGAAGCCTCATGTGATCTATCTCTGTATCTTATGTTGTTTTAAGAAGCTGTTCTAAATCCCCAAAGCCACAAAAACATTTTTCTTTAACATTAGACTGACTATGGTTGGTTGTCTTGGTTGTTAAGTAGTGTAGGAGGGCCCATCTTATTATGGGCAGTACCATTCCCTGGGCAGGTGGCACTGGGCTGTTTAAGGAAGGTATGAGCCTATTCAAGCCATCCAGCAGCATTCTGCTTTGGTTTCTGCTGTACTTCTTTGGCTGTACTTCCCTAGTCAGAAACAATTTTTCATGGATTAGAGGGCAGGGCTGCCTTCAAGTTTCTGCTTGAGTTCCAACTCTGAGTACCCATACAGGTGGACTATGCCTGGAAAAGTCAAATAAACCCTTCTCTCCTCTAAGCTGTTTTAGTCGTGGTATTTGTTCTGGCAACATAATGAAACTAAAACAAGATTTATTTCTTTTTTTTTGGCACTGAGAAAAATCATTATTCTTAAATGAGTAGAAGGCTATAATACAATCATAGATGAGGAAATTCAGTATTGTCAAGATGTCATTCATTTATTTATTTATTTATTTATTTATTTGTTTGTTTGTTTGTTTGTTTGTTTGTTTGTTTATTTGTTTATTTATTTTTTGCAGGTTCTTTTTCCAGGCAGCCACAGGTATGTCATTTCTTAGTTTGGGAAGCTGCAGGCCCTGTACTTCCTATAAAATCAGATATATTTATCCCTCTCAGGTCTCTGAGGTGGTTGAAGAACAGATAGCTAGAGTCTCATAATTTAATTTTGAGTTGTTTAGGAGTCAAGAGAGTGTTATAGATCTAAGAAGATACTTTTAAAATTGTGTTGCAAGTTAGTATGAATGTTGAGTCAGATATAGAACTTTAAACTCATGGAGATGTTTAGATAGTAGAATGTTAAAGTCAAGTACCAAATACATATGGACTGGTCATTGGGAATGTACGTTAAGCCATATAACCCTCATAACTGTGGCCTAATTACCTCTGTTGTACTGTATTGTATTTGTTATTATAAGAGAAAGAGCCATTTGTTGGACTGAAAGGGGAAACTGTAGGGGGAAATAAGATATACCTTAAACTTAAAAGAAAAAAAAAAGGGAAGAGGATGGGGGGTTGAGGGTGGGAGGGTGGGACTGGAGGGGGAATAGGGAGGGGACTGCGATTGAGATGTAACTTGAAGAAATAAAAAATAAAGGAAAAAAAAAAGATCTATTTCTTAATCTGTTCTCACCAAACCTAGATAATTTTGGCAAATCTATCCCATTTGCATATTGAGAAGTTCAACTAATTTATTGTTGTTCAAGTTCTACTTGTTACTTTCCTAGAACATCAAGGTACTGATGTTTTTCATTCTTAGATTTCTGGGTTTCCCAACATTGGTTATAAAATTACACTTTCATTTCTTCAAAAACTAGAAAGAGATTTCAAAATCTGTTTGCCTCATCACACAACACATGTTGCTAAACCTATTCAGGAAGATGTGATCCATCCCACTACAGAAATAGGTTTGGAGTTTCCTATATAACTCAAATATATATAGCAGACATCCCTGACTTGAGGATGTATTTTTGGCAAAGGTGTGAGAATAGAAGTACTTCCTGCACCTCCAGACCTGGCCCATGGAAACTTCCCATTCATGGTTTTGCTGTTCCCAACAGATTGTCAATCACTGGGGTAGGAAACTCAAAATTAATCTTCTTATAAGAACCTCATTGAGGATGGAAAAGTGGCTGCAAGTCTGGGCAAATATTTCATAGTGTGGAGCAGTTAATGGAGAAGCCTGCTCTGCACCAAAGTTATAAAGTTGTTCTTTAAGGGATTGAAACTTGAGTATACTAGGCGATTTGAGGCTGCCAAATCTAAAATAGCAGGGCAGGGAGGATTTATGTCAAAAGTCTGGACAAATGTGTTATCATTTTAGCTCAAAATTTTTAGTGATAAAATTACAATCAATACCTGAAAAGATGTGAGTGTTTGGATTACAACCATGTTATCCATATTTTTTCATGCTATGCATATTTTCTTTAGCATTCTATTTGAGAGCTGTTCTGTGGAAGAATTACTCACCTCCAGTCAGAACAAACCTATGTGCAGCTTAAGTTAAATGAAGAATCAGTTTACATTTTCACAGCCTGTGTCTACCCCCACCAATACTTTCCATGCAATGATTGGTACTTAGAAGTTATGACAATACCCCTGAAAAGGGCCAATCACATTACCTTTAAATTGGGCTCATTTGTAATGTTTTTGTATTTCCTTCATTATATCTACAGGAAAGTGAGGGTGCTCAGTTAATAGCTATTTGTGAACAACATCTCTTTTCACAGCTGTCTGGTTGAATGAGAAAGGTGTGCTCTCAACATAAGTGTGAAACGGTAAATTTGAATGCGAAGGCAAGTAATCTGAGAGGATGGGTTGCCAAGGAACACAGCATTAGGAAACAAACCAAAGTACCCTGAAGCTAAACGTAAAAAGAGTAAAAAGAGAGTCATTAATTTTGCAGCAGTTTGCTATAGTGTATGTGTACATAGACTTGAATTATCAGGCTGAGCACTCTAAGAATATAATAGCCAGATTTTACAGGATTTACCTTCAAGTTGGGAAAATAGATATTAACTCATTTTTAAAATAACTAAATAATTTAGAGAAGAACCTAATAACTATGAGAATGTATGGGCTGGAGAGATGGCTCAGTATTTAAATAGAGGAAGCTTACAGCTCTTCCAAAGAATTCATTTCCCAGTACCCATGGTAGGTGGTTTACCACTGCCTTTAATTCTGTCTCCAGGAGTTCTGATATCCTCTTCTAGCCCATATGGGAATCTGCACTCATGTGGCAGCTACACACACACACACACACACACACACACACACACACACACAAATAAACATAGGTCTTTTTTATGTATACATAAATTTTCTGGTGAAACAGGAACAGAGGTAATTCCGAGAAAGGATGAACCAAATTAGATCTAAATGACAAGTAGGAACTAATTAGGTGAAGTGAAAAAAACCATCATTCTAAGAGATGCAACATGTCAATTAACAAATTCCAAGACTGGAAAGAGGCCCAGTGTGGCTAAGGTGCAGAGAGCTCAGTGTGTCAGTGGAGTGAGCAGGAGAGGACCTTGAGGAGTCCTTTAAATCACACAAGTAACGGTGTGGGGACAGGGAGAAGATTCAAAAATGGCTGGATGTGATGTTTCTGAATCTTGTCCATTCTTGCTGTTCTGAAAAAAAGTGAATTTTACTGATCTTTGGTGATTGACTTGAAAATAAGGGAAGAAAAAATTTAGCTTTAATTCAGGTGATAGTGGTAAATACATTACCATATATATGTAATATTTATATTAACAATAAATATGCTTCCTTCAAGTATATGTAAAATATACTGAAAAGGAGCCCCGCTGCTGGCTAGAACCCCAGATAGAATACAAGAAGAATGAAAAGAAAACTCACTATTATACGAGTGCCCTTCCCTATACCACCCTGCCCACTGTGATGGACAGAATCCTCTGAAAACATGAGCTAAAACAAATCTTCCCTCCCTCAAGTTGATTTTCTCATATATTTAGTAACAGAAATGAAAAGTTAATGTGAATTATTCTGCATGAAAACTATTTACATGAAGTAATGATGCAATATGCTGACTAGAACTTAAAATTGCTGAATGATTTACATATTTTAACCCTACTTGCATCTGTCTGGATATTTGGAGGGATATATAGATAGATAAATAGATATTAAACTCTCTAAGTAAAGCTTTCCAACCAGGATTATATACAGAGGTGAAAATATTAATGAAGCTTCCCCAGTATTTTCTGATCTCTACTTAATAAATACATTTTAATTGTAGAATAAAAGCAATGAGTAGGTAATGACTTCTGAATTTATAGATATTCCTACAGAAGTTTAAAATTTGTAAACTATGTACGTTCTTCCTTGATACTTAATGCCAGGTGACCTTTAATTGTTCACTGTGGGATTCCCAACACTGTGTAGTCATTCTCTATAACCTTTATTTTCTATATTAGGGAACTGAAAGACACATGCACCTAAAGTGACTGATTTAAGGGATCACATCCTGGAAGATTGAGTCCAAAACATGCATATATGTACATGTATATGTTTATATACACATATACATACACATATTTTTATATGTGTGTGTTAGTGTGTACTATGTGTATTGCTCTCTGTGGGTGTATGTATATTGGTATGTGTGTATTGAGATGTATATGTAGTTGGTGTGTGTTTATTGGTGAGTGTGTGTATGTATATTGGTGTGTGTGTTTGTATATTGATGCCTGTGTATAGTGATGTGTGTGTGCATATTGTTGTGTATGTAGTATTGGTGTGTATTTTGTGTATTGGTGTGTGTCGGTGAGTGTGTGTGTGTGTATGTGTGTGTGTCTAGCCAGAGAAAAACCTCAGACGTTGTTCTCAGGCACCAGCACCTTGTTTTTGAGATGGGTTTCATTGGCCTGGAACTCACTGAGAATGCTAGGTTAGCTGGAACAAGCACCAGAGATCTACCTACCTCTCCCCTCCCAGTGGCAGGGTTACAAGTTTATATTCTCATGCCTAACTCTTCTTGCATGACACAGAGGATAGAACATAGATATCCTGCTTGTAGGACAACCACATTACAGACTGAAGTCCCTTTCCAACCCCCAGCCCTCAGTTCCTATGTTTTCATCAATTTTACTATCTTCCATATTCTATCTTAGTTTGTTTTCTATTGCTGTGACAAAAGACTATGACCAAACACATCTTGGGTTGGAAAACTTTTATTTGATTTACAGATTATAGTCCATAATCTGAAGCAAAGCCAAGTCAGGAATTGAGGGCAGGAACCTGGAGTATGAATGGAAGCAGAGATCATGGAGGAATGGTGCTTATCATCTTGTTCTCATGACTTTCCCGCCATACTGTTTAAACAGCCTAGGACTATCTGCAGAGGTGTCACCACCCACTGTGGGCTAGGACTTTGGCATTATTCATTAGTTAATAAAAGAGTCCTCCAGATTGTCTACAGGCCAATATGATGGAGGCATTTTCTCAATTAATGTCCTCTTCCCAGATAAGTCAAGTTGAGTCAAGTTGTCAAAACTAACCCTGAACATAGGCTAAAGCTTGATACTTACAAACTGACTCTACTTTTCAGATGGGCAATGCTGAAAATCCTTAGCTATTTAGGGCGAGTATTGATACTTAGCTCTTCTTTGAGAGAGGAGCAATTTGAAGTGAGCAAATATACTCCTAAAGTATAATAATTCGTCTCCATGGGAAAATCCAACTACATTTCCTTCCTCACTAATGGGCTACCCTGCTCCCTCAGTGCTAAATAATATTATCCAGTCAACAACTGCTTTTCCAGAGAGACTAGTGATGTGTTTTCTGAAAAGAATAAATCTGTGCAATCACTGCTTGCTCTGTAGATTTGCTGGAACACATCTTCGTTATTCCTTCCAGACTTCATATTCTGTCTTTCACTTTTTACTGGCTCTAGTATCTCCATCCCTCAAATTCATGTCTGGTTTTACCTCAGACTGATGTAGATTAGAGTCTACAAATTTAGATTAAGCGTTAAAAGGAGAATGGTCAGAGACTTAAATCCTTAGTAGATCTTCCAGTGACATGGGTAAATCCATTTCTTTAGTGTTCCCAGACTACTTCATTCCTTGGTCATAATTTCTGGTGTTTAATGGAGATTCTTCTATTAGTTACCAAAGCTAGAATCTAGATGTTCCCCAGGTAATGGTAAAAAAAAAAAATACTCACATCTATTTGGGTTTCACCAGTATTGACAATTGTGGTATGTTTAAGTCTGGGTAATTCAACTTTCAGTTTCCTACCACTATGAGGATCATTCTAATGACCAGGCATGCACAATGACCAAATCAAAGCAACTAACATAAGCCTCATTCTTTCAGGATATGGAAGTCTACATAACCAGTTACCACTGATGATCTCTTTTTATGCAACTGAGTTCAGTTTTGATACTAACCAAAGTTAGCACAGACTCATCCCTATATGACTACCAGCACTTTAGAAACTGGTCCCAAGTTTCAGCTGACCCCTTATGGCCAAGAGGGTTTCCCATAATTCTTTCTACACTATGACACTTTGTTAAACTGACTTCCCAAACTTGGGGCAACACCTCACCATAAGAATGAAGAGCCAAATGGAGAGGTTGAGAAGGGTCACAAGGTACTTACTGTTCTGTGGATTAGTGTTAAGATGCTGCAGCCACAGTCTGTATACCAAGAGGGCAAATTTGATCACCTGTTTTTAAAAAGCCATTAAAATAACCAAATTATTAAGAACCAGCAGGAAAGGGACATTTGTTCACTGTGGTTACATTGAGAAGGAAAATGAGATTCAATTGATTTCCACACACCCCTGCCCCCACCAGTCCTATTCCCAGTATCACCGAACATAGATGTCCAGGGATATGCACATGTAAGGAGTCCCAGTCAGATGTGGCCTTGCCCACCATTGACCAATCACTGTCCATCTATTCTGCAAGGAGGTCTCACAAATTACTAGAACCAAGTGAAATCTCCAAGAAGCCATGAGATTTCTGGAAAATATCCCATTTCTTTGGGGTCTGTTATTTCACTGGTTTAATGGATTTAGAGACACAAGTACCTCTTCTGGGTAGCCTTATTTCTACAAGGCCAGTTACATTAAAGGACCAGCATGTGGATGTATTCACTTAGTGGAAACTAACCCAAATCTGTCATTTAGAGTTTTAGTTTTTCAATGTGAAGGCTTTATAATCTAGCCCTGAATGATTAAATCATGACTCTGTGTGGTGGACCCTCAGCTAGCCCCAGAGACTGGGGAGTACCAATACCTACCTGGTCATGGATGCCTGTGTTTTGCTGGTAATGAGCAGTCATCATGAAGTCATCAGGAGACTCTCAGCTCCCAGGCACCTATGGTTGCTCTCATCCTGACTTTTCTGTTCCTCATTATTCATTTTTTATGCTGTGTTCTTTATCTTTTCTTTTACTTACAGTGAAGACTTTCCCACTGCTTCAGGTATAGAGCTAAAATCCCTTGTCAACTGCCCTTATATAGACTATACTCATATTGGTCTCCCTCTAGACTTGGTCACTCTTCTGAATCCTTATTTCCCATTCCTGGTTTGGGATAGCAACCTATACCTTTTCCAGACTCCATTTCTGTTATGGTATCATTTCTCCATTCTAATTTGACCTTTGAAGGAATATTTGACTGCATTTTTCTTGTGTTTCTCATGTCCAGAAAGTATCAAGTCTCATAGATTCTATATCAAAAGCTTCTCTTTCATCTTCACATTAAGGTTTATGCCTCCTTGCTTGTGTACTATCATCATGTGCTATCCTGGCTTGTTTTATGACCTCTTGACACAAGCTGGATTCATGTGGGAAGAGGGAACCTCCACTGAGAAAATGCTTTCGTAAGATTTTCACCTGGCTAAGTCTGCAGTACACGTTATTAACTAGTAGTTTGTTGTGGGAAGTCCCATTCCATTGTGAGAAGTGCCATCTCTGGGAAGTGTAAGGAAAAAGGTTGAGCAAGCCATGAAGAGCAAAGCAGTAAGCAGCACGTGCGCCTCCACGGCCTCTACATCAGCTCCTGCCTCTGTGCTCGTGCCCTGAGTTCCTGCCATGATTTCTTGCCGTGATACACCATGATGTGGAACTCTCAGCTGAAAGAAATGCTTTCCTGTCCAAGTTGCTTTTGGTCAAACTGTTTCATTGCAGCAACAGAAACCCTCAGAGGAAAGAATTGCCTTGGTGCTCAGTGATGACATTGTCTCCTTTTTGTTCCACTGACTGAGGTCCCTCTGTCAAGCCACTAACCCAGTACTCTAGTCTTCTATAAATCATGTCAGTTGCCTTCCACACTGAAATTGTGGTCAAATTAATAAATGAAGCCATGTTTAGCTCATCTATAGTGACTATTTGTTTAACATGTGTTAACATGTTTCTAGCAATGTTCACATTAATCTCTCTTTTTCATACTCATAAATAATCTTTCTCCTGATTGCCATGAAAAGTAAAGCTTATTGTTCCAATTGTACAGTTTGGCAAACTGGCTTTGATTAGTGGTATTTTTAACTTCATGTAGTCACACTAGAAGGTTGGCAGCCATCATTGATGAAGTCTCTTAATCCAAAGCCCATCCTTATAAATATCTCCAAGAAACACATGTAAGACAATTGTTAACTAATTAAATAAACCAAATTATTTGTTTTTATGCTACTATATTAGAAAAAAGTGGAATCTCAGTCTGAAATAGTTGAGGCCACCAAGATAGGGGATAGAATTATCAGACAATGGGTAAGAGCCCTGTAGGATCACAGCCTCAGGGTACACATGCAGCCCCTACCCCGAGTTAAAGATATGACAGTTACATGGCTACCATGCATCCTACTAATGTTAGGTCCCAAAGAAACCCAGGACAATTGACTAATTGAGGTGTCTATTAGCACAGTAAAGTGGATCTGGCTGCCAGGCTCTCGGAGCAAGTGCTTGTTACAGGATGCTGGTTCCTTACCTGGTCTCCCTACCTTAAACCATCCCAGCCCTTCCCATACCTCAGTTCCTGATTCTTACCTAACTCAGCCATTTCCACCATGCTCTTTCTTGGCACTCTCTTGGATTCTTGGTTCTCCTTTGCCCTTTTGGCTCTTGGTCCCCTCTCTAGCCCCTCTCTCCTCTTTTGCTTTCTCAATTCCCACCCATCCTGTGACTTGATCTACTCTACAGGCCATGTTCAATCTGGATTCTCCAAGTTGCTTCTGGCTGTTCTCTCCCTCATATCTATGACAAAAACCTTCTCAAATATACTTTGGAGTGGCCATGTCCTCATTTTCATTCAACTCACACATTTAAGCAGAGTCAGCCCCCCCCAAACCTGTCTTACCCCAAAAGCCAAGATGAGACGCCTGTCTTTAGGCTCAGACATAGACCCACTAAAATGCAGCACATTGTAAAAGCCTGAATCTGCTTTTGCATCAAGAACTTGACATTAGACATTGGTTCTAGGTTCTCTTTGCAAGTTTGAGTTCCAAGCTTGCATAAAGGAGCAGGATGGAAACATTTAATGAAAATTATCTTCATCACTCTCCTCTCTACCTTTGCCTCAGAGACTGCCCATGTGACTTGCTCATGGTCAGACCTGCACCCCACACCTCTAGCTGGTTGTCTACCAATCCTGGACCTTAAGAGCTCCTGGAACATATTTAAGAAGGTGAGGAAATTCACTCTGTAGGGTTTTGTTGCTAGAGTGTGAAACCAAATGTTAATATGAGAATATGGATATTGATGTTTTAATCTAGTCTAAATCTATTAGTTCAGATTCAAGAAATGGTCATTTCTAAGCCAGACAAGTGTTTATTTATGTAACTTGTGACTATAAATGTAAGAAAGAAAGCCATCTTAATGCAGGACAGTCTCCGGACATTGTCATGTGAAACGGATGCTTGTAAACACATAACTACAAAAGACATCTCTAATGAACTATGTAATTGACTGAGTGTGCCTCTTGTGCACCATGATAAAGAAAATAAAAGACAACTTGCTATTCCTCCAGCTAAAATGAAAGTAAGTATATACACGAAGATAGCTTTTCAAATACCCAAGATGCCACAGATATGAAAAAGCAAAACTTTCTTCACAACCATGGAACTAAAATAAAATACTTCAAAACAAAACAAACTTCAGAAATTAAAATCACAAACCCTCAAACCATTGCCCAGGCAGGGTGTTTTAACATTAAGTTGTTCTATTTTTCTGCATGTCTAACCCTTAGTCTCTAGCTTCCCTTTTTCCTGTTAGGCTGGGTTGTTATGGAAGTCTCTCATCTTTTCTTTCATTGAACCTCTCCATTTCTACATTTTACAAAGTCTTCCAAATAAAGAGAGAACATTTCTACTAAACAAAATGGTTTATCGTCCACCTTGAGGAAGCCGTGAATGAAAGTTAAATTTATTCTGTGTGCATTAGAAGCTCTGTGTTCAATGCCTTCAGAAAAGATTTGTCAGTCACTGAAACCCTAAGAGACCTAGAACCTGAAACAAATTCTGAGAGACCAATGTAGAAGCAGAAGAAAGGCACTTCAGTGTATGCAAATGCCAATTCAATATATACGTTATTACTAGAATCTTATTAGGCTTTGCCAATGACTCCCAAGACATCACTTTAAAGCCAGTGTTTACATAATTACAATCATTTTTTTTCAAGTGATAGGAGTGAGCTCAAACTACCTTCAGCAAAACCAAAGAATTTTCAGCAAGGATTCAAGATTGCTTGACAGGAGCAAACATTAGGAGTAATGACTTTTGTCGCAAAGAGACTTACAATTTAGAATTGGGAAGGCATCAAAGATGTAAGAATTTGCCAGCTTGTCTCATACTTGCACTTCTTTACATGCCTGATTTTTTATTTTGCATGTCACCAGATGGCAAGGCTGTCACTTAAGGTTACACAGGTGGAGTTCTCACTACACAGAGTGTCCAGCTGAGGGAATTAAACATAATCCTCCTTCTCTTAGCTGAACTCTGAACCCTCAAGGCTGTGTTGACCTAGACAGGGCACCTCTCCTAGTCTCTAAAAGGAAGAATAGGGCCAAGTGGGGTCCCCATCAACATATTTTGGGTCTAGATGATGTCCTCACCCTCAAATGATTAGTTTCAAAACTTAACCCTCCCAAGAGAGTTTGTTTGAATTGCCATACCTTCTGCCTTAGCTGTGGTTCAGAAGGTATGGGTATATGGTTTGTTTGGTTTTGGTTACAAATTGTATAGATTTTGAAGGATAGGGTATTAATTCAGAATAGCTCTACATAATTTTTATATTGCAAACTGTTCTCAAACATGGAAAATTTCTAACACTAAATTACTTATGTTGTTTATGCCAGAATGGGAACTATGCCAAAAGCTGTGGAAATGATCTAGATCTGGAGGAAGTGCTGTGTTTTTTTTCCCTATGCGAAGAACATTCTTTATAAGTTACCGTGCATTTTCAAGGGACTCTGAGATCCATCTCTCTTTCAATTAATCAGGTTATTATTGGTAAAAACATTTGTTTTATATTTCTCTTCAAAATTATTTTATAAATTCCTTATGAAATTACCAAATTTATCAAATAGAAATTCCGACCGTTGGCTTAATTTGAGTTCCATATTAATATTAATATTATTTAGTGCAAGAGTATACCTATGATACATTGCATGGAACACAGGTATACTCTTGTACTAAATTTATATATACACAGAAATATATATATATGTGTGTACACAGATGCACACACACACACACACACACACACACACACACACATGCTGAGCCATAGTCTGAAATTAGCATGTTACTGGGATCCTTCATTTTATCTGACAGCCTTATCAGCTTTTATGTATTTATTTAACAAGTTGAATAGTCTACAGTTACTGTAGGTGACCCAAATATATAGCCCTAAAGAAAAAAATGTTGCTTAGAGGGAAAATGTAGTGACTCTCTCTGTTCTTCCTTTATTTGTTCCAAAGGACATAGATTTATAAATCTAAAGCCTTAGATCCTTACATCTGGAGATAGTGCCAAAGGGATCTACATCTACACTAAGTAATTTCACTAGCTTCCTTTTACCTGTCATTTCCTTGCTAATGCTTAGGTTGCTGTCCATAGTCTCAAAGTCATTTTCTTTTGCCTTCTTATGTTTCCAAAAATGTACTGTTTGGGGGGTATTGAAAAGAAGACTGGCTCAATGGTTAAGAGTACTTAACTGATCTGCCAGAGGGCAAGAGTGGGCTTCTCCCAGCATCATTTTGGGCAGGTTACAACCACTTATAGGTCCAGCTCTGAATATCTATTGCCCTCTTCTGGCTTCTGAGGGTACTCCCACACATGTAACATACATACATAAAAATAGAAACAAAATGTTAAAAGAAACCGCAACAATGTTTGTTCCTTTCTTAAGAATAAACTGGAAATTAAAACCATCTTTCTGAGATACTCAATTTCTAGATGTCTGTCATGTACATATGAAGTAAACATGTTAAAGTTTTTCTTTGTTTATTTTTCTCTAGTTAATCTGTCCTTAGGTACAGGGGTCCAGTCTAATTAAGAATCTATGGATGTTAAAGAAAAAGTTCTGGCCCTCTTTCACACACTTCTAGATCCAACTTAAGCTGGAAGATGCAGTCAAGAAAATAAAAACAGAGACATAAAAGTTATTAATTGGTCATCTACCTAACAATAGGATATAAAGTTATTCTCTATGAATTAAAAGTCTATAGGTATTTTTTTCTTTAAGTGAAATGAGTGAAGAATGACAGGCTACTTGGTTTTCATAGTACTATATATGTTTTCAATAACAGTGAAGGAAGAATGTTTTATTTTTACAAACAATTAAATAGCACAAGCTAATTTTCTTTGCAAGGTGGAAAGAAGTTACATGATATAGCAATCCATTAATATTTTAATACTGTTTTTTACTTCAAATATTTTAATGCTTTTAAATTAATTATATATAATTATTTTAATTATATTTAACCATTTAAAAATAATCTGGTTTTGCCTGTTGTCATCAAAACTAAGAAGGGAGATTGGCCTCTAGTTTTTAAAAATTGGAACATTGTGTTTAACTTAAAAAGCTGAAGGATGCATATTTTATAAAATGGTGTGCAACTTAAATATTATTTAACAATACAAGTGGCGGATGAGGACTCAGAATTAATCACGTACTTCCAGTAAGAGTATAATCTTTGCAATATGTTAGATAAATATTATTTTCCTTTATTACTCAAAATTAAGCCACTGTGATTATTTTGTACAATCAATAAGCACTTACTTTGTTATTTTATGGAGTATATTAGTCTGGATATATAACTAAATATAACTCTTTTTATTCAGGCAGCAGTGGCACAAGCCTTTGATCCCAACACTTGGGAGGCAGTGGTAGGCAGGTCTCTGTGAGTCTGAGGCTATTCTGGTCTACATAGTAAGTCCCAGGATAGGCAGGGCTACACAGACAAACTCTATCTGGAAACAAAAACAAAACAATACAATAACAAGAAAATTTAGTTTTTTTTTTAAATAATACCTAGTAGGTCATATTATGATTGCATTAATTGGGGTTCTCCAGAGGAACACAATTGAGCAAATAGATAGAATTAAGATGTGTTAAAAGGAGATTTATTTGATTGGCTTACACCATGTGATCACAGTGGCTGTTTTCACACAGGAGGTGCTGGGAAGGGGCCCAGGCCCTATCTACCCAAAGGCCTGGAGAACCTGGAGAGCCTCTGATGCGCAGTCCATGTTGGCAGGCTGAAGAAGGTGGGTCTGGCATCAGTGAAGGATGCCAGCAGTTGGGGCAGCACCAACAGTAGTTCACCTCACGGGGAGACCTGAAGGCCAGTGGCAAAGAGCAAAAGCTTTTCTTTAGGACTTCTGTATATATCTGGGAAGTCACTAGATGCCCACAATGAGAATGGGATTTCCCACTTGGATTAACTTAATCCAGAAAATTCCTTGCCCAGAGGCTTGTTTCTTGGTAAATTCCAAATAAAGTCAAGCTGTCAACTGAGATTTACTTCATCATGGTCTAAATCAAAACATTGTTAGATATAAATAAATAAATAAATTAATTAATTAAAAATAATGTTAGAAATGGGAGCTTAGTGACTTTTCTTTACCTCCTCTGAGTAACATCCTTAAGGTGATCACAGTTGGTCCTCAAGCCTATAAGAGAGACAATAATAAAAAGTAAATGCACTCTTTTTCTAAACTGTTTGACCCATTCTCAAGACAAGAAGTACTGACCATGGTTTTGTGATTCTCTCTTTTTCTAAATATAAGCATCAGTTTTAAGAATTAACTGGAATAGGTATCCAGCATTGCTTTTGGTTCAATAAAGAATTTGCCATCAACTGTGATATAATGTGAACAGTGATATGGAAAATGTCCAGCTACCTTGGGTAGAAATACTTTTTGTAAGTAATTGTAATTTTTCACTTTCTTTGAAGAAACCCTGCCTCAGAGAGTACACAGCAGTGTCCACCACTAGAGGACTGGTGAAGTGCTTGACTCCTTTTAGTGTTGTAGGGGTCCTCAGGGCCCTCTCATCAAGACCTTTGATGAATATTCAAAGGAGAAATCAGGGAAGGATTTTCTCAATTACTGTTTGATGAATTTCCCAGACAGTCATAGGGAAAGTGGAAGATAATGCAATTGAAATGACACTTGGGAATAAACAATGGAGAACTTTAGAGTGCGTGTGCATAGAAGTCAGTAGGAGACTGGAAGAAATTGTTTGGAAGAGAAACTGTAGCAAAGGAAAAAAAAAAAGAAATCACTAACAACAAACTCTGTATTCTTAACGTGGATGGATGGGCAAGTACTTGGTAATGTGAAGCCAGGAGATGGGAATGTGCTAAATAATATTATTATAGACATGACTCTGTAAGACGCTTAATACATTTCAGGAATTTACAAGTATGACTATACAACTTACAGCACAATAGAACTATTTTGATATTTTCATCAAAAGAATTGAAATTTGGAATCTACTGGCATTGCAAATCTGGAAAAAGCGAAAGTCCCAGAGGAGGTTGCATTATCCATTGCTTCTGACACAACTGAGATCAGTGTGCTTAACATCTAGTGGGAAATTAAATGTCATTTGATAACATCTAATTGTTGGGTGTTAGAACTTTGTACATGGTCTAAAGTCTTGAGAGGGCACTTAATCCTAACCACAAAACCACCAGGCAGTGTCAGGTCTCAAATTTTGAATGGGAGACTAGGGAAAGATAAAATGATTAGTGGATTGCAATGTTAGATAACCAAATATGTAAAGACTGATCCCAGGCAGTGTATTATTAAACGTTATAGCTGGTAAAGAAAAAACAAACAAAATATAACAGGGAAAATATATGCATTAAATATATGTTCTGTAAAAGTTTGTGGTGGTTAAATTTTGGTTAGTGATGAGGATACTTTGCATTTTTTGGTATTCTCTGGAGAGTTGAAAAAAAGTCAAACTACTGGCATGTGGAATGTTATATGAGGGTAATTATGCACACATATACTTTTGGTGGTTTAAAATGCATACATATGAAAGGGGAGATAGCTCACCGGGTAAAAGTGCTTGTCATGTGTTCTGGTTTCATTCTGCTGCCATGACAAAAAAAAAAAAAAAACAAAAAACAAAAAACAAAAAAACATGAACAAAACAACACGGAGAGGAAAGAGCTTATTTCATTTTACACTTCCAGGTCACAATCCATCATTAAGGGAAGTCAGGGCAGGCACTCAAGGAAAGAACCTGAAGAAGAAACCATAGAGGGACTCTGCATGCTGGATCACTCACTGGATTTTGCTCAGTTAGCTTTCTTATACAGTCCAGGACTACTTGCCTAGGGATGGTACCACCCATGATGGGCAGGCTTCTCATAAAATGATTAGCAATTAAGACAATATCCCATAAACATGCCCACAGGCCAATCTGATCTGGAAAATTCCTCAATTGAGATTCACTCCTCCCAGGTGACTGTAGATTGTGTTATGTTGACAATAAAGGCTATCCAGGATATCATATAAGTTTAAGGATCTGATTTTTCAATTCCCAGAACTTGTGTATAGAAGCCAGATGGATGAGTATGAGGGCTTGTATTCCTGGTGCTCTCATGGTGAGATAGGAGGCAGAAACAGGACAATCACTGGATCTAGCTCATGCAGTAAAAATGACTAAGAGGCCCTGACTCAAACAAGATGAAAGATGAGAAAGGATAGTCTTACATCTACAAGCATACCATAGTACATGTGTACCTATACAAACACACATCTATCCTATATGTGTACACACATTCAAAGGTAAAACATGCAATTTTAGGCAATAAATCTAGAGGAAAAATATCCAAAGGGAAGAAATTACTGGTGAAAGAATAAAATTAACCATTATTTTTGGCAAGATATTATTCATGGGTGCCATTAAACATAATTACATAAGTGGTTATATGAATGCATAAGCATTCTCTAGCAATGTTTAACCATTCAAAAGGTGAAATCAGTTAAGGGTGGCTTGGATTTGACTAGAATTTATATTTTTCTCATGGAAAAATATTAGATAAAGGTGGAAAGGAATTAGAACCTCTGGGGAAAGTTGAGGTTCCAAACGAATTGTAAACATATATGAATATTCAAAGAATAAATAAGCAATACTAAAAAAATAGTTATACAGTAGAATTATAGAGCAACCTGGGTAAAATGACACATGAAAACATGAGGTTGGCAAGCTTAGTGAGCCAGTGAACTGAGTAAATGTCATATTGGAACAAGTAGGCTTAAGGAAGAGGAGATGACAGTATGAAATGTTTGAAATCAAAATTCAGAGATGATGTAGAGAGATATGATTAGGCATGACATGTGGTCATGGGGAGGAATGAAGATAAAACTGCAGATACTGGGGAAACAAAGGGATTTGGAAAGTGACATCTTAGTTGGGTCACATGGTTGTATTTAGAAGTTGATAGACTGATGATACAAATGCCACAAGTGAATGAAGGACATTGAACCAACGGTATGTATATGGTTCTTCAGGGAACATAGAAGGTGCAATGTGATAAGGAGTTTCAAAAGATGTGGATATTTTGAAAGGGGAAGAGTACTGTACTGTCAGTACAGCTTGGAAATAGCGAGTGGGATCAGAAAGAACACTACTTTCATCTCCAGACATGTGGACATTAAACGAAAAAAAAAAAGTTCTAATCTTCCTCTTGAAAGACTCCAGAGAGGAAATGCTTTCATGAACCAGGTTAAAGCAAAAATCTCTATGAAATGCACATTGAAATAGTTAGGAAACAAGGGCATTTTCCAGTATCAGGAAGCCAGTGCTGGTGGCCACAGTGTGGGAGGTGGGTCAGATGGTGAGGTGGTTTGGATAGATGTGGCCACCATAGACTCATGTTTTTGAATGTTGGCCCATGAGGAGTGGACCCATTAGTTCGAGTACGGGTGGACTTGTTAGAAGAAGTATATCACTGTAGGGGTGGGCTTTGTGGTCTCCTATGCTCAAGCCCTGCCCAGTGTGGAACACAGTCTCTTCCTTGCTGCCTTCAGATCAAGATGTAGAGCTCTCAGTTCTTTTTCTAGTACCATGTCTGCCTAGACACTGCCATGCTTTCCACCATGATGATAATGGACTAACTCTCAGCTCCTTCTCCAGTAACATGTCTGTCTGCATGTTGCCGCTCCCTGTCATGGCAATAATGGACTAAACCTCTGAAACTGTAATCCAGTCTCAAGTAAATATTTTCTCTTATAAGAGTTGATGTGGTCATGATGTCTCTTCTCCTAATTAAGACAGAAGTGGAGAGAAAAGTGGAGATAAACATCCATGGAATTGAGTTCCTTTAGAAACTTGGGTTTCTGATGGTTTTACCTTGTGAACTGGTATTGGAAGAACAATGAGTTTTGCTTTGGAAATCACAGAAAACACTCATGTAATGGTGTAGTGTAGTTGATCTTGTTTGCAACTGGAGCTAGAGTTTTGGGGAAGAGGTGGGGTCATCCTTGAGATGTCAGAGCAGGGGATGTGTGGAAATCTTAGTCGCAGTGTTAATGACTAGAGAATGAATGTCACCCAGTGATCTTTCCTTTCTATCAAGGGCCTTTTCAGTGAGTTTGGTAACTGGAAAATTTCCGACAGAACCTATAGACCCCAAAGTCCCTTGCTCTGTGACCCCTTTGCAGATCTGGACTCTCCATAGTCATTCCCTCTACAATTTGAAGCTTTGTACACAAGCAGCTACCAGCCTGGCATTTATGTGCAATTACTATTTATCCAACTTTTCCACTACACAGTGATCTACTCAATTCAAGAATGTGGCTTAGGTTTATCTGTGGCAGAATGCATTGTGTCTATGAACTGGGTCACAAACTCAGGACCTACTAGATAGGCGGTTGCTAGTTTTTGAGGAGTGACTGAATAAAGACCACATCAGCTATATTACTATTATTGCTAGTTTTTGAGAGTTTCCTCTGAGTAAGCATTGTGGTATGTATGTAAAGCTGGCCATAGAGGTGCTATCTTAAAATTCTGCTCATGTTTTTTTCATTCTGAAAGACTTGAGTGTCACTGAAATTATAGAATGCATGGAGAAGATTAGAGTAAGCTATTAATTTTCTTGTGTTTACTATTTATTTCATATTTTATGCATTTGTTTTTATTTTCTGTGTATGGGTATTTTTCCTTCTTGAATGTATTTTTCCTGCTTGCATGTCTGTGTAGCATGTGCATGCAGTGCCTGCAGAGACAAAAACAGAATGTCAGATCTGCAGAAATTGGAGTTACAGTTGGTTGTCAATCACCATGTGAGGGTTAGGAACTGAACTCTGGTCCTCTGGATGAGCAACAAGTGAATTTAACCACTGAGTCATCTCTCCAGTCTTATTTATTAAAGTAACTTTTGAAACAAAGATATCTTTCTATAATTAATAGAAAAAAGTTTAGATATGGTTAACTTTTATTTTGGTTTGTAGACGAAATGTGGAAAATACACTGTTAAATTATAAACTTGTTTATGAATAGGCAAAGGACCCTCAAACTCTAACTCCACACAATCAGAAAGAAATATGAAAATGCCCTTAAGTGTCATGATGTTTACAGAACACTTTATATAAACAGTAAAATTAGAAGCTCTACACTGCATTTAAGTCCTTAAAATAGTAACACCTTTTTTTTTCAGTGAGGCCAACTAGTTTTATGTACTTTTAACTTTACAACATTCCCTTTACCTAAGGAAAATGCCATGAAGTGGCCAGTTCCATGCTGAATTTGCCTGAAGCAAAATCCTCGAGGGTCACTAATGTAACTTGTCCTTTCACATTTGCAGAGGGAATCATACCAAGTTCTTTCTTTGGTAGCAACTCACCTACCTATACAAGGTCTGAGAAGAGAGCTCTTTGACCTTCTGGAAGGAGGAAATTTTGCACAAATCTTCAAATCTTAGAAACAAAGAACCTATTTGTTTGTCTCCCATTGACAGAAGTATCATATTCACTCTGGACAAATGAAAGTACCCTAAATAGTGACAAAACCACTCAGTGATTGGCATCAGTGTGTGACAGTATGGTGACTATCCATGAGGTACAAGTGGAAATAGCATCAGCAGCAAGTATGTTTGTAGAATTAAAATGTTTTTAGACTTTAGATAAAATAAAAAAATATTTATTTAATGAACTTGTTTGAAGTGGTCAGCTAAATCAAACAGTTCAAGGAACCAACTAAAGCCCTAAATCACAAAGTTTTGAATTACATAGCTTGATGGTTAGCATTCAGAATATCAGAAAATTGATAAATCTTCACTCCATTTGTTATTGAATAGGTTTCCTGGGGTTTGGAGAAAAAGAGGACAGTGGTAGGTTGATTATAAACTAAGTGGCTGCCAGGCCAGGCTGATCAAATTAGTTTTTAACTGTATGGGTAAGAGTGCCTGAAAGAACCATACTTACTGCTCATTGCCTAATCTGCCCAAACTGCTGGACTCTCAACATTCAGATGTATCTTAACTGTTTGAATAGCCCATAATTGCAATGTAGAACAAATCAGATGAGGCAAACATGCAACAGAACAGCTAGACACATCTCAGTAGAATTCATTTTGTTAAGTATTGGAAGCTTGCACAGAAAACAGAAAGAAGAGTTTTAGGCTCTTCACAGGTTATTATTAACCCCATCAATGATAAACTCATAAGTTCTTTGTTTACCTTGATGTTTACCTTTGATTAACAATTTTAGTTGTGGAATCTATCCAAAAGAGCTTTAAATCACTTCTGAAAATCATCTATCCCACTGAGACAGTCCTAAATGTACAGGCTGAGTTAGAATAGGACAGCATTTAGGTTAACTGGATAGAAATGAAACTAGATAGTGTGTAAACAAAAATGGAAACTACCGTTTATGGGATCAACTTTTAATCAGAAGGAAAGTACAAAATATTAATTGTTTAGAACTGTCAGATTGTAGGTCTAACACATCATGCCAAGGTGTTGAGGACAAAATTATGAGATCTAAGAGGGGTGAGAATATAGGAGA
Organism: Lophiomys imhausi; assembly: GCA_907164525.1. Classification (NCBI taxonomy): domain Eukaryota; kingdom Metazoa; phylum Chordata; class Mammalia; order Rodentia; family Muridae; genus Lophiomys; species Lophiomys imhausi. The sequence goes on from CAJQZJ010004763.1 coordinate 11,868,329, forward strand.
GTCAGATACTTCAACTCACATATAGTAGAAGTTAGATTCTAAAATGTAGCCTAAACACTTATAGATCATTATGATTAGTGGTAGTTATTTGTAGCTGTTTTATTACTTTTTAATTAAGATTGATAAGCCAGAATTTCTTATCAAGATCTTGCACATACCATTAATGATATTAAAATGGGATTGAATGAATACACAGTAAGAGGCAGATGGGACTTGTATGGAGTAACAAGATGTTGGGTAGAAAGTGTCTTAGTTACTCTTCTATTGCTATGAAGAAGTGCTCAAGGGAACTTATGAAAAAATACACTTGATTAGGGACTTGCTTACAGTTTCAGAGGGTTAGTCCCTGACCATCATGCTGAGAAGATGACAGCAGGCAGGAAGATATGGCAATGGAGCAGTAGCTATGAGCTAACATCTTAATTTGCAGGCAGAGAGAGAGAGAGAGAGAGAGAGTGAGAGAGAGACTGAGAAACTAGGCCTGGCATGGGCTTTTGAAACCTAAAAGTCCATCCTCAGAAACATATCTTCTTCAAAAAGGCTGCACCTACTAACCCTTCCTACATAGTTCTACCAACTGAGAACCAAATATTCAAATATATGACCATTCAAACCTCCACAGTCACACAGTATTCCTACCCATAGAATTACCAAAGGAATTTCTGATATAGGTGTTTTGGCACTTTGGAAATGGAATCAGGACATTAGCATTCAAGACCAACTCTTCAGCTACATAATGAGAATTGGAGACAAGCCTGGGTTATATGACATGAGACCCCACCCCCCCACACACACACCACAAAAAAAAAAGAAAAATAATAAAGGAAAATAAAAAGAATTCATAGGTTTTCATTTTATCTCCATCGTATACTATGTGAATGGTTAAATTAAGTTCACTTAGTCATTCTTGTAATATTTAATATGTAGGGTTGCTGTGATAAAAATGAATTGTATCTGATTCCATCTCAGATGTACAGCATTTTCTCACAAAAGCTAAACTCTATTCTTCTTCAGCAGGCGAGTAAGCACACTTTGCTTTGCGATATTAAATGCATTGTTACATTCCTCAAAGGACACAAAGCTCTCTGACTGTTGAAAGTCTGTGGGCACTGTATTACAGCCAACATGAACATGGTTTGTGTGGGATTTATTCTTCTAAGGAACACTGGGAACATAAAGGGACAAACTTAGAACTTCAGACATTCAAAATTTTACCAAGAAGTTAGACACCAACAACACATGTACTCCATTTGTGTTTTGTTTCCTAGGATAAATGCCAATGCTACTGAGAGAAATCTGATGGAACTTTGTAGGGTAGAAACTAAGCCAACTCCAATACCCAGATACAAATAATTGAAATATTAACTTCTTGCTTTCCTGTTTTTCTTTACTGCTGACACAAGCTTTGCTAAAAAGACATGATAACTCCAGCTGCTCACTAGTTGAGAATCTCCTCTGGGGTGGTAGGTATGTGAAGAAGAGAGCATAGCTTGGATTGGCAGTGGCTCTGGGGTGTAGCCTAATACCAGAGTCAGGTTGTCCTCAGTATGCAGCATAACACTGGACACTCTTCAAGCATCTTATTCTCCCCATTAGTCTTTCTAGAGATTCTGTCATCCATCAATATCCTTAAAAGATCAAATCCAACTGACAATAAAATAAAAATAATAGAATTTAAGTATGCTGTTGCTCAAGGTGCTTAGAATGTACATTCCCTTTTCTTCATGCTCTGCCATGATGGTGGTGATATTTGCAGGGGGAAGGAAGGCTTTATAATGATACTCAATGTGAGTTAAAATTTACTAATGCTCTAACAATAGTAACAAGGACAGCAAGGAGAAAGGAAGAAGGGAGAAATGGCAATAGGTTCTTAGAAACTTGAGTTTAATTGTTGGAGAAAGTGCTTATGCATGGTTTGCAAAAGCTGATTTCAATGTTCTGAGATCTGTTTACCACCCTTTCTCAGGTATTCTCTGATTGGATAATAAAAGTCACTGATGGCCAATTAATTGGACAAAAAGAGAATAGGAAGGTGGGACTTCCTGGGAGGAAGAAAGGAACCCTGAGAAGAGTCAGAGAAAGTCCTCTTTCTGCCAAGAGACACAAAAGCAGACAGATGTCTGTGTGGGCTCTGAAGGTACAGAGAGACACATGACTGGTTGGGATTAGGTTAGGTGGTTAATTTAGATGAGCTAGTTGAGAGACTGCCCAGCTACAGCTGAAGCACTGAAACATTAAAAGGTCTTGGTATATTTATTTTACGGGCATGGAAGTTCCTCCCCAGATGTCAGGTATTATCACCAGTTGCTTCAGGCTTCCCATCAGTCCCACTGGCTTATTACAATATTGTGGTGCCCAGTGTCAGTTAGGCATTATGGGTAACTTGGCTTTCTAAACTGTAGAGGAAAATGCAAGTTTTGAATGTATGACATAGATTGTCAACAAAATGGCAATGGTTGCAGTTGAGTTCTATCCTGTTTTTCAGTTGGAAGGGATGTTTTATGTTGTTTTCTTTTTTATCTCTTATTGGTTTATTATAAGGATGAAGCTTGTTAAATCTTACAACTAATAGGTTGAAAATGGAGGTATTTGAAGAGCTTAAAAAACACAAAATGCCAGGGAAAGGAGAACAAAGAGGGTCAGAAAACCAAAAGTTGAATGATGACAAGCTTGCTATGGCTTTGAAAATAGAAAGTTTGCAAATGCAGATTGAGGAGCCTAAAATGAAAAATCTGACAGGGCTGGTGACTGAAACTGGGAATTTGCCATTGGTTGAAACAGAGAAAAAAGAGGAGTTGCAATGCACAGTGCACCCCTGTCCTTCCCCACATACTTCCCTATATAGGTCTCTACAGCCACTCTGTGCAGCAGCAGCAGAAGACCAGGCAGGTAATGTGGGACCAAGTGTGCCCCTAAAGGAGCTGCCAAGTCACCATCAGTCTTTCCAGTTATGTTTCAAATTATGCCTAGTATTAAAGAAGGTCAAACAAAACAGGAGTTAACGTGTATTCCAATAGACATGTTGGATTTAAAATGATTTAAGGAGTCTACTGTTTCTTATGGACAAATGTTAAGTAACTGGGCTATGCAAAATAGAGTTATTCCCCAAGATTGGAAGGGGTTGGTATCAGTTGTACTAGAAGGCAGTCATCAATTAAAATGGTTGTGTGGTGGAGGTTTGAAGCCACAAAATTAGAACAACAGAATAGAGCAAGGGGAATAAATGTCACAAAAGACCAATGCTTGTTGAGGCACATTGTGCTGACATACTAGAACAGCTTCAGTTAGAAGATGTTGTGATAGAACAATGATGTGTTGCAGCTCTAAGAGCTTGGGATATGGTTGCTGAGGCTGTGAAAAGATCTACTTCATTTATTAAGGTAAGACAAGGTCCTGAAGATATCGTCACAGACTTTTTATAGAGGTTGACTTCAGCTGTGGAGAGAGCTGTTATTAAACCCTGATGTCAGACAGGAGTTGATAAATACCCTGGCATTTGAAAATACAAATGCTGAATGTCAAAGGGTAATTAGACCATTGAAAGCTCATAGAGCCCCAATAGATGGATGGATAAGAGACACAAATGATAATGGTTCTCAGGAACACCAGGCTAATATTATAGGGCATTGCATTGTTAGGGGTCCTACTTGGGGATTCAAATTTGGTGAATATGGTTATCTCCAAATACATTGTATGGCTGAAAGCTTCGGAGTTCAAAATGACAGGTGCTTTGACTCTGAAGAATATGGTCATAAAAGGGAATGAATGGTTTCTGGTAACAGCAGAATGTCAAGGCTTCCTGGATTTTGTGGTCACTGTGGAAAAGGTAAATACTGGTCCCAGGATTATAGATCCAAAAAGGACATCAGAAGTAACCTCTTGGAGGAAAATGAAGGAAGGGGCCTGTCTGATACCCTGCAGTAAAAAATTATGAACCATTGTCCATCAGCCAGCCAGAGAGAACCAAGCAGTCAGGAAGAACAAAATTAACTATTGTCGATCTTTTGCAACCACTGAAGGAAGTGCAGCTTTAGATCTGGCCACAGATAAGTCTATTACACTATCCCCAACAGTTGAATGTTATAAATTAACCACTGGTGTTTATGTTTCTTTATCATTAAGAACACTAGGATTAATTTTGGGAAGAAGTGGACTAGGTTTTCAAGGATTTATAGTGCATCCAGGTATTATAGATGGGGAATTCAAGGAAGAAATTAAAGTATGGTATATGTAAAGAAGGAGATGAAAATTAATGCAGGGGATAGAATTGCTCAGCTATTGTTGTTTCTTTACACCAAAGACAAGGCTGCTCCAATAGAAAGAACAGAAACATTTGGGAGTACTGGAAAACTTGTACTTCAGCAAACGGTGGTGAATGATAAGAGACAAAAATTAAAAGTACAAATGAATGGTATTGAAATAGAAGGATTGCTTGATATAGATGCTAGTGTCAGTATTCTATCTCAAGAGTCTTGAAATCCAAAATTACCACTTCAAAAGGTCCATACACAGTTTACAAGAATTGGTAAGTTATCACAAATACAGCAAAGTGTATGGTGGATTTACTGTGTTAGAACAGAAAGGCAAACAGGAAAATTGAGAAACTATGTGGATGACATATCCATGAATTTATGGGAAAGGGATTTTTTACAACAATGAGGTACTCAAATTAATATTCCTGCAATTCCAGAAACAAAAAATAGTGAAATGATGGATGTTCCCAGGGAAGGTATTGATATGGGTGCTAAGCAACAATCAAAAGCTCTGTCCAATGTCCAAATACAGGATACCACAGGAAATGAGTTTCCAAATTTATACTAGGGGCCACTGCTGAAATTCCAACAGCCCTACCCTTGAAATGGCTATAAAATATTCCTGTGTGGAAAGAGCACTAGCCCATTAAAAAAGGAAAATTTGGAGGCTCTTGAACAATTAGTAAAAGAACAGCTGGAGGCTTGTCATATAGAAGAATCTACCAGCCCATGGAATTCTCCTGTGTTTGTCATAAAAAAATGAGCCAGAAAAATGGAGAATGATAACAGATTTAAGAGCTGTGAATAGAGTAATTCAACCTATGGGTTCTTTGCTACCTGGTATACATTTATCTCCTTTCTACCAAAGTCATGGTCTATAAGAGTAATAGATTTAAAAGATTGCTTCTTCTGTTGCATAAGAATGATAGGGAAAGGTTTGATTTTTCTGTACCTACTTTTAACAACAGTAGGCTAATCAAGAGGTATCACTGGAATGTGCTTCCACAGGGAATGATGAATAGCCCAACTCTGTGTCAATATTTTTGTGCAAAAAAACATTAGAAATGATTCATAAACAATTTCCTCAATCACTTATCACTATATGGATGATATTTTGTTAGCTGATTCTGATGCAGGTACTTTAGAAAACTTATTTAACAAAATGAAAAGAATTCTGCCATTATGTGGGTAAAAAATTGCTCCTGAATAAATAGAAAGAGGAGAGATTCAATTAGCAATTTGGGTTATAAAATATGTCAACAAAAGCCGGGCGGTGGTGGCGCACGCCTTTAATCCCAGCACTCGGGAGGCAGAGGCAGGTGGATCTTTGTGAGTTCGAGGCCAGCCTGGTCTACAAAGTGAGTCCAGGACAGCCAGGGTTACACAGAGAAACCCTGTCTCGAAAAAACGAAAACAAAAAAACAAAAAAACAAAAAAACAAAAAAAAAATATGTCAACAAAAAATAAGTCCACAAAAGGTACACATCCATAGAGACTAATTGAAAACTCTTAATAATTTTTAAATATTAATTGGGAATATTAACTAGTTGAGGCCTACCCCTTGGATTAAATAGTTTCAAACATTACAAGAGGTTCAAATCTGAACACTCCAAGATGTCTAACTGCTGAAGCACAAAAAGAGTTAGTTCTGGTAGAACAAAGATAGCAAGATGCATTTATATATAGAACTGATTTTAAACTTAACTATGTTTTGGTTATTTTGTCCTCAACTCATTCTCCTACAGGATTCATTATGCAATGGGAAGATAGTATTATGCAATGGATTTTCTTACCACATAAACAAAGGAAAAACTTAAAGACATACATAGAAAAGATATCTGAATTAATTGTAAAAGGCAGAATAAGACTATGTCAATGATCAGGAATGGACCTCGCCTAAATTTTAGTGCCTCTTACTATTTCACTAATGCTGAGATTATGTCATTGTGAGTAACCAATGAATATTAGCAAAAAGCTTTCAGTAACTATTTAGGAGAAATTTCCAAAAAGCAAACATATACAACTTATAAAAAGATCTAATTGGATTCTTACACGTATTGTAAATGAAATACCAATCCTGATTCACCAACATTCTATACTGATGCAAACGAGATGGGAATGGCAGGTTATATGACAGACAAAATCAGCAAAGTAATTAAAAGTCCATATACCTCAAAAAGCAGAACTGTATGCAATCCTTATGGTATTATTAGATTTTCCTAAGTATCTTAATATAATTACTGATTCTCTACATACTGAAAGGGTTGTTTTGCATATATAGAAACTGCTGAATTTATTCCTGATAACTCATAATTAACTTCATTATTTATGCAGTTCCAACAAGTCATTGGAAGTATAAACAATCCAATATATATTATTTATAACCCATCTCATACAGATTTGCCAAGTCCACTGGCACAAGGAAATGAGGAGATTGAACAATTACTAATAGGAAATGTGTTTGAAGCTTCAACATTTCATGAGAAACATAACAGCTCAGGTTTAAAGAAAAAATTTCTATCACTTGGCAACAAGCCAAAGAAATAATAATAATTAAAAAAAATGTACAACCAAATTCCATTACCTGCTGGAAGTAACCCTAGAATGAAATTTGGCAAATGGATGTGTTTCAATTTAAGAATTTGAAAAACAAAAGGTACGTACATCCTACCATTGATATATACTCAGGGTTTCAATGGGCAACTGCTTTAAGTTCTGAAAAAGCTGATTGTATTATTACACATTTATTGGAAATAATGACATTTATGGGAAAACCTGCACAAATTAAGATTGATAATGCTCCTGCATATGTATTCAATAAAATGAAGCAATTCTTTGCATACAAACCACATTGCTGGTATACCACATAAGCCTACAGGAAAAGCAATTGTAGAAAGAGCTAATTGTAGCTTCAAAATGCTTATTAAACAAAAAAGGGAATTAAAGAATCCCAGGGGTGGATTACACAATATTAGCTTTGCTAATATGATTTTTTTTTTAATGTTGGTGAAAAAGGACCACAGAAGATGAGAGACACTAGGACATAGAAAAAAGCTGAGGACCTAAATCAACCAATATGCTATAAGGATATTTTGACCTTAGGATGGAAACCTGCAATAGTTTTAAGATGGGGATGTGGATATGCATATGGTTCTACAGGGAATGAAAAAATAGGGTTACCAACAAAACTTATAAATATTTATCTGATCAGGGAGAACCCCCTATTATCTGGTTAGAGTATCTTATTGACTACTGGCGCTCATGATATTCCATTTGTTCATCCAGCATAAATGGAGATTATGCTTCAAATGTTTTTATAAAATTGATAAATGCCTTTCACCTGCTCAAATTTAGAGCAAAAAATTATTTTCAGAAAATTCTGAATGACTATAAAGACAAACTATATAGGCCAGGTGATTTAACCTAACAGAATGCTTCAATCGTTATTTTTCTCAGAAAATTTGCATGCAAATCAATTTTAAAAAGGCTAGCCCTAAAATGATCAGAGACTAGACAATGAAAGTTATAGCTAGCTTTCCTGGGAATTGGCCAATATCTCAATTTAAAAACATGTTTACATCTTCATTCCCAAGAAGTGAGCTGGAAATTTTTTGTTATGTGTGGTGATTGTTTGTTGTCACCTAGGATGAATGGATGGATATATAATACGTTATGATTGCTGTTGTCATCTAGGATGAATGGATATAAGGGTTGGATTGGTATGGTCAGGGTAAAAATAAAATAAGGTTGGATTCAGAGGTTTCTTTTTTTCTCTCTATTCTCTGTTTCTTTATTATTAAAAATTTAAGGATATTTTGTTTATATTGATAGAAATGTATGATTATTTTATTTTAAATACAGTTAAAGGTATATTTAATTTCAAAATTTAAAGGTTTAAAAATAAAATTAAATTGAAAGACAATATTTTTTTTCTATTGCCAAAAAACCATTTGCCCTAGGAAAGATTTTACCTAAAAAAAGGAATACCCCAGAACTAGGGTTATAGTAAGGTTCTGTTCTTATTTTTTTCAGGAGAAAGTGTCCATCTAAGGAGTCCAGAGACCACTGGACAACTAAAATTTTTGAATAAAAGGGACCAGATACCAAAGAAGACAAGACAAGGAGCCCAGATGGTCCAGTCTCACAGACTGTTCCAGCCAGGACTTCAGTAAAGTCCTGAATTTTCTCACCCAAAGTTCAGTTTCAGCCTACAAACTTCTCAGGACATTCAAATTCTTGAGCACATAGGGACTAAACAAAAATGTTACTATTATCTTGCTTGATCATTTTCCATTTTTATTTGAACCCCCAAACAGGTTTCCTACATTCCAAATCAGTAGAAAGCAATTTTGAGAGAGTGATGTCTCATTCCCAAAAGGTGGGATGAGTGAATTTTTGCTCATTTGATGGGTTATAGATGTTTGCTATCATTTAGGGGGACTGGTTACAAGTTATTAAGTTGTTCTTTTAAACAAGATTTAGCAGGTTAAACTTAGAGATTTCCCTCTTTCTTTTTCTTTTTTCTATCCTTCTTTCTCTCTTATGTAGGGGGAGAAGACTTGAAAAGAAAAAAGGGAGGAATAGACATGATATAGGAATTATAGGAAAAAGGGATACATTATTGTATCTACTCCTGTAGATATTTGCATATTGATACAAAATTAAGGTTATATTTGCTTACATTGGTATTGATCTTGGTATATTGATACAAAACTAAGGTTATATTTTGTTTCAACATACTATGTAAAAACTCTTTTCAAGGTATTGTACCTATGTAATTCTTAAAAATGCAGTGTGAAGTTCTGGTCCTTTTGAAAACTACTATAATAAACTTTTTAGGATTATTAAGAAATGCAAACTAATAGTCATTCAAACTTGTGGTTTTGTTAGGTACTAGTTTAGTTAATCACAGATGTTTTCTAAGTTGGTCAGATATTAAGTTGCTAAAGACAAACAACATTTGCTTATTCAAATATATGGAGATAGATGGTCTTCAAAAACCTCAAGAGATCTGTAGAATATGGCATTTAAAGATGTTTTATTAATTTTAGACATTTTTGACGTTGAGACATATCAGCTCCTGACAGCACCCCCATTCTACTTCAAAATAGATGATAAGCATCAAAGAATCTCCAATTGGAGATGGCTGGATTAGTGGCAAGCCATCCACTGGGCAATGAAAAGCTTTTGTTTCAACTGCAGAGAGAATGCTGTCTGAAATGGACAATACTTTGAAGCAGGTAAGTTGACAGCCTAGCTCTGCCAAGACAGGATGGAAAAGTCCTTCATAATTCCTGCTCTACAATTAATGTCTATCAGAGATATTGGGCCAAAGGACTAAAGAAAGATGCTTCAGTGTTATAAAGAGAAACTGGGGACTGTCTAGGTAGCCAGTTGTCTGTCATTTCTTTGTTTTGGAAACTGCTGGCTCTGCACTTCCTGTTTATCAGATATATTTATCCTTCTCAGGTCTCTGATATGGTTGAAGACTATGTAGTGATAGTCTCACAGTAAATTTTAAGTTGTTTATGAATTAAAAGGATGTTTTAGGACTAAGATGATGTTTTTAGGTTGGTAATGCAAGTTAGGATGGAGATTGAGTTAGGTATAGAACTTTAAACTCATCTAGATAAGATAGATGATAGAATATTTTTCCTAGTTGAGTTGTCAAATACATATGGATTGGGCATTGAGAATGTATGTCATACCTTATAGTTTTCATAATTGATTCCTAATTGTTATCATTATATTGTATTGTATTTATTGTTATAAGAAAAAAGAACCTTTTATTGGTCTAAAAAGGGGAGATGTTGGAGAAAGGTCTTACACATAGTCTTCAAAAGCTGATTTCAATGGTCTGAGATCTGGTTACCACTCTTTCTGAGGCATTCTCTGATTAGATAATAAAAGTAGCTGATGGCCAATTAATTGAACCAAAAGAGAATAGGAAGGTAGGACTTCCTGGGAGGAAGAAAGGAACTGTGGGAAGAGACAAAAGAAACCCTTTTTTTTTTTTTTTTTTTGCCAGGAGATACAGAGGCAGACAGACGTCTCTGTGGGCTCAGAAGATACACATCGCCACATGGCTGGTTGGGACTAATTGGTCTGGATAACTTAGATGAACTAATTAAAAGTCTGCCCAGCTAAGGCCTAATCGTTGAAACATTAAAAGGTCTTATATTTATTTTATGTATATAAGGGCTGTCCAGGTCTCAGACCTCTTCATCTTGACACACATGCTTCCAGCTAAGGCCCACAAGGCCTCTCAAAGTCTACTACAACATTTACTTGGTGGGAGTTACATACTCCTGATAATACTGAGGGGGGATTCAGGAGGAAGCATCCAGAGTAACTAGTTACATTGGCAGAGCTTGGTCCTCACCAAGCCTACCCCAGACCATACTATTCCAGAACATACCCACCTGCATTTATTAAAGCAGCACTCCCCTCTCAGAGTACCACGCCCCCCCCCACATCCTCTACAGGACCACACCCTCATCACCATGCCATTCTCACAGCACCAAACCTCCCCCCCACACTCCCCCACCGCACCTTGCCCCACACCACACCTCCCACATCACTACACTGTAGAAATAATTAAGTAAATTGTTTACTTGTATTTAAATTATCAGTAGTTGGTTCGTTAAATGGTTAATCCTTACTCCACCATTATAAATGAGCACACAGACACCATGTGAATTTTTAACAAGCTTTGACCTGAATTGTGCAATCTTAGCCCATCTAAGCTAGTTCTTAATTCTATTCCCCAAATATGACCCTATTTGTACATATGTACCCTGGGCAGTTATTTCCCATGCTATGTCAATGTTCTAGGCCACATGGAATGACGTTCTTTTCTCTAACCAATGGTATATGTCCTCCTTCCTGCTCTTTGCTGCTTGTCCTCGAGGCTTCTTCTATCCATAAACGTCTCTGCTTCAGAAGCTGCACCCTAGTCCCGCCTACCTCTATCTTTGCCCAGTCTCAGGCCTCAGCATTTATTCAACCAATCAGAGACAATGTAAGTAACAGACAACAAGCAGATTTCTGGGACCAGGTTAATTACATTTAGAATGCATAACATCACCCCATCACCACACCCATCTCTATACCAAGCCCCTCTCATAGCACCATTTCCCTTTCTCAACATTTCATTTTACCCTCTGTTAGAATATGTGAACCATGCTTGATCACTCACCTGAACAGACTCCTTACTTGTTTTCATATCTCTTCTATATTTTACTCCATTCTAAGCAACACTCAAGGTTGTCTATTTGTATCTTCTTTATTTTCATTTCCTCTTGAATCTAGTCTCTGAGCTCTCCTCCATCTCATCAAAGACTCTCTTCTCAAGACCATTTGACTGACTGCCCATCATTCCAACAATAATTTTTCAGTCCACCAACTGCCTGATCTGTATAATCAGAATTAACATTAATTAGTTTCTGTTGTCCAAGGTCCCTCTTTTTACCCGGAGGTTAAAACATCTCCTTTCTATCTCACCCAGCATTTGTTTTCCCCAATCTCACATGAACTTTTCTTCATTTTTTCAGTCTCTTGTTTTGAAATTTCCTGACCCTCATCCCTTGAAATAGTCCTCTTCTCTGCCTATACTCAGTTCCTATATAATCTCAATATAATTATATACTTTAAATGATGCAGACTCTAAACCTTAAAACTCAACCTTACATCTTCCCTTTGAACTTCAGTTTTGCATGTCCAGCTCTTAATCTGATGCCTGCCTTTGTATGTGAGACAAGCATCTCAAACGTCACATTTCAAATGACCCTGACCCCATCCTTACCATTACATGCAGATCTTTCTCTTGTCCTCTTCACATTATATTGATTGAAAAGGTTTACCTCATCAGTTGTTCTTAGCAAAACTCCAAAGTCATTTTTCTTCCTTCCTCAAATCCAATCTCCATCAGCAAGTCTTTTTTAAAAATAATTTATTTTTTATTTCTTCAAGTTACATCTCAATAGCTTTCCCCTCCCTACTCCCCCCTCCAGTCCCAGCCTCCCACCTTCAACTCCCCATTCTCTTCCCTTTTTTTTAATAATTTATTTTTTATTTCTTCAAGTTACATCTAAATCACAATCCCCTCTCTACTCCCCCCTCCAGTCCCACCCTTCCACTCTCCTCCCCCTCAACCCCCCCATCCTCTTCCCTTCTTTTTTTTTTTTTTTTTAGTTTAAGGTATTTCTTTTTCCCCCCAACAGCTCTCCCTTTCAGTCCAAAAAATGGTTCTTTTAACTATAAATACATACAAAACAACAGAAATAAATAGGCCACAATTATAAGAGTTATATGGCTTAGCATACATTCCCAATGTCCAGTCCATATGTATTTGGCACCTGACTTTAACATTCTACTATCTAACCATCTCCATGAGTTTAAAGTTCTATATCTAACTCAGCTTTCATACTAACTTGCCTCATAATTTTAAAAATATCTTCTTAGATCCAGAACACCCTCTTGATTCCTAAACAACTCAAATTTAACTATGAGACTCTAGCTATCTATTCTTCAACCACCTCAGAGACCTGAGAGGGACAACAACTCAAAATAGCTAAGATCGTTCAGCTCCACAGACTACTCCAGCCAGATCTTCAGTAAAGCTCTGAAGATCAGCTTCTGTCTATGAACTTCTTAGGACATCTAAATAGCTGAGCACAAAAGGACTGAACATCAAATGATTCTATTAACATTTTAAACCATTTTTCCATTCTTATTTGGGCCCCAAACAGGTTTACTACATCCCAAATCAGCAGGAAGTCATTTTAAGAGAACAACGTCCCATCCCCAGAAGGTGGGGAGGGTGTTCCCCCCACTTTGGTTATTTGATAGATAATAGAAAATTTTGTTATTTAGGGGAAAAGACTACAAGCTGTTAAATGGTCTTGTTAAATGGGTTTTGGAGGTTAGACCCAGGGACTTCTCTCTTTTTCTTTTCTGTATCTTCCCTTTTTTTCTTTTACGTTTAAGGTATATCTTATTTCCCCTAACAGTTCCCCTTTTCAGTCCAACAAATGGTTCTTTCTCTTATAATAATAGATACAATACAAAACAACAGAGGTCACAGTTATGAGAGTTATATGGCTTAGCGTACATTCCCAATGTCCAGTCCACATGTATTTGGTACCTGACTTTAACTTTCTACTATCTAACCATCTCCATGAGTTTAAAGTACTATATCTAACTCAGCTATCATACTAATTTGCAACACAATTTTAAAAGCATCGTCCTAGATCTATAACACTCTCTTGACTCCTAAACAACTCAAAATTTAATTATGAGACTCTAGCTATCTATTCTTCAACCACCTCAGAGACCTGAGAGGCATAAATATATCTGATTTTATAGGAAGTACAGGGCCTGCAGCTTCCCAAACTAAGAAATGACATACCAGTGGCTGCCTGGGCAGTTCCCATTTTCTCTCCATACATTACAGCATCGATCTTCAGTCGTTTGGCCCCGTTTCTCTGACAGACATTGATTGTAGAGCAGGGGTAATGAAGGACTTGCCTACCCTGTCTTGGCAGGCTGTCGACTTACCTGCTTCCAAGTTTTGTCTTTTTTGGACAGCATTCTGTCTGTAGAATAAAAAAGGATAAAAAATAGAAAAAAATAAAAATGAAAAAAATAAAAAATAAAAAGTCTATGTCCATGTTCTCTTTGGTGTGTTAGTTGTAGTATCAATATCCTCTACTACATAGCTAAAATCCTACTATAAGTGAATAGATGCCATATGCATCCTTCTAAGTCTGGGTTAGCTCACTCAGGATGAGCTTTTCTAGTTCCATCCATTTGGCTGCAAATTGCATAATTTCATTGTTCCTGATAGAATTGGATGTCCACTTGTAAAAGAATGAAATTAGACCCATACTTATCACCTTGTACAAAACTTAAGTCCAAGTGGCTCAAAGACCTTAACATAAGGCCGGCCACACTAAATATACCAGAAGAAAAAGTGGGAAAAACATTCGAACTCATTGGCACAGGTGACAACTTCCTGAACAGAACACCAACAGCTCAGGGCCTGAGATCAACAATCAATAAATGGGACCTCATGAAACTGAAAAGCTTCTGTAAGGCAAAAGATACTATCATTCTAACAAAAGGCAGCCTACAGACTGGGAGAAAATCTTCACCAACCCCACAGCTGACAGAGGGCTAATATCCAAAATCTACAAAGAACTCAAGAAATTAAATGCCAAGAAACCAAATAATCCAATGAAAAATGGGGGAAAGAGCTAAACAGAGAATTCACAAAGGAGGAATCCCTAATGGCCGAGAGACACTTGAAGAAATGCTCAACATCCTTAGTCATCAGAGAAATGCAACTCAAGATGACTCTGAGATTCCATCTCACACCTGTCAGAATGGCTAAGATCAAAAGCTCAAATGACAGCACATGCTGGCAAGGGTATGGAGAAAGGGGTACACTACTCCATTGCTGGTGGGAGTGCAGGCTTGTACAACCACTATGGAGGTCAGTCTGGTGATATCTTAGAAAACTTGGAATAGCTTTGCCTCAGGACCTAGCCATACCACTTCTGGGTATACACCCAAATGCCTCTTCACAGAATCATAAGGAAGTTTCCTCATCTATGTTTATAGCAGCCTTGTTTGTAATAGCTAGAATCTGGAAACAACCCAGATGTCCCTCAACCGAAGAATGCGTTAAAAAACTGTGGGACATCTACACAATGGAATATTATCCATCAGCAAATCTTATCAATCATATGTCATAATGTGTGTCACCCTTGCTTTCAGTTTTCAACAGGAGCTCATCAACTCCTAGATTGCTGTAAGACTTTCTCCAGCTTACCTCCATCTGTCCTAAACTCATGGAATCTACATTCCCTGACAATAAGTGTGATTCTTTCAAAACATTCAGATAACATCTTTTCCCTTATGCCCAGCCATCAAAAGCCTGGTCTCTGATCTTTCAAGTCTTCTATGCTCTGGAATTTCTCTGAGCTCATCAGCTCCTGTACCCCATTCTCTTCAATGTGCTTCTGCTTTGCTGGCATTTGCCATCACCTTCTCACCAAGTGGTTAATGAATTACACTTATCATTTCCTCTTCCCCTGAATATAGATGTCCAGGGCATGATTTCTGTCTCCATCTCCTCCTTGTTTCTATTTAAATGTCACTATATTGAGAAGCAACCATGTCCTTCTTACATCTGTGTATCTAAGAAATTCTCTAAGGGACTGGACTGTGGTGACTTACTGACATAGGTTCCAGGCCTCAGAAGTTGGTCCAGTGTCTGTGTTGCCTTCAGTGTCTTTCTTGACTCCAGATAACATCTGTGACTAGTTGCCAGCCCTCAATTTGACCCAACTTGACATATCATAATTAAACCATTTGGAAAAATCCTTTATGTTTACTGCTCAGTTCTCTGGCCTGTTTCCTCAGGTTGTTCTGGCTGTTGCAGTCCTGTTGGATGTTGACAATGAAAAAGAAGTCTGTAGAGGTTGTAGGATAGACAGGAGCAGATGTCCTGGCTAACTGGATTTTACCTCATAACAGGCTCTGGACACAGTCTAGTTGCCTAGAATTTCTTTGGCAAATCAAATGGATTATGATGTGCCCAATAAATAAATTCTTTACTTTGGCAAAATTCAAATGATACAACTATATTTCTTGTAAATGTGACTGAGACTATATCATGCCAAGAGTTTACAAAGAGAAGACTGATGCCAATTAGAGAATTATATCAATTTCAATAGACAGTAAGTTAAATGCACGATGATTTCTATTGGCATTCCCAGGTTATAGAAACATACTTAGCACAGACAAATGTATAACAAGTGTTCAAGGACAGGAGAATCTATTGATACTCATAATTACTTTAAGTTTAAACACAGGAGCCAAGTGGAAACTCAAAATAACACATGTTTAACAAAAGGTATAGGCTGCTGGTTAGCAAAAGAAGTTTTCAGTAATTACATGGAAAAAAATTCATATGTATTTCTGTCTAAAATATCATTATCATTGTTATTTGAATATCTGTCTTAGTGGGTATTCTATTGCTATGAAGAAACACTATGACCATGCCAGCTCTTATGAAGGAAAGCATTTAGTTGGGGCTGGCTTACAGTTTCAGAGGATCAGTCCATTATCATCATGGTCGGGGGCATGGTGGCATGTAGGAAGACATGGTGCTGAAGATGGAATTGAGAATTCTACATCCTAATCTGCAGGCAACAAGAAGAGCGAGGCTATAGATTTGGAATGGATTTTTTGAAACCTCAAAGACCATCCCCAGTGAAACATTTTCTCCAAAAGGGTCAAACTTTCTAATGCTTTCAAATAGTGCCACTACCTGGTGACCAGGCATTCAAATCTATGAATCACTGGGGGGCATTCCTCTTCAAACTACAATGATCTTTTCTGTTTTCCTTATTTTTCTCTTTTCTTCCAGTTTAGAGGTAGCATTTTTTTTTTTGAAATAAGCTGCTGACTTTTTGAAAAGTATCTATAGCTCTTTAAATCCTAAAGAACCAAGTCTAACAGCATGGAAGTTGCTCCATTGTAAGATTCACTCCAGTTAGCATATCTTTAGCTATAAATTAGGGGCTTAGTACTGAAGCAGGCATTTGCTCTTCCAGACCTTTGACTCTGTTATTTTTTTCTATCCAGCAATTCCTTCATGGCAGATGGAATAGTACATGTTCTTTAAGGCCTGCTCAAAAGTCACTGTCTTTGAAAGGCAGTTATTTTCATTCAAGCAAGATTTTAAAATTTTCTGTCCAGGGAATAAAGATGGCCATACATACAGGCTGGTTTTTGCAATGAAAAGGTAAATAGAAACGTGGTCTCATTAGACTTTCTCAACATGAACATTTAAGTAAAGTAATAAATGTACAGAATAGATTACCTGTGCCCCAAGGAAGTGTTAAGGTTTGAATGTTTGTCCTTTAAAACTCGGTGAAACTTATCTAACATTGTAACCATATTAGGAAATGAGGTCTTTAAGAAGTGATTGTGTTACAATGATTGTAATCCCATTGGGTGGATTAACACTTTTATAAGAGGGCCAATTCAGACCTTTCTTGAGACCTGTTTCCCCTTTCACCTTCCATGATGTGACGAAGACTAATTATCACTTCCTTGGTAACTAAAGTAGGGCCCACAATGGAGTATGTGCTAGTCATATTACTATGTGACCTATGTAACCACTTCACTAACTGTGTAGGTAACAGTGGTTGAATGTTGGACTGAGGGAGCATGCATAGGATGTGTGGACTGCTTACTGGAACAGTCATGATTCACTCAAAATGATCAGTCCCACCTTGGAGATGGCTCAGCAGAAGAATGATTGATCAGCTTGCACAAGGCCATAGGTTCAATTCAAAATACTTCCATAAAAAACTATGGAACAAATGAACAATCCCAATATAGCTGACCTCAGTCTCCATTTAGCTTCTACCATCATAAGTCCTACAGAAGACCACTGGGGAAGGTAGCATACCAGTATCCCTTAGAACCTGCTCCTATCTTAAGATTCATTTATAGGTTCCCTAGATAAATCTACGATCCCTCTGCTTACTTCTTGTTCCTTATTCTTTTTGAGTATGAGACAATGAACTTGGAAACCACTGCCTCTGGTGATCATGACCATCCAGCCCTCTAAGTTTCCAAGTTAAATTTGGCAAGAGTAGAAAAAGACTCTCTAGCTCTCAAATAATCCACAGCATGATGACATAGTCAGAATGTCGTCATTAGACACTAGACTCAAGAGATATAACCCACCCAACACATTTCTCTTCACAGTGAATACCTAGTCTACAGTATTATTATATCAACACAAAACAAATTAAGGAAATAGGAAAATAAGATGAAATTAAGTGATGATGTTACTGAGGTAGGGTAGAAAGACAGGGAAGATTATGAATTTTAGGTCAAAGCAGGTACCCAAATGCCAGTACTGTTGCCAATGTCCTAGGAGTATGTCCTGGGCCTAACCCAGGCAGGAGGACAGTGAAGTGGGTTTCTGTTTACCGAGAAAGCCACTATTTCCTTTAATTTGATCACAATGGTCAACTACCTTGGGCAAAGGTATCAGTTCCTGATTAATCCAAATAGCCCGAAATAGATCAAAGTCTTATTCTAACCACCAGGCTGTTCTGGCCCACATGACATTTCCTGCAACCATTACTTTTCCAATAAAACTGGGGCTGCTGTTCTCTACTCTCTGAGACAACTGGGAAGTTTGTTCCCCAAATAAACTTTTCTTTCTATCCACAGAATGGCCTAGTTAAGTGGTTTCACTTTGCCCTTACTTACAATGGAAACATAAAGGTCTCAGGAAAATGACGACACACTCAGAGGTATTTTTGCAAGTCAATAATTTTTACTTCTAAAAATGCAAAGCTGTGAAAATTCACAAGCATGCACAACTATCAAGAAATCTGCTGTGATTGTATAACTAATATAAGGGACCCCATGCCTCACTTAAGTGATCAGAGCTCTCAGCTTTACATTTTTACACCATGAGCTAATACAGAATGGTATAGTTTCTAGGAAGATATAAAACCTCAGACATATTTTGATTTCAGAAATTGCTGACTCAATAGAGACTTTTACCAAATAGTGTCTTTTAAAAACAGTGGGGATTCTCTTGTCTTATTTAACTCTTTGTTAGAAAAACAATACATCTTGTTTTCATTTCTGAGGATTGGGAGGAATAAAGCCTTTCATCATTGTGTTAGGAAGTTGACAGGCATTAGCAGGTCCATTGAGGATAGAAAGGTCTCCTCATGATCAGCTGTGGATCCAAGCTCCCACTTATCATAAAAATCTGGAGGTTTCAGGGCTTTACTGGTGCTACTGTGGGATGGGAGGTAGGAGAGGTAATCTGCTTTCTATGGTCGAAAGAATGGAATAAGTATTCTACTTCTGCCCTTACCTAAGTAGAAAAATGACATTCTGATCTCCCCCAAAGATTAGAATATTTCATACTACTGTCCCCTCCTTAAGAGTTATTGCAGCTAGCCCAGGATGGTCATCTGGCTAGGAGACCATTTCCCAGGAAAACCAATTCACCTGAAGACATGCTAAGATGGAAGGAATGATTGACTCCTAAAGAGATAATGGTTGCATTCATCTCAGAACCCCACCCCCTAAAGGCAGTTGTTTGCAGATCTTCACTGCTAAGCCTGCCTACTTTTCTGAATTCAAATTTGAAAATGTGTCTATTCCTTTTATATTTCTTCTTTGAATGCTAACCAAAATCCTAAGAACACTGGCTATGAAACCATAGGGTTTTTTCTTATGAGTCTTCTTGCTTCAGACTTCTATTGCTTACTCTTTCTTTCTACCTAATTACATATTCCTCATGAGTTGCTTACTCTGTGGTTTTTCTCTAAAACTGTAATGATTGGCCATTAAATTTGAGTCTGTTTTAAAATTAGTCTATTAGGGAAACCAAGAACCTGTGAAAGATAACCCCATTTCCTTGGTAATGGGTCTTGCTAAACTCTTCAAGACACAAAGAACCTAATATCTCATCATGGGATAGCCTAAAAGCCCTTTTGGTAGCAGTCTGAGAAGCCAGAATTGCAACATAGTTCACATTTTCTATGAAGGTTGTTAACATCATTTCTTTTTCAGGCAGATATTTTATTTCTAATAACAATGTCTCAAACGTTAGTGTAAATGGCCTGGGGAATGACCTCAATCCTTTTCCTGGACACACTCTGGGAATTCCAGAGAAGAGTGCTAACTTTTACGGTAAACTCTCCTACCTCCTAGCACTGCTGTGATCCAGACTTTGACTTCATAAATTATAATACTCTCAAGTGCCTCTCAGGAATGATCCTGTCTATGTTCCTGAACTACCCTTTGAAGAGAATAGCTTTGAATCCATCAACATCTTTGTAGAAAAAATATAACTAATTAAACTATTTACCCAGTATTTATATTATCTTTAATTGGTCAGCGGTGTTAATCCTTAACCCGCCATTATAAATGAATACACACAGACACATGTGGATTTTAACAAGCCTAGGCCTGGGTTGTGCAGTCCTAGCCCATCTAAGCTAGTTCATAATTCTATTACCCATATATACATACGTCCCTTTGGACTATTACTCTCCACACTAAGCCCATGTTCCAGGCCACGTGGAAGGATCTTCTTTAATCTACCCCATGGCGTGTCCTCCTTGTTTACTCCTGGCTTCTTCTCCAGAAACCTTTCTCCCCAAAATGCTCCGTATTTCTCTGTAAAAGTCCTAGTCCCACCTATCTCTGTCTTTGCCCAATCTCCAGGCCTCAGCATTTATTCAACCAATCAGAGTCAATTAAGTAATAGACAGCAAACAGGACCAATTAACATTTAGAATGCTTAACACCACCCCATCACATCTTTCTATGACTTTTCTAAAGACAATGAAATGTTGGACTCTTGGAGATGCTCACAAACACTCCCAACCCTTGTTCTTAACTTCTATGCTTAAAAATATATATATCAAAAATGTCTTTCAATAAGCCCCAACTGTTTTTCGTACTGGGATGCCTTGAACTTCTTTCTGCATCAAAGCCGTGGATCACAGTCTGTATTGAGTTGAAGCAGTTCCTAAAAGATTGGGAAAACTCCTCAGGCTAACAGAGCTGTATATTCTGTCTGTCGGTCTAGACATCAGGACCAAATACAGCAGCAGTGCCTAGGAATGATTATTCATATCTAGAGATGTGCAAAGACCAGAAATTAACTTAGGGCACTGAAGGCATCCCTTGCTGTTGAAAAGGTTCACAGACGTTAGAAAGATGCATTTAACTACTTTTAAAGTGATCTCGGTAGCTAATTTTTTTTTTGAAAGTATCGTATAACTAAGGCTCATTGCTAAAAATGGGAAGTTATATTTCACCTTGCCTTTAAAACTGGCTATTGCTAGCCTGATGAAACGTGATGAATCCAGACACTTTCTGGAGCAGATGGGTAATAAATTCGATAGCCAACACAAGTTTTTCCATGTTTTGATGATGGCTTCCTATTTGATAATAAGTACAATGGCAAGCCAAACTCTCCAACAATCTGCTCGCTTTTGGCAAGTACTGGTAGACTGGCTGGCTAGTAGGTTGGCTCTCTGGTAATATTGAGTCCTCTTGTTCTAGGAAAGGAAAATATTGATAGCTGACTCAAGGACTTGATTCAGAAAGTTTTGTAGTCATGGTGGATGTACTTTTAAACTTACGCCAGCATTGGAGCAATCTAGTTAAAAACTGGTTTTTGAGAAGGCCCCAAAATAAAATATGTATTTTACGACGTTTGTTACCATGGGTGTATCACTTGTTAAATATTTGCTCTTACTTGCTCAGAAGAAAAACTCATTAGCTAAAACCATGACAAAGAAAAGGAAATCCTTTTTTGAATTTATGACTATTTTGATAGTTTTTATCTCATATGATATTTTTTCTAATAGTTACAAAATATGTAAGGAGACATATAGAGCTTTAGGGAAAGTTATAAAGTTATGTATTATTGTTTGGAATATGTGTGTTAGGTAGCTACCAAGCTTTAAAGTCAAAGACAGACCTCGCACTTGTAATTAGCTTTGGACCCTGTCTTCTGAGTCTCTTGCAACAAACACACCAACTATAACTGTAAGGCAGAGGGAGTATCTCAATCTTTCAGACTTTACCACGGCTCTGTTGGCCCATGACAGGAAAGCTATCTCCCCTGTTGTTATTCGGTTGATTTTATTTTTGTGGACAGAGCCTCACTGTGTAGCCCTGACAATTCTCGAACTTGGTATGCAACCTGTTTGAAATTTGTGGTGATTTCTCCTGCCTCTGCCTCTTGAGTGCTACGAGTATTGGAATGTGCCACCATGCCTGTCATATAGATCTTTTTGTTATTGGTTGAGTGTGTTCAGACATTTGTGTATATGTGTGTGAATATAGGCAAGGCCAGTGTATAATGTCAGGTGTCTTTTACTTGACAAATACTACCATAGTTTTGAGACAAGATCTCTCATTGACCAGAACTTCCAGTGAGCCATGGGGATGCACCTGTCTCTGCCTCCCCAGCGCTGGGATTACAAATGTGCACAAGCATTCACACATCTGGCTCCCCCGCCCCCAAGGTTCTGGGGATGGAATTCACACAAGCATGCACACATCTGGCTCCCTCGCCCCCAAGGTTCTGGGGATGGAATTCAGGATCTTATTCTTGCACAGTAAGCACTGAGCTATCTCCTTGGTCCATTGCGTGACTATTTTTTAGATTTTTAAATTATGGTTTCTTTCCAAAATTCTTTTGTTTGTTTGTTTATTTGATATAGGGCCTCATTGTGTAGCCCTGGCTGGCTTGGAAGATCACCTTTGTAGATCAGTCTGGTCTTTACCTCAGAGAGCCCTGCATGCCTCTTACTCCCAAGTGCTATAATTAAAGATGTACATCACCAACCCCAGCTTTTAAAATTCTTTTGAATTTACTCTCTTATATAATTCTGGTCAAAAGAGTAGGACCTGTTATACATCTGGCCCTGGATAGAATACACAACCATTTTAACTGTCCAATAGATTGTGAATTCCCATTTATTTAGCAGAAGCTTTCTGGGAAATAAACAAACAACACTAAAGACGTATTATCAATAACTATGAGGTGCATGCCAGAAACACAGTTCTACCCTGCTGCCCAAAGCAGCTGCAAAGAGAGAAGCCAAGAATCCCAGCTTGGCTTGTGTGGAACTGGTTAGATTAAGCCCTGGGTCATATGAAGTTTACAGGAGAAGTTAAGATAAATGTTTATGGTCTTGTGACATTCTCAGAAAACTGAAGTTTTGTATCTGGGAAAGGAGTAAGGTTGTGTTTTCTTCAGTCTTAAGCATGGCTCTTTGCTATTTCAACAATCTCATTTGAAAATATCTTTGTACAAAGGGAATATTGTCTCTATGAAGGCCACCTTCACTAAAATTTTGTTAATTATTCTATCTTAACTATCAGGTGTTGAGGGACTTCAGCCGGATGCTGATGTAAAGAGCTTCTTTCTCTTCTCCTATCTTCTCTATTTTCCATTTTTTTTGTTTTTTTTAATAATTTATTTTTTATTTCTTCAAGTTACATCTCAATCACAACCACAACTCAATACTGCCCTTCCCTTAAAAACTAACCCAAATTGATTTGTCAATCACATAAATGAGAAACTTGTTCCTTAAGACAGCAATCTTCTCTAGAAACTTTAAGAATATTATAAAGTCTACAAGTAGGCTGGCACGGTGGTCCTTTTAGTCATGGTTAACCCTCTTTCTGGGAGAGTGCTTATCTCTGCTCCATTGCTACTGTTCACTCATGCGAGTGTTTCCTCTGCAATGGCCCCTGTTACTATTTTCTAGTCTCATAATTGAGATTGTTTTACAGTATCTGTAATAAATTCTGTCTATTGTGGAACATTGCCCTCCAGCATGATATGACTGTTGCCCTTTAGAAATCACAGGAGCTATGGTATCTTACAGAATACCTACACAAGACTGGGCCCATTAACATTCTGTGACGAAGAAGGGAGGGACTCCAGAGGATGTATGGGCAGTGAATAACTGATGAGTGTCTCTTACTGTTGCTGTAATGAAATACACCGATAAAAACAACTTACGGCTTGGCTTGCAGTTTGAGGTGTAGTTCATCCTGGATTGTAGACAAGACAAGACAGCAGGAGCTTGAAGCAGCTGGTCGTTGGGTCTGGCATCAGGAAGAAGGGTACAATGAATGTTGGTGGTCAGCTAGCTTTCACATTTTTGCACAGTCCAGAACCGCACGACCTACTCTTAACAATGAATCTTTCGACATCAATTAACATAATTAACATAATTTCTCAAAAGCATGCCCAGAGGCTAATAACTCACTGGAGTGTCCTAGGTGGTTCCAGATCCCATCAGGTTGACAGTAATATTCACCACACTAAGAATTTTTTTCTTCTACAGTTTAGTTATCTATTAGTTTCTCATGTTTCTTTAAGTAGCTTCTTATCCATGCTCTTGTAAGTTACAATAATTAAACTTATTAAATCACCAAGCTACAATTTGATGGAATAATTTCTTTGTTTCTGTCATTGGTACCTTGTTGTTTTATATAGTCTAGAAAATGATCTATGATAACCATACTTTTAATTTTGAATGAGTGAGTTTACTAAGTATATAGTTAGCAAAAGAAAAATAATAAATAGCAAGTAACAAAGAGATGGATGGATGGATGAATAGATAGACAGATAGATAGCAAATGTTATCCAATTGGATACCCAAAGCATCCAGCTGAGATCAACCCTATAGGGAAGTCTCTCTAAGGCACCCAGCTGAAGTCCTAGGATGATCGATCAGAATATCGATCGGAATATCATATTTTGTGAGGCTTCCAAGTAAAAGAACACAGAGAGATGATCCCCAAACTGACTGCTCATAGCTCAACAGAAACTGATTGAAGAAGTTGAGGCAGTCAGGCAGAATTCCTGATTGAGCTTTCTAAAAGTGGCTGAGCTTCTCATGGATCACCTTCTGGTACCTCTATGGACAATGGGCAGTTTTATATCATGGAACACACAACAGTAACCTCTGTTGGAAATGTTTTGCCTTCTACTTGTCCTCAGGACAGGGTGTTTTATCCCTGGACTAGTTTACTGTTTTCTTTCTTCCCTGACAGGATTAGTGGGGCTAGGTTATCCACTAAGGAAGACATGATTGGGTCTGAAATGGGAGAGGCAACTCCCTTCCTCTTCTAGAGATAGCTTCTCTGTGAAATCAAATGGCACAAGACAATTTATCAATATAACATCCATTCCACCTGTCTGTGATGAGTAGAAGTTTGCTACTGTCACCTCAGAGGAAGTTCCCACAACGCTGTCTTCTGCACTATATTCTGAGTCTTATCTGAATTCATTTGACAGAGAACAAGGACCTGAGAACCAAGCAGAGGGCAGACTGAGATCCTGGTCTGCTGTGATTCTTAACCATTACAATAAATACTAAGAAGAACTTGGAGTATAGTTTATTTTTCATTCCCAGTTTCATTTATCACCCTGATATTCTTAGAAATTATATGCAATTATTAATATTCAAAGGAATTTCTATATCATACATAGTTTAAATACTATCATTTATCAATTTTCTTCTAGAATTGTACTTAAAAATAATTGTACTTAAAAATATAGGAAAGTATTTATGCATAATAATAATTTGTGCTCTGTTCTCTTAGGAATATTGCTTAGGGAAGGCAAAAACATGAAAAGACTAAAGTGCTTTGGGGCAGACATAAGATAAAGATGCCCCAATTTGTATGTAAAAAATGAAGCTAAATTTGAATCCTAGTAGTCAATAGTTTGATGGAACTATAAGGATATAGAATTTAGATATATAGCCTGAAGGATCAATGCGTTTTTGTCTTTATAATGACTATCAATCAGGTTTTATAGTGGAGTCGTGGTGCATTTGGTTTCTGCAATTGATTTGTGCAGTACACTTCAAAGATCAATGCCTTTGTACTTTAATCTTAAAAGGAATTATTCTTTCCTAGGGGGGAATTCTTCTGTTAAAATGCAACAACCAAATGGGTTCAGTGTGAAATTATTAGGGTTGTCATCTGTAACTGACACAGTAGCCTGCCTGCTACCTTATAATTAACAAAATTTTCTTTATATTAATGTTTCAGTTTAATTTCTGTACTGTGATAAACACCATGAATGAAATAAACTTGAGGAGGAACGGGCTTATTTTATTGTCCCCTTTCACATCATAGTCTATCATTTAAGGAAGTTCAAGCCTGGGCAGGAACTCAAACAGAAACCTAGGCAGGAACTGAAGTAGAGACCATGGAAGAATGTTGTTTACTCTCTGTGGCTTGTTCAGCTAACATTTGTTTGTTTGTTTGTTTATTTTTTATGATCTAAAACCACCTTCCAGAGGGGGCATCATCCCCAATGGACTGGGCTCTTCCACATAAATCATCAAGCAATAAAATGTCCTATAGGCTTGCTTACAGGCCAAGTCAATGGAGGTATTTTCTCACTTGAGTTTCCTTCTTCCCAGATGACTCTTGCTTGAGACAAGATTACAAAAAACTATCCAGGGAACTGAGTATTTCTAACTCTTCTATTGCCTGAATACACGGACACAGGAACCTAAGTACCCCTGGATGTTTGAGATGTCACTCAAGTATGTGAAGCATTTCTACTGTAATCTACATAAATAGGAATTGATCAATGATCAAAATTTCTCTGAAATTTTACCATTATTAAAAAATCAGGTGACAATGTTCTGCTTTTTGGATTTATTCTTTTAATTTACTTAACTTTGTACCAATGCCCCATCATAGCTTTGAAAGTTGGTATTGAATTAAGCCCCACAACATTTCTTCCTTCTTCTAGGTTATCTTAGAAATTCTAAACTTTTTAAAGTTGTATTGCAGTTAACCAATTTGCATATTCACAAACTCACAATGCATTGGGCTCATGATTTGGAAATATGTCTGTCTGGACCCTGCCATGCTTCCACCATGATGATTAAGGGACTAAACCTCTGATAATGTAAACCAGCTCCAATTAATTGTTATGCTTTATAAAAGTTGCCTTTGTCATGGTGTCTCTTGATAGCAGTGAAGACTTAAGACAGTTATCTTTCGGAAATGATTAACATGGTACATATATAGAGCAAAATCATACCATATGTAAACATCAATTTGCATATCTACCTATGAATAGTAAAGTAAAATGCAGGTAAAGAAAAGTATAGGTAAATATCTTTACAAATTTACATGAGGCAACAATTTATTAATGGGACACCAACAGCATTGTAAAAGAAATTCTACCATATTAGATAGTGATAAATAAAAGATAAGATATCTTTTAACTGAGGCACCATTAAGAAAAGAGAAATGAAGAAGGTATTTATTGTTTTTGCAACTGACAGAAGCCTTGTGCCCAGAATCTACAATAAACTTAAGAACAAATGTGGGAGCAAAAATTATCATTTAAGATATCAGGCAGAAGAACTGAACATCACTGCATAAGTTAATACCTTCATGGTGGATAGAGATAAAAAGAAGATTAGCCTTACTAGAAGTCAAAACGAAAATGGCAAAATAGAGCTAAAATGTCACCAAAAGCACAAACTGATGGAATGCTTACAATTAAACAAAATTTAACTGGTAATCTGAAGCATTGGCAAGAATGAATTAGTAAGATCATACTTTAGTGCAATCACTTTTAAAATGTTTAGAGATTATTTACTAACCATGAACACATTATTTAGTGACTAAGAAATTCTACATGTTGAAATATTGAAGGATATTCATATCAGCATGATTTTAGTAGTTGAAACTGGAAACGATGCATGCCTACCAATAGCAGAATGGGCAAAACACACAATGCAGCAACAAGAAAAGAAGGGACAAGGGCAGAGAAAAATGTAAGAGCCAGAGAATCAGGGAATATGTTATGATTTTGTCTCTTGGTAATGTTGGAGACTGCACCCATGGAGTCTCAACAACATGAATGCTTAGAACTTGAGCTGTACAAGGACAATAACAGCAGTTATGCTGGAATGAACTAGGGATGTGGTGGGGGATCACTGTGTGCTACAAGGGAAACTACAGGCAACTGAGGAATGCTGAGAGTGGGAGGGACAATCTTCCCCAGGGAAGAGCACACAAATTGGTTAACCAATACTAAATGTTCAACACTGAAAACATAATACAGTAACATTATACAGACTGAGCAGGATACTGATATATATTATATATATAATATATTACATGCATGTATGCATGTAATAATAATAAATGTAAAAAGAGACTACAGATTTGAAAGAAGAAGAAGGCATGTATGAGAGGTTTTAGACTCTAAACTTTAGATGGAAGATACAGGAGGGTTCACAGGAAAGAAAGGGAAAGGTAAAATAATGTAATTATATTATAATCTCAAAAAATAAATTTAGGATGTCAAGAAAAAATGAGCTGTGGGCACTCAAAACAACAGATAACTACAAATATATTATTGACTGGAAGATGTGAGGCATAAGGTAGAATATTATAAATGATTTCACAAGGTTTAAAAAGATGTTAAAAATACACCTGTGGTTTTAGAAGTCAAAATAGTGAAAACCTGTGGAGGGGAGGCACTGGTGGGCTTTTAGAGCTTTTAATATAGTCTACTTCTTCTTCTTGATGATTTCATGGTTGTGTTTACACAGTGATAATTCATTGAGGCAATGTTTAAGGCATTACAAATGTACTGGAACCCTAGTGCTGCCAGGTGCTGGCTGAATCTATCCTCTTTGGTTTAGGACATTAGCTACATTGTGGACAAAATAGTATCTGTTTTATGCTAAGATCCTATATAATAGTCTTATTGCTGTCCTATACCAGTAGCCTGAATAACTACCAGTTGTGGTCCACACTGGAGAGAGGGAATCAAACAAACTTGTGGTCTTGGGACTGGAGTCGAAGGACAGGATTATAGTCATATGGGATGTGTAGGAGCAGTGGATGGAGTTGTACCATAGAAGAGGATTATGACTTAGCTTGTATTTACTGAGGAAGGGTGGTCAGTACAGCATGATATTTCAATGTGTCTATGGGTGGGAGAGGGAGGAGAAGGTGGGAGGGTGGAACCGGCAGGGGTGGAAAGAGGGCACTGTGATAGAGATGTAACTTGATGTAATAAATAAACATTATAAAACAAAACAAAACAAAAATTTATCAGGTGTCACTCTGTGCTCATTTATGATGGCAAGTTAAGGATTAACACGTCCGACCAATTAAGATAATCTAAATACTGGTAAAAACTTAAATATTTATTTCTACATGGACTGGTTTTGGTTCACTGTTCTTCCCATCATTAAATAGTGCTGCTGTTCAACAGGAAAAAAAAAAAAACTTAAGGTGAGTGATGGGTATTAAAATTCCTTAGAATAAATTCTAACATTAATCCAAACTTGATTACAGTGCCTAAAGTACTATTTCATATTATTGTTTTAGAAACCAAAGTGAAAATTACATTCTAATCTATCTTCGAATTTTTTACTAGAATCTTTATGTTTTATTATGGTTTTCAAAAAGAGAAAAAGAGACCTTTTGGGGGGGAGTAATGTCTAACAAAAGAAAACCTTTCTCATAATTTTGAATAATGGAAAAGCATAAATTCCAAACTATTGCAGGTCTCATTATAATGGCACTAAAAAATCACCTCATTAGTAGTGATTATCTGGGTATTAATAGAAGTTCCTGACCCATAGGTTCCTTTTCCAAGTGTTCAGTGTGATTTATAGCATCATGCTGTGGTAGAGAAGGATACATTTAAAAACATTCATCTTAGTACTGAAGGAGTAAGTTGCATGGAGATTTATGACATATTGAATGATGAAAATACATAATCCATTTATAGCCAGAAATCTTATTTTCAGGATTCACTGAACCTTTTCTTCTGGAATCATTGATTCCTGCTGCAAAAAAGTTTGTGTGTGTGTGTGTGTGTGTGTGTGTGTGTGTGTGTGTGTGT
>CAJQZJ010004763.1:11898089-11910143 GCA_907164525.1 Lophiomys imhausi
TGTGTGTGTGTGTGTGTGTGTGTGTGTGTGTGTGTGTGTGTGTTTGTTTGTGTGTGTATGTGTCTGTGTGCACGTATGTATGCTATTTTTCATTTATTTTCTATGCTGAATTTTATTGTATAATGAAGCCAATTGCATTCTGGAGATGAATATTAACCTTAGAAGAATCACTGGGTTTTGTTGCTCAGAGAATCTGGTTGGCCAAAAGTAACTGTAATGATGTTAAGAAAGAGTTTTCATGTACTTGAATATTTTTAATTAATCAAATATTGAAGGTTCAAATTTTATTTTTTAAAGTACCATCACTTTATGTAGTCCTACCCCTTATTAAGGAAACTTCTCTTTGCAACAGCGAGAGATCATTACAGAAAACCACAGCCAATTAAAATGCAGAACTGTGGAGCCCAATCTCAATGGATACATCTACAATCCAATTCCAACATCTACAGGTAGGCCCAGGGATGCAGCAGAAGGAGCAAAGAGATTGTAAGAACCAGAGGATCAGGGAGTTTGCTGTGAGATTGTGTCTTCTAGGAATGTTTAGAACCTACACCCACAAGGTCTCACCAACATGACCATCTAAACATGAGCTGAACAAGACCAACAACAATACATATGCTAAGACAAGCAGAGGTTTTAATCTTACACAAAGAACTACAGGCAACTGAGGAATGCCCAGAGTGAGAGAAATAGTCTTCCCCAGGGGAGAACTCACCAATTGGTTATTCAATACCAAATGGTCAGCCCTGTGGTCAGCCCTGAAAACATACATATATGTGACATTATATGAACTGAGCAGTTTGTATTTATATATTTAGGTATGTATATGTATACATATACATATATGTATGTAATGATAATTAGTGAAAAAAGAGGCCATGAATCTCAAAGAAAACAAGGAGAGGTATATGGGAGGGTTTGGGAGCAGGAGAAGGAAGGGGAAATGCAATTATATTATAATATCAACAAATACAAGAAATAAAAGAACCCTCACTTCAGTAATCTAAACTTCCTTTGATTATTGCCGAGTTAGGAAGAATCAATATTTTTTCTGTTCTGAATGTATTTCCCTTTTGGCAAACATTCATTTTTTCAATGTACAATATTCAATTTAATTAAGTACTTCAAAACATAACTTAAAGACATGAATGGTACTGCTGAGGGATAAGGTTCTATGGTAGAATGCTGGACCAGCATGGGTGAGGTCCTAGGTTCAATCACCAAATAACCAAATGCAAAGATTTCATAAATATATATATATATATATATATATATATACAAACCTAAATTGTTTACCTAGTATTTATATTATCTTTAATTGGTTTGGCGGTATTAATCCTTAACCCACTACTATAAATGAATACACACAGACACCACGTGGATCTTAACAAGCCTAGGCCTGGGTTGTGCAATCCTAGCCCGTCTAAGCTAGCCCATAATTCTATTACCCAAATATGACCCCATATATACACATGTCCCTTTGGACTATTATTCTCCACACTAAGCCCATGTTCCAGGCCATGTGGAAGGATCTTCTTCAATCTACCCCATGGCATGTCTTCCTTGTTTACTCCTGGCTTCTCTCTGGCCTTCTTCCCAAGATGCTATGTCTCTCTCTAAAAGCTCCTAGTCCTATCTACCTCTGTCTTTGCCCAATCTCCAGGCCTAGCATTTATTTAACCAATCAGAGTCAATTAAGTACCAAAGAGCAAACAGGACCAATCAACATTTAGAATGCTTAACACCATCCCATCAAAAGATAAAGGTGAAATAGGACTAGGAACAAACAAAAGAACTGCCTGATTCTCTATCTTCAGTTCAGGAAACGTGGCCCTTTGCCCAACATTTGTATAAGCCTCTTTTTTATGCTGTTATTTATAGAAAGAATTTAGCAAGCAATTCACAAAAAGAAAGGACCCTCCCCCAGCTTTAGATTTTGAATTGCCGCATTTCTGATGTATTTAAACATGCTTGCTAGAAATGAAAGTCACAAATCAAATCTTTATTCTTTTAAAGATCCTCAAATAAGGGGTGAGCCAAATTGGTGCTTTGGAAAGAAGCTTGGAATGACGATCTCATAGCTATACGACAGAGCTATCCCAGTATCAGCTGAAGTGAGTACTTATTGTGTAGAAAGTATTTTGGAACAAAAGTGCCAGGGAAATGTTTCAGGGAGAGAAAGTTGGCAAAGGCATTTAGCATCACATAATAATCAAGACTTCTTAAATATATTTTTATTCAACCAAGTATATCATATATGATCTAAAGTTGTCTTTTTTTTTTTTTTTTTTTAGAAAATATTCATTATATTTCTCCTTGTACTTCCTTTGGATCTGAGATGACTATCAAAATTCTCCCAAAGGCCTGGCAGCAAATGTCTCAGAATCGGTCCTTGATGTGGCTTCCCTGAAGGAGATGTAGTGTTTTGCCTGCTCTAGAAGTCAAGCCTGCTTGGTGTTTTTGAACTTATGGCACAACAGTTTTTATGTGTGATGGCACAGTTCTTTCTTTGAGTTTCCCTCTCACATTGTCTGCTTGTCGTTTCTGGTGATATTTGTTAGGGAAAAAAATCTAGCAAGAATAAAGTTCAACATACGTAATCTACACAATGACTGTGTGAGTCTTTTAGAAATGGACCAACACTCCCTTCTGGAGGAGGACTTTAACCCTGTTGTTTGTCAAAAACATGTCATGAGCTGTTTTCCTTCATACCAAGAGTGAGGGAAATAAGAACAGATTCTGGTAGCATTTCAAGAATGGTTTGCACAGGCCAAGATGTTTGCATGTTTTGTTTAAACATGAAAGGAATTACAGTGAAAGGGAGAGATTAAAGCAGAGGAGATTCAAGGACAAATACTTCCCTATGCATTGTTTGATATTTCACAAACTGCTTAGAAAGCAACTGGAGAACGCCAAGGCCTGTCTGTTAGGCCCACTTTTAAATCACAGTGAATCACAGTCCTTTTGATAAGGGCATTTGTCAGCATTTAAGAATTAAGACATTTCCACCTTCAGTAATAAAACCACAAGTTTCACCCTCTGAAGTGGAAAGTTATGACATCCGATCATTGATTTTCTGCCTCTCCTTGAGATCCAGGGGCACTACTGCATTTAAACATTTGTTCTCACAAAACCCACTCAGTTTCTGCAAGGGGTGAGCACGTTTCATTCTAGGCCTTATTTGCATTGTGTAGATACTGTCAGTTAAGAATAAACATATGCTTAAGTATTCAACTAAGCATGGCGGATTGAGTGGAATCAACACAGCAGGTCAGTGTTCTGAAGGATAGAAGGACAATCAGAGGAGTGCTCCAGGGTGAGTGGTTGGCTGGGAGATATGCTATGAATATCTGGTCCTCCTCAGTTGTTCTAGCTCTCCCCCTCTCTTTCCTTGTGTTCTCTATGGAAACACAGTTGAATGCACACAAAGAACTACCATAGACAAGCACACAGTGCCCAGCCAAGCCCTGCTTAGCCTGCGCTCTGTTCTTAGTTTAGTATTTTACTATATGTCATGAGAATACTATGGAACATGTTTCATTTGTGGGGCAAATTTATAAGTGGGAATTGAGACTAAGACAGCAAGATTTACTTTATTGGGATCATTAGCATGTTTCAGAAAATTCTGATGGTCCTTGGAAGTATAAAAACAATTCAGAGAAAAATTAATGTTTTGACTCATAGAGTTTAAATTTAGGGTATTTTTGGTGTTTCTAAGTATATTGCTATAATTTAATAGTATTTACATGTAAAAACAAAAATATTTGAGAATAGAAGCAAAACTTGAATATGACCTACCATATTTTACCTATGAAAAAAAAATGAATTATCTTTAGACATTCATTTTTTTTTTTTGAGACAGGGTTTCTCTATATAACAGCTCTGGCTGTCCTGGACTTGCTTTGTAGACCAGGCTGGCCTCGAACTCACAGATATCCACCTGCCTGTGCCTCCCAAGTGCTGGGATTAAAGGCGTGTGCCACCACCGCCCGGCAATATTCATTCTTTTCAAGGGAAATTATGGAATAATCATGTCCTAAGACTCAGAACACTTGCTAAAGAAAATAAAATACCCAAAACTATCTATTTAGTCACCCACTTACCCAGTCAACAGACAAATCAGATAGCTAAAGCTAGATGAATTGACAAAAACACAGAAAGAAAGGCTCTTTATGAAGAGCTTAAAATGCCTATTTATTGACTGTGTGGATATTATAAAAAAAATTTCACCCCTAGGATCAGTGCTATTTCTGAAAAACAAAAACAATTGAATTTATGATCTCCTTGGGTCACTGTAAGGGTTAAAAGAGATACAGTGTGTCTGAAGTTATGCGGATCATGTGCATTACAGGTTGGAAGTTTGTCCTCCTTAGAATTCATACATTGGGATCCTAATTCCAGCATGGGGCTCCAGATGACTACTAGTACACAGTGTTGTGGGGGTGGGGCTTCCTGGTGGGATCCATGCTCTAATAAGGAGAGACACCAGACAGCTTGATCTTCCACCCTACGCCTTTGTAGACACAGAGAGATGGCTGCTATCCACCAAGAGAAGAAGATGTAGAATAAAGCTCAAAATTGCTGGCAATGTAGTCTTAATGGATGCTAAAATTATACTCGAATATGCAATTGTGTGAACTGACTACCTTTCTTGGAGGGCTTCCTTTGTCACCTACCCACAGCCTTGTTCTATTTATATTGTGCTATTATCCTAGCCATACTTCCTTACAGATTCTGTACTAATTTTATATCAATATTTTATTGGAAACATGGTTGTGTACCATACTTTCTGTGTGTGAATATGTGGAAAGAATTTTAACCTATTTGTTTGAAAACAAAAACTCTGAACCAAAATTTAGATGTGTGTTCTTTTGTGAAGGAGCAATATGAAGAGTTGCAGATGTCTAGCTGGGAGTTGGTGTGCTGTCACATGCAAGCCCCGCCTAAGGAAGTGTTATTATTTCCATGTTTTCAATCTATCCACAAAACTGATGAAGTTTAAATAATAGAAGTATAAATATTCTAAATATTCAACTTCTAGGTATGCAGCAAAGTGCAGAAACATAAAAGGCCTACCCTTCCTACAGTGCAGATCTTGCAGTAGCAATAAAAAGAAATGATTTTAAAAGTGACATTTTACATAAGAACTGACGTGCCTACAAGTAACTCTTATGGAAAACCAAGAAGAATACTCTTTATTTCGAATCTAGTTATTGGTAAAGTCAATGCTCCATTTCTTCTCTTCTTCCTTTTCTAGTTTCTAACACTCGATAAGTCCAACAAAATTGTTAGTTCAGAAAGAACATTCTAGAAATGGCCAAGCCTGAATTCTCCTTTACAGATATCTATGCATTAAAACTTTATTGACAATACTAGTAATCATAATTGCAAAGATGATCTTTATTAAATGTTTTCTGTGAACAAAACAGAAAAGTTTAAGGAGAAATTTCATTTTCATAGCATTTCAATAATATTATTTCCAATTACACACAGAGTATAAGAGATAGGGAGTTAAATTACTTACTTAATTGAGATCCTCCAAACTTTAAATGAACTTTAAACTTGTCTGCTTGTTTAGAAATCCTGTCTATAAAGAGCTGGGTGACTGGAAGATGGTGGTAAAGCCTGCACATGCATCCAGAAGAATTTATTTATTAGAGTCTCCAATCTTGGCCAACTCTCAGCGTAGAGATTACATCCAGCTCAGGGAAGCTGTGAATGCAGTCCAACACAAATTATTTAACTCATTCTGAGAATTCTTTTCCTCATCATATGGTTCTAGAGCATAGACTTTCTAGAAAGAGAAAATGAATTCATACCACAATCTTAAAAGGTTGGACAGTTCTGATGGGTTAGGAATACCAGAGTGGTATTAACTAATACCAGGTTTGTGTGTGTATGTATGTATGTATGCATGTATGCATGTATGTATGTATGTGTGTGCATGTACCACAGGCATGTTTTGTACCCACAGAAACCAGAAGAAGCTGTCAGATCCTCTGGAATGGGGGTTACAAATGGTTGTAGTCTGCTATGTGAGTGTCATGAACTTAACACAAGCTCTCTACAAGAGCAGCAAGTGCTCTTAACCACCACACCACCTCTCCAGTCCCTCCCACTCCTCTTTCTAAGTGTGTATCACATGGTTAAAAAGAGAACATTTATTTAGTAAATTCTGGGATTATGTGTAGAAATTATGCCTCTTATGCAAATATTAGTGTGCAGAGGAATACGCACAGTGAATATGACACATGATGTTAGAAGTCAGTCATTGCATATCAGCTGTGAAAACTTATGGAAGTTCTACAGCCTCTGTGGGAATCCATTTTCTTTATAAAATGGGTATAAAAACTACAATAGTAAATAGGGCAATGGTGTTTGTGAAATACTTGGCACCGTGCTTATTCAGTTTTATTTTGTTGT
Source organism: Lophiomys imhausi (assembly GCA_907164525.1). NCBI lineage: Eukaryota > Metazoa > Chordata > Mammalia > Rodentia > Muridae > Lophiomys > Lophiomys imhausi. The sequence goes on from CAJQZJ010004763.1 coordinate 11,904,513, forward strand.
TTGTATAAGACACAGGTCAAACAGTCTTTTTGAGTTTAGTGCTTCATCACAATTTGTCAGAGAACATGGTGGGTATCTTCTTCTGAGTTCCAGAATGAATATCAGTCACTTTATTCTTCATTTTCACGCCCCTCCCCCACTTTTAAACGAAGAGTGAACACAGGTTTGTTAAGGAAAAATAAAAAGGAACTGAAAGGAAAGGGAGAAGTTCCCATGGCTCATTTCTTTTTCTAGTTGATGTCTTCCTGTTTGTCACTGAAATCCTCTCTCTTCCTTGAAAAACAACCCAGCACAATAACAACAACAAGTGTCTTTTCCTGTTGTTCTCCTTTTCCCAAACTCCCAGTTCACAAGCTTGCTCACCTTCACTCACCCATCCCCTAAGACTCTCTGCACTTGCATCCTGCTAAGGAAAAAAGAAAGGCCCAAGGGAAGTTTAATTAAGCGCCAAGCATGAAAGCATTTAGAGGAAGAATCTGTGAGCTGAAGGAGATAAATATGAGCAAAGATGAGAAAAAGAGCTTTGTGGGAAATGGTAACAGCCAAGGTACATGCATGGCAGTCCCCTGCACCAGCCACAGTTTATACACAGAAGCTTTGTTAGGAAACCAGAGGAAATTCCTCAACTTTTTGAGTCACCATTCAAGACTTGGAGAGCTGATGCATTCCGTTCCTCTATGTTAATTGAACAAATTCCAGTACTATCAACTAGGACAGTTCCAGTACTTATGACAGGTAAACAGACAGACACATTCTTTACTAAGAATGGCAGTTACTACTGTTAAGGGCTATGCTATGGATAACATCAGCACTTCAACTTCTAGCTGATAAAGATCTCATGTAATGCATCATTTTGTACTTACATAAGCCTATGGAAAAGATGCCATAAAGACTGGAGTTTTGTTTTTTGGTTGTTTGTTTGTTTTTTCATTTATAATGAGGAAGTAGAAAGCTATTGACTTAATTGATTGCCACAAGTGGAATTTCTCAGTTGTAAAATCAGGAATTCAACCTTGATCTCATGGTTCTGTAATGGCATGACAAAGTAGTCATGGGAGGAGTCTGGTGTCTTGCCACATTGACACACTGAGCCTGTGTGGGGTCCTATAATCTTCAGATGATGTACTAGTTATTAGGGCTGGGGCAGGGACTAAGACAGAAAGAGAGACAATAGAAGAAAAAGTAAATTAACCCAGAGGATGCTTTTAGATTGTGGTGTTGTTTACGAAGGACATAACTAGATGCAAGGCCATGAGTCTCTTGTAGTTATTTGTCCTTACAGTTACGATAAGACAGTGTCACTGTAAAAAAGGCAAATGTGAATTCTGGGCAGGATAGAAACTAGAAATTTTTGTGTAGTGAAAGAAGCTATTGTTATTAGGGTACAAGACAGCACAATATTGTGATTGTAAATTAGAAAGAAGCCAGGAGAACACTTATGAAGAATGTACAGTGGGGATGTCTTGGAGAGCCAGCCAACCTCACAGAGACATTCTTAAATGAATCCCTGACTCAACTCACAAGGGTAAACTCCCAGCAGCCATCTTTGTACATAACTATACTTCCACAGTTTCCTTGTGACAGCTATGTGCACTGTGCAATAAAATCAAAACACATGAAGCTGTTGCTCTGGAGAGTTTCATAGTGCAGCCTTAGTGCACTTACATCATTGTGAACCAACTGGAATTTCTTATCTAGAAGTGTGGGGTAGTGAACTAGAGAAGAACTCAGATGCTACATGACTGAAGTCAGAACAGATAAAGTCAGAGCTGTTGTTAGCTAAATTCTCTTCTGCTGATTAGAGGTCCTGGGAATCTGGCTTGCAAAGGAACACTAGAGAAACACACAAAGGTAGTATTCTTAGGATTCCCGATTGCTCAGCATTTCTGGGTTCTAATCTTTCTGAATGCTTGGCTACATTCTGTCTTGTTCTTTAAGATACTCTTACAACATTGTTATTTCCTCATGTTCTGAGATATTCTGTTGTAGCTGTTTTCAAAAATTAAACTCAATTTATATTCTTAGTTTGCTACTGCAGAATGAACTAGGTGAAAACAATCTCTAAGACTGAGCTAAGGATGATCTCTTAGCTAAGACCATGCTGAATTAAAAGTAAGACAAGAGCTAAGAAGAGTAAGAGCTAAGAGTAAGATAACCTGTAATTTTAGAGAGAAAAGAACATCTTTACAAGATTAATGGAAACTTGGGGAGTTGCACACAGGCAAAAATATTAAGAGAAATGGAAGAAGCAGTCTATAAGTGATGCTTACATAGGTGATGAGGAAATGCCATGCAATGCAACCTTTATGTCTGCTAGAGAGGATGAAACATACTGTCCCTATTGAAGCCCCTGTTACCAGTCAGATATCGCTTCTGCCTCATTGGGGCTTTGGCTTGGATGGTGTGGGTACCTGATTAGGTACGGTGCCTATGGCTTCCTTCTAGATTTTCTCTAATGGTCATCATATCTGTTTAAAGAATCATTATCATTCTTGTTTTACAGAGTCCTTACTTTATCACATGAAGGAATTAAGTTGCTAATGACTACAATGAAAGCCAAAGGCAGAAGGCAAGTCTAATTCGAGGCCTTTCTTAAGTCCCTGCCCTTTTCAATTACATCATTCATGCATGCCTCTTAAGAAGGGAACAGGAACACTTTGCTGCTGGTGGTGACAAGTGCTTTTGCTGCTAGGATAAGTGACTGGACAGCTCTGTGCAGTGCAGAGAGGCAAAGTCCAGCCTGGGTACCACCCAAATCTGCACCATTGGCTCATCTGTAAAACATTACACGTCTGCATAAGAATTTTTGCTAGCAACAGCAAATCACAGAACCTTGAGATAGTCTCCTCATTTCTGCCTTCCATACTGCACAAGAACGTCTTATTGTCAGCATCTGTTTTGTCCTACCTGTCAAAGAATCTGTGGAAATGTATTCTAAGGTTTCCGACTTCTGAATGATACCCACCAGAGGATAGAATAAATTGTTGGCAAACTAGTCGTTAGTATGTGCTGTATCATTTGCCTTTTGTACTTGATGCCTAAATACTAGCTTAGGCATATGATTCTTCTTACTGGTAAATATGAACATGTACATGGTGTTTGGAGTTACCTGAGATTTTTTTGTTCTGGGGTTTGCTCCACGTTAAATTACAGAGACAACTGTGTAGTAATTAAAAGCGAAACAGCCTTAATAAACAGACACATAAGCAGAGCTGAGCAAGGATGAACTATTTAAGAGTCAGAAGACTGAAGTTTGTGTGCATTAAAAAAAAATCCCCTCTGGGCTCTAAATAACTGCATGTCACCTTCAACAAGATAGCTAACCTTTCCGGGTTCTTCAGTGCTTTCTCCACTGTAACAAGAATAATAGGTCTAGTTACTTCCCTGTGTCTAGGGATATTGTCAGAATTAATGAGACACCAGGGTGAAAGGCTTTGCACTTTTCTCCCTCTGAGAATGCTGGAATACAAACAAAGTAATATCTCTATTTTGCGAACTCTCTTTCTGAATGGCTTAGTAGAACTCAGAAAAGAGCTCACAGAGTTTTTGAAGCAGCAGCAATTACTGTAGGTGTTACATATTATAGGGCAAACTGTATCTGCCAGGAAAAACAAAGAGGGAACTCAAACTCCAGTCAGGGAAGGCCTGCTTACTCTTTAAGGCAACCAGTAGGAGGCTTGGAATAATTGCAAGTAAGATACTACTGAGCACAGAGTAGATGAAGGTAGGAGGTGAAAATACCTAATTAAAGTTGCCATCCTGAAGGAAGAGAGGAAAATGAGGCATTGGCTGCTGACACATTGTTGAAATGTTCTTAGCCATGCTGGAGAGCAAAGATACAAGTTGGAGGTCAAAGGTTTGTGCCTTTACAGGGGAACTGCTCACAGCAATTAGAACTATATGACTGATGATTAGAACTAACTGGAAGTTAAACCTTAATGGGTTAAAAAATGTTCTCAACAATTCCTTGAATTAACCAATGAATTGTCTATTAATCTAGGCAAGAGGTAATTTTGTTAGTTCTGTCATCTCAATGAAAGGTAACAATCTTCCCAATGGTAATGGGTGGCAATACTGTAAAATAGACAGTATCTCACATGGGAATAGGAAGAGCCCATTAGAACACATTTCTATATGCATAATGCAAACACCAACCACATATATGTGAGTTTATAATATGTATGTATTATGTATCATACATTATACACATATAATCTCAATAAAAATTATTTTTGCCATCATAGGATGAGGATGAATTTCTAAATAGAACTCTTCTTAGAGATAGAGAACATTATCTGTCTTCCCTGTTGATCATAGCACTGTTAATATTTATAACATAGCTGCTTTTGGACAGGCTACTTCATTTCAGGATGTTGACTACTGAGAAAAATATCATGGTGGGGCATTAATGTTCTGACGGACAAAGAAGAGCTCACCAAGGACGAGTCAGTGTCAAAGAACAGCTTAAAGGCAGATTGAGAGCTCTAAAGTCCTCATCCACAAGCTGACAACTGTATGTATCCATAAGACACACTGCCAATGTTAAATGTATCCTTATGAATTTTTTTTATTTTTAAAAGTACTTAGTTCCATTTTAGAAGATGTATTTTCTATAGTTGACTTGAGTGAAGTTCATTGAGTGAAGGTCCTGTAAATTGTTTCTTGTTTCTGAAGCTCGTGAGTAAAGCTATTATTTGTGTGTGTGTGTGTGTGTGTGTGTGTCCAAATTAAGGGTGTTTACAGAACCATGGATTAGGGATCATTTACCTGAGCACTGGCAATTTATCTGCTCTAAAATTCCAGGAGATCAATCCCAGTCCTGAACCCTTGCCAAGGAGAGCAATCTAGTGCCCTCATTCATGAGGCTTCAAGGTGAAAACTGTACCCTCAGTTGCCACGGAGCTCATGTACTCACTCCTTTTCAAATTAGCCTATTCTAAGAAACTGTATACAATCAGCTAATTAAGTGTTTCAATAAAAAAAAATTGGAATGGGATCAACCTTTTCATTTTGAGTGTTCTGTGAATTGAGTATTACTGTGAATACTCAAATTGACTGCAGAAAAGACAAAAGAGCAATCATTAAGATATTTTTCCCTACCTTGGAGCAGAATCTAGAGGGGCTACTTTGGAGCACCCACATTGGGTAACTACTGCTTATGAGGTGACATTTGGCTTTGTCCAAGCCTGAAATAGTCCATTTTAGACATTTGTGCAGTTATTCTTGCCATAATCCAGCGGCGTGGATATCCATTGAGTACTATGTTGTTGGCTTCCAGGTAATACAATTTTTTTTAAATCTATGTCAAAGGTTTTTCTTGAGTGTCTGTTTTGTTCCATTTTAGCTTATGATATCTATGATTATTTAGTGGAAATACAACAAAGTGAATAGCTGGGAACATGTAAATGCTGCTATTGTAAACTATATACCAGTGTTCACAATGGCTACTGATGCATATACAAAACCAAGCATGGTGGCACTGGCCTATAATCCAGTTTGTGGAAGGTAGAGCCAGGAGGATCAGAGTTTAGGGTCATCCTTGGCTACACACTGGGTCATAACCATGCTAAGATACTTGAGATCCTGTCGCGTCCCCCCTTGTCCAGCAAGGAATGACGCAACTCGCAAAAG
>CAJQZJ010004763.1:11922253-11950714 GCA_907164525.1 Lophiomys imhausi
TGTGTGTGTGTGTGTGTGTGTGTGTGTGTGTGTGTGTGTGTGTGTGTTTGTATGCAGAATGATGAGTTCTTTTTTCACATCCATTCTGTTAGCCTGTGTCTTTTTATTGGGGAATTTAGTCCATTGATGTTTATGAGAGATATTAATGACCAATGATTGTTAATTCCTGTTATTTTTGATGCTGTTGTTGGTAGTGTGTGTGTTTTTCCCTTTTTTTGTTTTTATCTATGTGAAATTATTCATTTCCTATGTTTTCTTGAGTGCAGTTAACCTTCTTGGGTTGGAGTTTTTCTTCTAGTATCTTCTGTAGGACTGGACTTTTGGATAGATACTGCTTAATTTTGATTTTTATCTCTGTCTTTGGTGATTGAAAGTTTTGTTGGGCATAGCAATCTTATCTGACATCTGTGGTCTCTTAGAGCCTGCAAGTCATCTACCCATACCCTTTTTGTTTTTTGAGTCCCTGAAGTTGGATGTAATTCTAATAGGTCTGTTTTTCTATGTTACTTGTCATTTTTCCTTGAAGCTCTTAATATTTTCTCTTTGTTCTGTACATTTAGTGTTTTTATTATTATGTGGCAGGGAAACTTTCTTTTCTGGTCCAGTCTATTTGGTGTTCTGTAAACTTCTTGTATGTTTATAGGCATGTCTTTCTTTAGGTTAAGGAATTTTTCTTCTATGATTTACTTGAAAATATTTTCTGGGTCTTTGAGCTGGGAATATCCTCTTCTATTCCTATTATTCTTAGGTTTTGTCTTTTCATAGTGTCTCAGATTTCCTGAGTTTTTTGTGTTAGGAACTTTTTAGATTTAGTATTTTCTTTGACTAGTATATCAATGTTTTCTATCATATCTTCTATGCCTGAGATTCTCTCTTCTATCTCTTGTATTCTGTTGATGATGTTTGCATCAGTAGTTCCTGTCACTTACCTAGATCTTTCATCCCCAGTATTTCTTCAGTTAATGTTTTCTTTATTGCTTCTATTTCTGTTTTCAGGTCTTGAACAGTTTTATTCACTTCCTTTCCCTGTTTGTTTATATTTTCCTAGATTTCTTTAAGGGGTTTATTCATTTCCTTTTTAAAGGCCTTTATCATCTTCATAAGATTGGATTTAAGGCCACTTCCTTGTGCTTCAGCTGTGTTAAGATATCCAGGTCTTTCTTAGTAGGATAGCTGAGCTCTGGTGGTGCCATATTGCCCCAAAACAATAAGCTGTTACTGATTGTGTTCTTACACTGGCCTCTGGCCATCTGAGTTTGGTGGTTGTTATAGGTTTAGGTGCTGCTTTCTGAGCTTACCTTTGTTAGAAGAATTTTTTAAAACATTTTTTTCTTTTAGTTTCTGTTTCCTCTCTTGTCTTCTGGCCTGAGTGACCTGGGATTCTGGTGGCCAGTCAGTCTTCAGGTCCAGAACAGTGTCTCCCCTGGAGATTTTGCAGTCTTAGTGACCTCTGTGGTTTTGGGTGCCAATGTTGCCTCTGGAGTTTAAAGGAGTTCTGGGTACCTGCTTGGTCTCTGGGTTTCCAAGTATGGTGTGACCTCCAGTAAAGCAGAAGTCTTCTGCCCATAGTTGTGGGCTGGAAAATGTATTAGGGGGAAGGGGGATGCTATTGGCCATTGTTGGGAGAGTTTTATGGAGTGTTAGTGGCCATTGGAGGGTATCTAACCTGGAGTCCCTAAAAAAGCCCTCGAATTGTAGGCTGGAATATGGAGTCCAGGGGGATAAAATAACTGTCCTAATAAACTCAACCATAAAATATTTAAGAAATAACAGAAGGTGGCACTTTTCCCAATTTTGAGTTGTTGTGATAGATTTCTCAGATTTTATATTCAACATATTTAGGTGTGGTAAGATGGCTCAGCAGATAAAAGGAATTACTTCCAAGCTTGAGGATTTGAGTTCAGCTCTGGAACCAATATTGTAAAAGGGGACAACTGGACCCTCCAATTATCCCCTGACCTCCACAGGGGTGCTCCCCACATAAAAAACAAACAAACAAATATAATACAAAATTACATGAAGCATATTATTATGTCTCAGAAACTGTGTTAGAAGACTGAATAAGAAAGTAGACAGCCATTTATTTTTAACAGTTTAGCATTTCCAGATGCTATTCTAGTGTGTAGAATTCACTTCAGTTTAGTCCTCAACTTCATTTTAAGCTAGATAATTTAGTTTGTCATTTTAAACGAAAGAGTCGCCTGAGTTTTAAATGTTTTTCTTTTCTTTTGGCATGTAGCCTAGTTGTGTTAGGTAATGGAGAAAGATTTGGAAATACTTGTTTCACTTTCTCTCCAGTGTTGACTGTGAGAGAGCCAGCCTTTAATCAAGACAAGATCCCTAAAACAAAGTCCCATTCTTCCTGAGATGTAGCTTCTGGGAGACAAATAGTTGGATGTAGTTGTTAATAACTAATTTATACTATGATTCATGGCACAGTACATATTGGGCATACAGAACTGTCAACTTAATCTTTATAAATTTCTTGTTTGTGTGCTTCATAAGGCATCTTTCTGGAGACACGCTTCAGGTCTGGGTTCCTTTTTCATCTACTCAAGTATCACGATGTGTGCAAAGCATCACTGGGGCTCCAAGAAATGCAACAGTATAGAAAATAAACTGTTTTCCTACATAGTGACTATACTAGAATAGCAAATGAGATAATTACACAAAGCCAGAACTCAAAGGCGTATCTGATAAGAACATTAAGATTATAAATAAAACATTCATGAAGTCAGAGAAGTGGAACTTATTGAGAAGATCATCTTGAGCTTCATGGAGGAAGCAGTATTTGACTAGAGTTGTAGCTAATGGGATGGATCTCATTATAGAGTGGGGTGCTGCAGTTAACTTTTTATTGGATTCTGAAACAGGGTCTTGGTATATATCCCATATTGGCCTTGAAGCCACATCTTCTTCACTTATTGTCCCTGTGCTGGAGTTACAAGTGTTTGAATTATCTAACATGGTACATGGTTAAATTTTCACAGAGTGAAAAAAAAAAGACAGAAGCAAGAAAGGAATACTATGTTGTGATGAAATGTGCTCACATGAGCTTCTTACACCTGGGCAGTGTAATCAAGTCTGATGGCAGGTCCCTTGCTGGTGACAGCAATGTCAGGGGTCTGAACTTGAATATATAGAAGAGAATGATGGAAACAATCTGAAAATTGTGTCTGGAGATAGAGGAGAAGCACGGGGAACAATCAGGAGGATACTGATGCTGTATAACCTGGTATCTGCATCCCAAGCATGGAATGGTGTGAAGGATATTAGAAAGACTTAATCACAGGATGCAGTGCTAGGGGCAAAGCAAGGATGAGGATGGGGAGCATTTTAGCAAAGCAGCAAGACACAACATCAGCACTTTAAGTCAGAAGCTATTCTATGTGCTGATAGGGAACATGCTGAAGAAGAAATTTAAAAAAATCAATTTCATTAACAACAGTTTCAAAAACAAAACAAACACTGAGGGAGTAAAGCTGACTATGGATGTGAAGGGCCTCTACAGTGAATTTTTATAACTTTTTTTTCCAATTTTATTCTGTCTATGTGTGCATGTGTACATGAATGTAAGAGATAAAGAGAGAGTGAGTGGGAGAAACAGAGAGAGAGAGAGGGGGAGCAGAGAGAGAGGCAGAGAGACAGAGAGGAAAAGAGGGAGAGAGGGAGAGAGAGGCTGGACTTTGAGGCAGGGTTCCTTTTGTTTCTGTTGATATGATTTACACTTCATGCTGGCTGGGCAGCTAGCTTTGGGGTGACTCTCTTGTCTTTGCCCTCCACCTTTCAGTAGGAATGTTGGATGCCTCACATTCCATTTACTGGCTTCCAGAGATCAAATACAAGTTATTGGGCAGTTTTCCTGTTGAGCCATCTCCCAAGACGTACATTGAAAATGTGAGCACACTAAAAAAATAATTGACATTAAAGGTTGAAAACTCCTCCCAGGGCTTGGGTTAGTGGAATTAATATAAAAATGACTCTGTTACTAACTAAAGGTGATATACAAATTCAATAAACCCCCATAAAAATTCTAACTTTATTCACAAATATAGAAAAAATTCTAAAATTCACCCAGCAGTAAACAACAACAACAAGCAAGCAAACAAACAAACAAACAAGCAAATAACCACTAATAGCTAAAGTAGTCTAAAAAGAACAACAGCTGAGGTATCATAACATCCAATCTCAAACTATACTGCAGAGCCACAATAGCAAAAACAGCATGACACTGGAACAAAAACAGATGTGTAGACCAAGAGGACAGAATACAGGACCTTGAAATAAATCTACAGCTACAGCCACCTAAGCTTTGACAAAGATAGTAAAAACAGGACAAAAAGGCTGAAGATTGATGCTGTAACGTATGGAGAGAAAACAGGAACTGTCCAGGCAGCCACTGATATGTCATTTCTTAGTTTTGGATGATGCAGGCCCTGCACTTCCTACATAATCAGATATATTTATCCCTCTCAGGTCTCTGAGGTGGTTGAAGAACAGACAGCTAGAGTCTCATAGTTAAATTTTGAGTTATTTAGGAATCAAGAGGGTGTTCTGGATCTAAGAAGATGTTTTTAATAGTGATGCAAGTTAGTATGCAAGCTGAGTCAGATATAGAACTTTAAACTCATGGAGATGGTTAGATGGTAGAATGTTAAAGTCAGGGGCCAAATATGTATGAACTGGACATTGGGAATATATGCTGGGCCATTTAACTCTCATAAATGTGGCATATTTATTTCTGTTGTTTGTATAGTATTTACTGTTATAAGAGAAGGAACCATTTGTTGGACTGAAAGGGGGAGCTGTTGGGGGGAAGAGGGTGGAAGGGTGGGACAGGAAGGGGGAGTAGGGAAGGGATTGTGACTGAGATGTAACTTGAAGTAATAAAAAATAAAGTATAAAAAAGATGCTAAAAACAGATATTAGAGAAAAGACCTTCTCCTATAAATAGTGCTGGGAAAACTGAACTATCAACACATAGAAGAATGAAATGAGACCCTTATTTCTTGCCCTATATAAAAGTCAATTCAAAGTGGATTAAAACACTTAACATAAGACCTGAAATGCTGTAACTGTCAGAGGAAAACATACAGAAAATATTTCAAGATGCAGGCATAGATGAAAACTTTCTAAAAAGGGCTCCTAAACATCAGAAAATAATGCTCAGAATTGACAAATGCATCATGTGTAATGAAGACTTTTCTTATCAGAAAAGGAGCACATCTTTGAGAGGAGGAGCAGATTTGAAGTGGGAAATTTTTTTCATAGCCATACTTTCTGACAGAAGATTAATATTTAAAATGTATAAAAAACCTTAACTACTCAGTACAAAACTCCTGATTAATCCAATCAATAACTGGACTAGTAATATGAGCAGACGGTTTTTAAAAGGATGAAGTACAAATTGCAATAAAACATAGCATCAAGGTAAAATGACATTGACGATCCAGCTCACCCTAGTCAAAATAGCTATTATTTATTATTATTGTTATTATCATTCATTCATTTATATATTTTGGTTTTTTGAGACAAATTTGTTTTTTAAGTCAAAATTTGAGCAAGCTTTAATTAAATACTGATCAGGATGGACTCTGGTCAGGCCTACTCTCTGGAATTCCAGCATGTGACAATGAGTCACGTGTGGTAGGGGCTTTTAAGGGCAAAATCATAAGGCCACATTTTCCATGTGGCTTTTTTATATTCCAAGAACTACAATTCCCAGAATTCCAAGGAAGTTACCTTGTCCTTGGGCAAATGGGGCTTACAGGTTGACTTTGGCTCTTATATTCTCCCCTTTAGTTGTATCCTGGGTCAAATCCTTGACTGTGTGATGGGTTCTTGCTTATATTGGTATCTAATAGATATCAACTTCATGGTACCCAGATAGGAATTATCATTTAGTTAGGATATCAGTGATAGAAGAGGCAATAGAAACTAACAGAAACAGAAGGGCCAAAGGCCCTGGGATGGCTGACATCAGAGTTACTATCTAGGAAGTACTATCCTGGAAATGGAAGGAGCATCACTCATTTATTTCATTTCAGGTCTCCTTTTTGTAATTTTGTTTGTTTGTTTTGAGTACAACCGGATGATAATCCTGAATGGTTTGTATAGAAATAATAATTTTTACTTAAAGCCATATAACCAAGTATTCTTGGTTGCATAAAGCAGGTAGTACCCTATCATATTGTTGAACCATTTCAGTTACTGATTCTATCTGTTGATAAATGTGGGCCTATTTTCCTGGTCTGCTAATTGGCATTATAGGGAGCCATTTTGCACTTCATGCCAGGAAGGTTTTGTTTTGTTTTGTTTTGTTTGACTTAGCATTTCAACCTGTTGGGGAATAAGGAACAAGGTGTTCTCTTCTGTAAGTGCTTTTAGCTGAAACTAGGGTGTCATTGTCAGGGCCCAGGAAGGCTGAAAGGATAGTCAAAAGCTGGACAAAGGGACATTCATCAGAAGCATCTGGTAAGCTGATCCAGCTAAAGAGACAGAAAGCAATCATATAGACTGCACTGGCTCATATCAGCTTTCAGCGAAGTCCAGAGCTTATTGGTTTGCTGTGTGTAGATGATCTCTGTGTGGTGTCTGTCAGCCAAGTGGAAATCTGCTGAAATAGATGTATACTAGGGACAGAAGTTACAGTTTAGGTACTTAAAGGAAAACATTACATTTGCAACTTTCAGGCCCATGGTCCTAGTAACTGGGGAAGGAGAGGAGTCTAAAGGAGAGACCCCACCTTTTGGAACAGACAGGTTGGGAAACTTAGGCTGTACTCACCTGGAGTCCATTTGAATTTCACAGGTGGATCCAACTAGTGTGACCCCTTTGACTTCCTGAAGCTCACAAAAAGAGATAAAAGTTCTAGATATACTAGCATTAATCTGTACTAAAATTCACACTGTAACATAACTGGAGTAGACGCATCCCTTTGACATCTAGTAAAAATTATAGTATTGGGTTAAAAAAATCATGAACATTTTCCCCCTGTCCAGACAGCTGGATATATGTTTTCAGTCCAGCGAGAAGTATCTTTAAGTCTATATTTAGAAGACAACAACATGAAATTTAAAATCTTAAGTTTATGACTAAATAGTAAGTAGTCAGTGTTCTGCCAGCTTATCAGAACTCTATTGATCAATGTTAAAACTCTGAACCCTTGAAATCGTAGTAAAACAATAGCATAGAGGGGGGAAAAGAAATATAAAACATTTCTCATTATTCATATACCTTAAGTTGTTTTCATACCTTTAAAACTCGCATAGATTTTAACCCTTTTTCATTTGTCAGAGACATGAGTAGTTATTATTAAAAACAGTCATCACAAGACATGTTCTTTTGGAGAAAAGCTACACCTAAAACCTGCTTAATCCTTTAATATGTAGCCCATTAGAAAGGCAAAACTGTCTGTCTTTTCTTTGTGTGAGACCTAGTAGCTCTATATTAACTAACAAGGTGACTTGCAGCCTTGAGGAATAAACTGTTTTCCTACTGCTGCCAAGCTGACAAAACAACAGTTAGTCTAGTCGTCAATGCCATGGGGATGCTTTCGTAGCCAATGCTGCTAAATCAAATTCCCCGCAGGTACAGAGGTGCTGCAGTGGAGCTGGCCTCTGGCTTCCATATGTGGACCCTGGGCTTTTCAAAGTTGCCCATTAGCTCCAAGTTAGAACATATAAGGACAGATACAGACACAAGAAAAGGCATAGAGCCAAAACAACACTCAACAATTTGAGTCCTCTGCTTCAGAGGTCCACTATTCTGACCATGTGAAATTTCCTTCTGACCATGTAAAAATGTTCACAAGGCTCAATCCATGGAAATGACTTGAACCAGCCTTGAGTCAAGAATACCAGGCAAAACCATACTGTTATTCCTACCCTCATTTGCAGGTTCTAAACTAAATCTAAAGATTTCTCCCTGATCACCAACAATACCACTAAAAGCAAAAAGAGCTCTCTGTTAGTGAGCTACAGCACAGCACTCTGAAGGAGATTTACCAACCCAATTCCATTTAATTCACACAAGTAATTATATTTAGGATCCATAGATATCTCCATTCTACAGATAAAGATCCCAAGGCCAGCTAGATTAGAAAATTTTCTCCAAATATGTGGCAGGAAGGCTATAGCCTTCTTGTACAACTCAGATGCTATGAACTCGTTAGAGGCCTGCTTTCCTGAGTTCTCCTCAGCACCTTGATCCTCATTGGGCCTTTCCAAACCCTTGGCTTGACCCCCCGTGTTTTGGAATGGTGCTCTGGTTAGCCTAGGCATTAGAACCTCAGGTCTCCAAGGCAGATCAGGAGAAACTTGTACCTTCTGCTAAACTCCCCAATTAACCAGAAATAACCACCGACGTCTCCCTTTGCCCTGAATAGAGGTGCACAGGCCTTGTCAGATCTTCCCTGTTCCTAGATCAGGGTACCCCATAACCAGAATCCAGAAACGAGGCAGAAAAATGTCACAGAAAGTTAAAAGGCTTCTATGACTTACCAAAAGGAAGAGTCCATTAAAAAAATTCTTGATATCTCCTCCTTAATAATAATTACTTATTTTATGAAATAACAAATTTGATAAAATAAGTTTTATCAATTTTTTATTTGATTTATTGATACATTTACTTATCAAATTTATTTATTTATTATAAAAATTATTTATTTATTTATTTATTATTTATTATTATATGTTGAAAAAAAAAGGAAGGGTTTGTCCCAGAGCTTTGGCTTGATATTCCAAGTGCACCCCCAGGGCAGCCCATTGGTCCATAGTAAAGAGCCTAGATTCAGAATTTGGGTTAAAGTGGTCTTCCTTATCTTGCTACAGGACTCCAAATGTTAATTCTGAGATTCTTAAAAGAAAAAAAAAACAAAACAAAAAACCAGTTCCACAGTTTGGAGCCAAATTTGAAGCAAACTTTAATTTCCATGAAAATGGATGCAACTGGAGATTATCACATTAAATAAAATGGGCTTTTACTCTCATATATTCATCCTTGATTTGAGATGTATATATTTTCTTATATGTATATATAGGGCAAGAAAGCAGAAGGTAGAGCAGCGGGACTGTCTAGAAGAGATGAACAAGAGGAAGAGAAAGAGGAGTGGGTGGCTGTTGAATATGGTCAAAGTATATGATTTGAGAAGACTGCAAACATCATTTTGACACTCATTCCTACGTACAGTGAATATATGGGAATAAACATAAAGTTTAGGCAATTAATAAAAGAGACAAACAAAAATAGGGGAAATCTTGTTTTAGGTCATTGAATTTAGGTGTCTTTGTCTTCCAGTAAGAAAATTCAGAGGAGAAGAAATCTAACATAGAGACACAAGGAGACTCACTTACAATTGGCTGCTTCCTGCCACACATTTGGAGAAAATTTTCTAATCTAGCTGGCCTTGGGATCTTTATCTGTAGAACGGAGATATCTATGGATCCTAAATATAATTACTTGTGTGAATTAAATGGAATTGGGTTGGTAAATCTCCTTCAGAGTGCTGTGCTGTAGCTCACTAGCAGAGAGCTCTTTTTGCTTTTAGTGGTATTGTTGGTGATCAGGGAGAAATCTTTAGATTTAGTTTAGAACCTGAAAATGAGGGTAGGAATAACAGTATGGTTTTGCCTGGTATTCTTGACTCAAGGCTGGTTCAAGTCATTTCCATGGGTTGAGCCTTGTGAACATTTTTACATTTAGGACAGAGCAAAGAGGATTATTTAGAGGTGTTGGAGAATGAGAAGCAGCAGCCATGAGAGGAAAGCTGTTAGAGCTAATGACTTATCAGAGTAAATTGATAAAGCTCTTAGCTCCAAAGATGCTAAACAGTTGAAGAGAAGGGTGTGGCTTAGCTTGATCTAGTCACTACCCATTGCATTCTAACATGCATCACTTTGCTTACCATAACAAAACAAAGAAAACGAATAAAATTAAAGGCATATGAATTTTTGTAATTAGGGCTATTATTGTTGTGATGACACAACTTGACCAAAACATGACTTGAGGAGGAAAAGCTTTATTTGGATCATGCTTCCATATCACTGGTTATCATTGAAGGAAGTCAGGGAAGGAACTCAAACAAGGCAGGAAGGAGCTGATGTAGAGCCCAGGGAGGAGTGCTGGTTACTGGCTTGTTCCTCACAGCTTGCTCAGTCTTCTTTCTCATACAACCCAGGACTACCAGCCTAAGGTTGGCATCAGCCACACTGAATTGGGTCCTCTCACATGAATTACTAAGGAAATGTTGTACAAGCTTGCCTGCAGTCAGATCGTATGGAGGTATTTTCTCAGTCAGGATTCCTTCCTCTCAGATGAATATAGCCTGTGTGTCAGCTTAACATAAAACTAGCCAACACATGAATGATAGCTTATTTGGTAGAAATTATCTTGAAAACTTGGAAATGTTTAGTCTATAGCTGTCACTAAATTTTTTAAGAAAAATTAAATCAGTGAATATTACATAGTAGATTTTTACAAAAGAACTGGGAAACAGGGTCAGCCACATTTTGCTAGAATGTCAAGGAGGAAGAGATGGTGACAGAAGATGTTTGGGTGACTGTTACTGATGAAGGGCATTTCACTCAGAGGAACATTTCTGGTGTTTTGTCCTTGGCAAGACTTTCCTAAAAGTGTTTAATTGGTAACATTACATTCCATACTGACACTGATGCTTCTCATTCTTCACTTTATACCTAGAAATCTTAAGCTTTTGAAATAAACAGAAAGGTTCGGTATTCTAGAACTTTCTACAAATATTCAAAATCTATCAGAGACCCTTTAAGAGCAGCCACCAAACTTCTGTTTAAAGCAGGTGTAACACTACTAATACTTTGAAACTGAATGGTGCTTTTATTTTAATGCAGTTTTTTACTTCGCTAATTAATTAGCTATTTTATTCTTGCAACTATCTTATTAGTCGAGGAACATTGTAGCTCCCAGTGATATATGCAAATGTAAAGATTTTACAATATTAAAAAGTGACTAAGTGAAAGGTCTAGATGCTTGAATTTAATACTTCATCTAGAATTCACATCCAAATATACATCAATTCATACATATCTTTACTTATCATCTTTCCTTTTTAAAATCTCACTTTCAGAAAATCTTTTTTCTTTTTTCTTGTGCTTCTTAGTTAATTTTAAGCCAAAGACGTAACTTCAAGCTATATTATTTAAGTTAAAAAGACAATGAACTTTATGTAAATCTGATAAAGAAAAGACAGACATGGAGAGAAGGAGGGAAGGAGGGAGGGAGAGAAAAAAGGAGGGAGGAGAGGGAGAGAGAGAGAGAGAATTCTAAACTGTGATGAAAGGTTCAGCAAAACCAGATAGTCTTGGTTTCCATGGAGACTACTAAACCCCTGTTTTGCATGCAGATAATGTGCAGCAGGATACATAAAATTAGACACAGATGTTGTTCAGGATGATAAAATGGTAGCAATAAAAAGTTATTCCTCTTGGGAGGGAGAAATGGGTAATACTTTGGACTCAGAAGTTGAGGTGAGGGGTTAGGTTTAAAAGCCCAGTCTTGCAACATCATTGTGTGATAATTTTTATTTATGTTTACCAATTACTTCTAGGGTCTGGGCTGTAACAATGCTTTTCTAGCATGCATGAAGCCCTGGGTTTGATCTTCAGTACTGCAAAAATGAAAACACAAATCCCAATAGAAATTCACCAAGTCTTTCTGGGTTCCTTCATTTTAAGTACACAACAAGACTAATGATTCTGGTTCTTTATTTTTTTCCCAGGGGGCATGGAGGGAAGGAGTCACCTGCTAAGTTTTGATTGATGAACTATGAACAGAAATGATGTGTATCATTTCCAGGTCTAGCATTTAACTATTGGTGCAAGATGTCACAGAATTCTGTTATCTCAATGATTGACAGTGCCAATTAGTTGGATCTCTGATTAACCAGACTGAGGGGAGCCTTCCTGTTGACCCATCATGTATATGCAGTATAAGTCATCTTCAAACAAACTGGGATATAATCTTTTGTTATTTAAACAAATGGAGTGGTTTTATTACAACCAATGAGACTCTTGATTGCTGGTTTCTACTCAGCTACCTAGCCAGTTCTGAGCAACACACATCAAGTAACTTATAAAGGCAGAACTGTCATGATGTATATAAAATCTTTTCCCAGTTACCTATAAAATGAAGAGTTAGTTGCAGAAATGATACTTCTACTGCGCTTGTATCTTCTATGGGCCAGCAATCCTGAAGTGCAAAGTGGAAGTAGCTGCTCTGGTTCAGATTAGAGGCTGCTTCAGAATGGTGGTCATCAGAACCATTTCAGTTGCCTTTATAGATAGATACCTCATGCTTTTACTAGGATACCTGAAGAGCAGGCTCAGCCACAGCTATCCACTTGAGGATCTCTGTATGATCTCTCCATTTGGTTTTGGTTTTTCAAAGCATGTAGCCAAACTTCCAGAGATAGCATCCTGGCAGAAACTATTCAAAAATGTTCATCATTCCTCCACTCCTCTCAGTATCACCAAACATGGCACTGCATTCTTTATCTTATGTGATTCTCTCTAATAATCCCATTATGCAATGCAAAATTGTTACTGTTATCCCTAGTTACTGTTATCACTAGATATAAAGGAAGAAGAGAAATGTTAAGGAGCTGGATTTAATTGAACACTACACCACTCGATACATATGTGACCTTTTAAGTATATTTTTTAATATATCAGCTTACTACCTATACTTTAGTATGGGCTGAACTTAGTATTGTTATTCAAGATGCCCAAGTGCCATTGATATACAAGGCCAACTTAAATGTTGCTATAATGTATTGGTAAAGGCATATGCATAAGCAGGAAGTAGAAAATAAGTCAGAAAAACACAATAACACAGTGAAGAAAATGTGTGCCAGAAAGGATACTTAGTCAGATGTCGAGCAAGAGGAATTTAAACTGAAATTTGAAGAATGAGAAGTGTTCAGGATGATGAGTAAGAGGCCCATACTTCTCTACAATAGGAAAAACTGAAAGAAAGTGTAGCTGGATATAAGATTATTAGAGGCTGCAGAGAGGGGATGGGCAAATAGAGAAATAGAGATAAATCAATATCAGTAGACAAATGACAGAAACAGACAAAAGATAGATGCTAGTAGAGACTGATAAGTGATGGACAAGAGAAAGATAATGCTCTGCCTTCATTCCTTTAACTCATCTCAAGCCTACCTATGAGGTCATTAGTTTGAAAGTCATATAGAAGAACGTATTAAATCATTTTCATGTGGAAAGTGTTTTCCATCCTTGCAATCTACTCATCGCTACCAGTCTTTCCAGGATCTCATCCTTTTCTTCAAAATCATCTCAGTTAAAGTCTTCACTCTCACTGCTGCTCACAAATTCTTTCTCTTGTCGGGTCTTTATTACTAGCACACCTCCACAAGTACTAGAACTAATGGTAATACTGGAGATCTTGAAATCTAAGGACATTTTTGAAGGAAAAAATAATTATTAAAGGAACAAGTATAGAAGTGTTAACTGACATTATAGGACACTTATGAGGAGTAACTCTGAAGTAAATTTAGAAATAGAAATAAACACTTCTAGTCTGGTTCAACTTCAGTTCTTTCCTTTACAGTAATCCTGCTTTCTCTGCTTTACCTTTTCTCTCCTCCTTCAAATTTCTCAAAATTCACCACTTATATGCTTCCTGTCACTTACCATTACATGCCAGCTGGTTACAGCATCAGGGATTAAAAGCTTTGCACTTAACATTAAAATATTATCTCAGCAGTGTTACGCTGTGCAACATTTCCTGACCACAAGGAGAGAGTTAGCATGAAGTGATTAAACAGCAATATCTTTGAACTATTGTTGCCTGTAGTGTAATATAGTACATTGAAAGTCTAATGGCATCTAGGATATGGATCTGATTTCATTTTATGCTCTGAACAGGAAATCACTTTCTTGCCCAGAGGCATTTAAACTTTTGTGAAGTTCCACAGCATGGGGAAGAATAACGGTCCTGCAGAGAGGTGTGAACAAGACCTCACACCATATGGCTTGCAAGTTAGGGCTTATCAAGACAGCAATAAACCTGTTGGACTCAGTTGACTCTGAGGAAATTGGTGCATACAATATTTTGATGCATGGCAGAGCTGCATAAATATCTGTTAAAGGAAGGCTAATATTTCTTGTGTGTGTCTATGTTTATGCATATACATGTATTTATGTAGGTGCTTACATACATGCATATAGGCCAGGAATCAATATTAGGTGCATTCCTTGATCATTTTCTACTTTTTTTTTTTTTTTGAGACAGGACTCTCACTGGGGCTCACCAGACTGACTGGCCAGCAGACCCTAGTCATCTTCCTATCTCTGCCTCTCAGTGCTGAGACACATCACTGCACATATCTTTTTACAATGGTGGCAGGAATATGAATTCAGGTCTTCATGCTCATATGGCAAGCCACATTGCTAATTGAAACATCTCCACAGCTTGCCCCTCAAAATTATAATTCAATCAAGAGCAAAATCTTACCAACAGCCTATTGAAAACTCTAGAAGAAGGACCTCAGTGCATCAGGTCTAACCTAGTTGGTTAGTGAACGATAGTGAAAGTATAGAAATAAAAGGTCTTAGTGAAAACATCAAAAATTCCTTCTGATATATTTTGAATGTACTGGTATATCCTTTATGTATAGCCTATGCAAGATTATACAGAAAGCTTATAGTATATTTTCCATTATGGAATGTGGGCTTAATTTAATTTAAATTTTTTTTAATATAATTCCTAGTAAAAAGAGCCTTAGGGACTCTGGAGGTTTGAATGAAAATGGCCTCCATAGGCTCATAGGGAATGGCACTACTAGGAAGTGTGGCCTTGTTAGAGGAAGTGTGTCATTGGGGATGGGCTTTGAGGTTTCAGAAGCTCAAGTCACACCCAATGGCTTGCTTGTTCTCTTCCTGCTGCCTGCAGATCAAGATGGAAAACTCTCACGTTCCTTCTCCAGTACCATATCTGCCATGCTTCCTGCCATGATGGTAATAGATTAACCTCTGGAACTGCAAGCCAGCCCCAATTACATGATCTCATTTAGAAAAGTGTCATAGTCATGGTGTTTCTTCACACGCATAAAACTCTAACTAAGACAGAGATCCTATTAGATATAGATTTTTACATGAAATGACACACATTTTACAGTTAATATTCTAGTATTTAAAAAATAGCAAAACCAAGGGAGAGGTAAGTAACAGAATTAGGTCTTATGAAATGGCTGGCATGTTTCCTGTGTACTTTTATTTTATTATTATTTTTTTTATAAGTACTTTATTTTTTTTTCTTCAAGTTACATCTCAGTCACAAACCCTTCCCTATTCCCACTTCCGGTCCCACCCTTCCACCCTCTTCCCCCCTCCCCCAACAGCTTCTCTTTTCATTCCAACAAATGGTTCTTTCTCTTAGAACAGTAAATTCTATACAAAACAACAGAATTAAATATGCCACATTTATGAGAGTTAAATGGCCCAGTATACCTTCCCAATGTCCAGTTCATACATATTTGGCCCCTGTTTAACCTTCTACCTTCTAACCATCTCCATGAGTTTAAAGTTCTATAACTGACTTAGTTTTCATACTAACTTGCATCACTATTATAACCATCTTCTTAGATCTAGAACGCCCTCTTGATTCCTAAACAACTCAAAATTTAGCTATGAGACTCAAGCTGTCTATTCTTCAACCACCTCAGAGAGCTGAGAAGGATAAATATATCTGATTATATAGGAAGTGCAGGGCTTGCAGCTTCCAATACTAAGAAATGACAAACCAGTGACTACCTGGACAGTTCCCATTTTCTCTCCATACATTCCAGCATCAGTCTTCAGCCTTTTGGTCCTGTTTCTCTGACAGACATTTATTGTACAGCAGGGATTATGAAGGACTAACCTACCCTGTCTTGGCAGAGCTAGGCTGTCGACTTCCCTACTACCAAGTTTTGTCCTTTTTGGACAGCAGTCTGTCTGCAGTTGAAGCAAGGAGTTTTTACATGCCAAGAGATAGGCTTGCCACTAATTCAACCATCTCACACTGGAGATTCTTCGATGCTTTTCTTCTACTTGGAGTAGAATAGGGGGTGCTGTCAGGAGCTGATATGTCACGATATCAAAAAAAATCTTAATTTAAGACCACATCTTTGAATGCCATATTCTGCAGATTTCTTGGGGTTTTTGAAGATGCCCTATCTAGCTCTTGTATTTAGATAAGCAAATGTTGCTTGTCTCTTAACAACTTGATTACTGAGTAGCTTAGAGAATATCTGTGATAGACTGTCATAGTAGCTAACAAGGTGACATGCATGCATGACTAGGAGTTTGTTTTTCTTAGCTATCCTAAACAGTTTAAGACGGTTGGTATCAAGAGGCCAGAGCTTCACATTTCATTTTTAAGTATCTCTAGGTACGATACCATTAGGAAGCGTTACCTTTAATTTTGTATCAATATACAAAGATCTATTCAAATGTGGCTAAGTATACTCTTAATTTTGTATCAATATACAAAGATCAATACCTATGCGGCCCAATACAATCTTAATATTGCGTTCATATACAAGGGTCAATACCATTGTGGCCAACTATAATCTTAATTTTGTATCAATATACAAATATCAATACCGACGTAGACCAATACAATCTTATTTTTGCACAATAAACAATGGTAAATACCACTTTAGCCAAATATACTACTAATTTTGTATCAATATACAAAGGTAAAAGGGCATATTCAATAATGTGACCCTTCTTCTTGATCCTTCCTGTGCTGTCTATGTCTCAATTTTTCTCAAGTCCGTGCATTCCTACATAGGAGATAAAGAAGGATACAGAAAAGGGAAAGAAGGGATACCCTGGGTCCAACCTCCAAAACCCATTAAACAGGACCATTTAACAATTTGTAATCTCTTCCCCTAAATAACAGAGTTTTCAGTTGTCCTTCAAATAACCAAAAAAAAGGGGGGGGCGGAGAAACACCCTCCCCACCCTCTGGGTATGGGACGTCGCTCTCTTAAAATGCCTTCCTGTTGATTTGGGTCATAGTAAACCTGTTTGGGGCCCAAACCAAAATGGAAAAATGGTTAAAAATGTTAATACAATCCTTTTATGTTCAGTCCTTCTGTTCTCAGCTGTTTAGATGTCCTAAGGAGTTTGTAGGCAGAAGCTGAACTTCCAGGCTTTACTGAGGTTCTGGCAGGGGCATTGTGTAGAGCTGAAAGATCTTAGCGATATTGAGTTGTTGTGGTTGTAGGCTTTTGATGGAGACAGCTATTGAGGGAGTCTGTCAGGCTGAATCATCTGGGTCACTCGTCTTCTTTTGGTATCTGATTCTGATTTCTGCTGAGGTTTCTGTTGTCCAGTTGTCCCTGGGTTCCTTGAATGGATGCTTTGATTCTCCTGGAAAGATAAGAACAGAGCCCTGCCCTAATCCTCACTCAGGGACAATCGCCCTCTTTTTTTGGGGGGGTAGGTAATATTTCTCCTGAAGCAAATTTGGTTTTTGACCATATATAAAGTGTTATCTTTCAATCTGGTTTAAAGAAGAAATTATTTTGTTATTTTGGAGCTAAACCAGCTTTAGTGTATTTATTTTGAGGTCTGGAAGGACAATTTGTTTGTGTTGTGTGGGCCTTTTCTAAGTAGCTTTTAAACTTAGGTCCTTCCGAATCCTATGTGTGTGTCTCCGCATTCTAATTATTGGGATCAGAGACCTGTGGTTCCCATCTGAAGGGATTAAAGATGTGTTCCACCACTCCTGGATCGAAGTTTTTCTCTATTTAGAGTTTGTTTTGTATCAGGCTGACCTTGAGCTCTGAGATCTGCCTGTTTCTGTCTCTAGTGTGTTGGAGTTAAGGGTGTACTCTTCTTGAATGATGGGATTAAGGGTGTGTACCCTCACCACCCTTTTCCGTGTAACTCTAGAATTTATAAGTCCACTAACTCTATGGTGCTCCTCCCGTCTCTGCTGAAGTTAAAGGCATGGGTTAACACCACATTTCTCCTGTATTTTACCTTAGCTCTACGTTTTTTCGACACTTGGAGGTTCATAAAACCAGGTTGAACGGCTGTGTCCTTTATTTTATTTACAGTGTTTTAACGTTGTTACCTGCTTTTTTTTTATTAGTAAATTTATTTGTTTGTTGCTACAGGTTACATCCTTGACATATTGTCCTCTTTTCCCACTTCCCAGCCCAACCCTCCCATGCTCTACTCCCTGACCTTTCCATCTTGATCCACTGGGGTGGAGTGTCCCTGCATACCAGTCTCTCACCACAGATCAGGAGTCATATGAGGGCCAAGAGCCTCTTCATACACCGGGGGCCTACGAGGCAGTACTTCCAGTGAAAGGTGTCTCCTTGCTACGGGGGGAAAACTAAAAAAAAAAAAAAAAACAACAGACACACAAACCCACAAAAACAAAGAACAACAACAAAAAAAGAGAGGAGAAAGAAAGAGAAAAAAAGAGGGAAAGGAAAAAGAAAAAGAAATGAAAAAAAAGAAAAAAAATTATGTCCATGTTCCTTTTGGTGTATTGGTTGTAGTACAGATATCCTGTACGATTTAGCTAAAATCCTACTATAAGTGAATAGATGCCATGTGCATCCTTCTGAGTCTGGGTTAGCTCACTCAGGATGAGCTTCTCTAGTTCTATTCATTTGGTTGCAAATTGCATGATTTCATTGTTTCTTATAGCTGAGTAATATTCCATTGTATAGATGTACCACAATTTTTTAATCCATTCTTCAGCTGAGGGACATATGGGTTGTTTCCAGTTTCTGGCTATTACAAATAAGGCTGCTATGAACATAGATGAGGAGACTTCCCTAAGTCTCCCTGAGGTGTCCTTTGGGTGTATACCCAGAAGTGGTATGGCTGGGTCCTGAGGCAAAGTTATTCCAAGGTTTCTAAGATATCTCCAGACAGACCTCCATAGTGGTTGCACAAGTCTGCACTCCCACCAGCAATGGAGGAGGGTTCCCCTTTCTCTACACCCTCGCCAGCATGTGCTGTCATTTGAGCTCTTTATCTTAGCCATTCTGACAGGTGTGAGATGGAATCTCAGGGTCGTCTTGAGTTGCATTTCTCTGATGATTAAGGATGTTGAGCATTTCTTCAGGTGGCCCTCGGCCATTAGGGATTCCTCCTGTGTGAATTCTCTATTTAGCTCCGTCTCCCATTTTTTGATTGGATTATTTGGTTTCTTGGCATTTAGTTTCTTGAGTTCTTTGTAGATTTTAGATAATAGCCCTCTATCAGATGTGGGTTTGGTGAAGATTTTCTCCCAGTCTGTAGGCTGCCGTTTTGTTCGAATGACAGTGTCTTTTGCCTTACAGAAGCTTTTCAGTTTCATGAGGTCCCATTTATTGATTGTTGATCTCAGGTCCTGAGCTGTTGGTGTTCTGTTCAGGAAGTTGTCACCTGTGCCAATGAGTTCGAGGGTTTCTCCTACTTTTTCTTCTAGTATCTTTAGTGTGGCCAGCCTTATGTTGAGGTCTTTGATCCACTTGGAATTAAGTTTTGTACAAGGTGATAGGTATGGGTCTAATTTCATTCTTTTACAAGTGGACATCCAGTTGGACCAGCACCATTGTTGAAGATGCTGTCCTTCTTCTATTGTGCAGTTTTGGCTTCTTTGTCAAAGATTAGTTGGCCATAGGTGTGTGGGTCCATGTTTGGGTCTTCAATTCGATTCCATTGATCCACTGGTCTCTTTCTATACCAGTACCATGCTGTTTTTATTACTATTGCTCTGTAGTACAGCTTGAAATCTGGGATGGTGATACCTCCAGATGCTTTTTTTATTGTACAGGATTGATTTAGCTATTCTGGGCTTTTTGTTGTTCCATATGAAGTTGAGTATAGCTTTTTCCAAGTCTATAAAGAATTGTGTTGGTATTTTGATAAGAATTGCATTGAATCTATATATTGCTTTTGGTAGGATAGTCATTTTTATTATGTTGATCTTACCTATCCATGAGCATGGGAGATCTTTCCATCTTCTAAAGGCCTCTTCCATTTCTTTCTTCAGGGGCTTGAAGTTCTTGTTATATAGGTCCTTTACATGCTTGGTTAGGGTTACCCCCAGGTATTTTATGTTGTTTGTGGCTATTGTGAAGGGGGTTGTTTCCCTTATTTCTTTCTCGGTATGCTTGTTTGTTGTATAAAGAAGGGCTTCTGATTTTTTTGAGTTAATTTTGTATCCAGCCACCTTGCTGAAGTTGTTTATCAGCTGTAAGAGTTCCTTGGTGGAGTTTTTGGGGTCGCTTATGCATACTAACATATCATCTGCGAATAGGGATAATTTGACTTCTTCATTTCCAATGTTTATCTCTTTGATTTCCTTTAGTTGTCTTATTGCTCTAGCAAGAACTTCAAGTACTATATTGAAGAGATATGGTGAAAGTGGACATCCTTGTCTTGTCCCTGAGTTTAGAGGAAATGCTTCAAGCTTCTCTCCATTTAATTTGATGTTGGCCACTGGCTTGCTGTATATTGCCTTTATTATTTCTAGGTATGGTCCTTGTATGCCCGTTCTCTCCAGGACTTTTAGCATGAAGGGGTGTTGGATTTAGTCAAATGCTTTTTCTGCATCTAGCGAGATTATCATGTGGTTTTTTTCTTTCATCTTGTTTATATGGTGAATTACATTGATAGACTTTCGTATATTAAACCATCCCTGCATTCCTGGGATGAAGCCTACTTGATCATGATGTATGATATTTTTTATGTGTTCTTGAATTCGGTTTGCTAGTATTTTATTAAGTATCTTTGCATCTATGCTCATGAGGGAAATTGGTCTGAAGTTCTCTTTCTTTGTTGGGTCTTTGTGTGGTTTAGGAATCAGAATGACAGTGGCCTCAGAGAATGAGTTTGGCAGTGTTCTTTCTGCTTCTATGTGGTGGAAGAATTTGAAGAGTAATGGTGTTAGCTCCTCTTTGAAAGTCCGGTAGAATTCCGTGCTAAAGCCATCTGGCCCTGGGCTTTTTTTGGTTGGGAGATTATTAATGACTGTTTCTATTTCCTTAGGGGTTATTGGGCTGTTTAAGCTGTTAATCTGATTTTGATTTAGTTTTGGTAGGTGGAATTTATCGAGGAAATTGTCCATTTCACTTAGGTTTTCAAATTTGGTGGAGTATAGATTTTTAAAATAGGACCTGAATATTTTCTGGATCTCCTCGATGTCTGTTGTTATTTCTCCCTTTTCATTTCTGATTTTGTTGATTTGGGTTCTTTCTCTTTGCCTTTTAGTTAATTTGGCTAGGGGTCTGTCTATTTGGTTGATTTTCTCGAAGACCCAACTCTTGGTTTCATTGATTCTTTGTATAGTTCTTTTTGATTCTACATTGTTGATTTCAGCCCTAAGTTTGATGATTTCCTGCCTTCTGCTCCTCTTGGGCATGTTTGGTTTTTTTTTTTCCAATTCACCCAGCTTAGCTGTTAATTCACTAATACGAGCTGTCACAATTTTCTTTTTGAAAGCTCTTAGTGCTATGAACTTTCCTTGTAGAACAGCTTTCAATGTATCCCATAGGTTTGGGTATGCTGTGTCTTCATTGTCATTGGATTTTAAGAAGTCTTTGATTTACTTCTTTATTTCTTCCCTGACCCAGTGGTCATCCAGTAAGGAGCTGTTCAATTTCCATGTGTGTGTAGGCTTTCTGTTGATTCTTTTGCTGTTGAAGACCAGCTTTATTCCGTGGTGGTCTGATAAGATACAAGGTGTTATTTCAGTTTTCTTGTATCTATTGTGACTATCTTTGTGTCCAACTATGTGGTCGATTTTGGAGAAGGTTCCGTGGGGTGCTGAGAAAAAGGTGTACTCCTTTGTGTTTGGGTGAAACATTCTGTACATGTCTGTTAGATCCATTTGTTTCATGATCTCTGTTAGACTCAATATTTCTCTGTTTGGCCTCAGTCTTGATGATCTGTCCATTGTTGTGAGTGTGGTGTTGAAGTCTCCCACTACTAATGTGTTGTGATTGATGTGCGATTTAAGTTTTAGAAGTGTTTCTTTTACAAAAGTAGGTGCCTTTGTATTTGGGGCATAGATGTTCAGTATTGAGATTTCCTCTTGATGAATATTCCCTTTAATGAGTATATAATGCCCTTCTTTGTCTTTTTTCATTAACTTCAGTTGGAAGTCTGTTTTGTTTGGTATTAGGATGGCTACTCCAGCTTGCTTCCTGGGTCCATTTGCTTGGAAAACCTTTTCCCAGCCCTTTACTCTGAGGTAGTGACTATCTCTGGTAGTGAGATGTGTTTCTTGTATGCAGCAAAGGGACGGGTCTTGCTTGCAGATCCACTCTGTAAATCTGTGTCTTTTTATTGGGAAGTTAAGACCATTGATGTTGATAGATATTAGTGACCTGGGGTTGTTGTTTCCCATTAGTTTGGTATAGGTGATGGTCCTGTGTCTCTTTTGGTTTAGTTGCTGAGGGGTTTTCTATTCCCTTTGTTTTCTTGGGTGAAGTTTTCTTCTCTGGGATGGGATTTTCCTTCTAGGATTTTCTGTAGGGCTGGGTTTGTGGGGAGATATTGTTTAAATTTGATTTTGCCATGGAATATCTTGTTTTCTCCATCAATGTTGATAGAGAGTTTTGCTGGGTATAGTAGTCTGGCTGGGCACCTATGATCTCTCAGGACTTGTAGGATATCTGTCCAGGCCCTTCTAGCTTTTAAAATTTCTGAGGAGAAGTCAGGTATAATTCTGATGGGTCTGCCATTGTATGTGACTTGGCCTTTTTCTCTTACAGCTTTTAATATCCTTTCTTTGTTCTGTACATTTGGTGTTTCAATTATTATGTGGCGAGAGGAGTTTCTTTTCTGATCTAATCTGTTCGGTGTTCTGTAAGCCTCTAGGATTTTTATTGGCATCTCTTTTTTTCAGGTTTGGGAAGTTTTTTTCTATGACTTTGTTGAAGATATTTCCTGGACCTTGGAGTCAGGAGTCTTCTCTTTCCTCTATGCCTGTGATTCTTAGGTTCCGTCTTTTCATTGAGTCCTTGATTTCTTGGATGTTGTGGGTGAGAGATTTTTTAGCCTTCTCATTTTCTTTGGATGTTGTACTGATTTCTTCCATCAAATCTTCCATGCCTGAGATCCTGTCTTCCATCTCTTGCATCCTATTGTTGATACTCGCATCCGTAGTTCCTGTTCTCTTCCCTTGGTTCTCCACTTCCTCTTTTAACTCTGACTGTCTTTTCTTTATTGTTTCTATTTCTATTTTCATGTCTTGTATGGTATTGTTCGTTTTGTACACTTCCTTCTCCATCTTACTTGTTTTTGTCTGAAAATCTTTCATTGCTTTGTCTTTTTCCTGTTCAAGCTCTGTCACCATGGCTTGGAGTTCTTTAATGGTATTGTTCATTGTTTTGGCTTGTAAAATTGTGGCTTCTTTGAATACCTTCATAGATTTAAGTTCTTCTTGAAGGGACTCTATCACTTTCCATAATGCAGAATTGTCATCGTTTTCATGTGTTATTGTTGGTGTGAGGTCATCTGAATTGGATGAGCTAGGATAATTCTGCTTTGTTGGAGTCATATTTCCTTGATTTCTATTTTTTCTTGGACCTTTGGCCATGTGTGTGTGTTTAGCTGTTTGTTCTTGTCGTTTTCTGTGTTTGGATCCACAGGGATTGCTTTGGTGAAGGAGTCGAATTGCTTGGCTATCTGTCCTTGCTTACAGTGTGATCACAGGGTCACTGTGGTTTTAATAGCCTGAATCGTTGTGAGCTGCTGCAGCCTATTCCCAGGTAGTGAGTAATGGTCCAGGATTTTTTCACTGCTCCCAGTTCAGACTTCTCTATTTTGCACACTGAGTGATCAGCCTTCAATGGTTCTGATGGTATGGACCTGTTTGCCCAGGCACAGATTTTGTGGGCTTTGTTTGTCGTCACGGAGGCTGACAGGGCCCCGGCTCCACACCTAATGTGTCTGGGTATACCCGAATACAGCTATGGTCCCCTGGCTTCTGGTTACCCACTAGGCTTCTCCGCCACAGGCCTGGCCGCTTCCCTCCCTATCTGCTCTGCCGTGGGTGGGCGGAGCTTCGGCCCCTCCCGCCGCCTGAGCCGGCCTCCCTCCCTAGCTGCTTTGTGGTGGGTGCTCCAGGCAACAGCCCCACCCACCAGCGCCCGCTTCCCTTCCCAACTTCTCTGCCCACCCACCTCCCGCTCCAGCTCGAGTGGCTACGGATCACCCGCTGAGCGCCCTTTTTCTTCCTTGTTAAGGCTTCAACTATTCTGCAAAATTTCCTAAGTAGTTATAAGGTCTTCCTGAGGTGTGGGAAGCCCAGTAGGCTAGTGGGCGATCGCCATGTGGCCTTTGATTCTGCCTGCTGTGTGTTGGGATCGATCTTCCCAGGCGCCTCTCCAAATGGGAGTTCCCAAATCCCGGATTTAGTGGCTTCTGTGTCTGTGAGAGATGGGGGGAGAGCCTTGCCCTGGGACTTTTAACAGTCCCTTGGGAGCTGTGCGTGTTCCCGGAGGAGCCAGACCCTCCGGTTTTTGCACAGTGTCCCACAACTCTGTGTTTTCTATGGCTCCTCTCTCACACATTCAAAATGCGTCTGTGCAGTTCGCCGCTATCTTGGCCCCCCCTCCTGTGTACTTTTATTAAGCTGAAGACTGAGGGGGCACAAGGAACTTGACCAGTGGTACCCATAGAGGAAGTAAGGAGAGCCAGTATTCAGGTATAGAATTATCTGGCTGTGAAGACCAGGCTTTTCCCACACTTCACTGTTCCGGAGGCATGTGAATCACCTTGTACCTTATACTTGAGTCTGTTCAAGTTGTAAGGTATCAATCTCTGTGTGACACTATTCCTGGAGAGATGTGGACCAATGTCTATTTTCCCCAATTAGGGTCTCACCAACAAGCCAAAATGTACAGATACATCAAAGTTCAGCTTGCTGAATCAAGGCATTCCATTGGGGTTACCTACAGGAATATGGGTGAAGAATCATTTAGAGGAGCAGAAATGACTCAAAGACAGCTGCATCACCAAATATGAACCCAGAATGGATGACAGCTCATGAAAGCTGGAAACCTGAAGCATACTGCACAATCTTCAGGGAGCTCAACAGGTTGGAGAATATACTTTTCATGTATTGGTCTAGCCATCTTCCAGGCAGTTCAGTTTGTCTGAGGGTGTCTCTCAGGAGTCCTCACAACTTATATATGCTAGGAAGAAAGGAGCCTAGAGAATCTGGTTAGTTGGAGGGACTTCCTGAAGAAATTTTGAGTTGTTTTCTTAAGAGTTTAATGAGCTTGGCCAGATGAAATGCTTCACTTCCCCTTAAAACATCTTGTTCTTTCACCTCCCTATAAACATTCCATATCTTAATGAGCTTCCTCCTTAGATGGAAGGTTTATAATCATAGAGAAAACTGTTACACAGTAGTCACTCACAATAACTACAAGGTCAGACAGCATTTACTCTCTGATTAATTTCACTCTGGACATTGAAACCCTGTGATATTTAATTCTAATGTAAAAGGATGGCATGTTGGTTAATTTTTATTGTCACCTTGATGCAGACTAGCATCACCTGGGAAAAGGGATCCTCAATTGAAGAACATCTTAGATTGGTCTTGGAGCATAGCTGCTCTGTGGGGATTGTCTCCATTGCTACTTAGTGTAGGAGTGTCCATCCCAGTGTGGACGATATTATTCATAAGCAGATCGTCCTGAAGTGGATAATTAAACTAGCTGAAGTTAAGCCAGTAAGTAAGCTAGAAACTAGGGCTCCTCCACGGTTTGTGCTTCAAACCTTGCCTTTCCTTCCCTCAATGATAGATTATGGTCTAGGAATATAAGCCAAATACACCCCCTTTCTCCTCTAAGTTGTTCTCTGTTTTTGTTTTTGGTCTTTTTTGGGGGGAAGGTCAATTTTTTCCCATAGAAACATAAAGTAAACCAGAACACATGGTATTATTTTTCCTCACTTATATCCTCAATGGTGAGACATAGATAAAAATGAGATTGCTAAAAAACAAAAAATCAGTTTTTTACTTTGATGTGAAAACTATATAATTGGTATCTATCAGAAAAATATTTGAACTTTCCTGTCTGGTTAAGGAAAAAAACCTTTTGTTGAATGTATGACTGAAAAATGATTCCCAGAGTGATTTTGGCAGTGAAACATGCTAGTCAATGCAATCTACCTCTGGAAGGTCACTCTAGTTCTGAGGTGACAGCATTGGTGAATGATTGTATACCTATGCCAGAGTGTATCTGCAAGGGGAAATTGGTAACCGTTGCTCCTTCTTCACAGTTAGGACTGTAACATGTATGACTCAGGTTCTCTAGAACTGTGGATGTTAATGATGTCTAGATGGAAAGCTAGTTTGAACAGTTAACTCTTTCAGAAATGACATTAGTTTAAGTCTTTGCTCTTATCTACCCACTGGAAGCTCAAATGCATGATTTCTTTCGCCTTTGGTAAAATCTTACATTATGGATGTGATGTAGGCTGTGTTGGCATCCATACAAACAAAAGAAACAAGCAAACAAGCAAATCATCCTAAAGCCAAGACTCTCTCTCACACTTGGGAGCACCTAATTTATTCTGACACTTAATAGCATGTCAACAACTCATATTTTGCCACAAGTGTGAATCACACAAGTAATACTGAGCAGTAGAAAGGCATTTCCCAATGTTTGGCCCATATTGCTGTTAGATTGGCCCGAGGCTCAAGCACAGGGAAAGGATAGGGGCTGATGTCAAGGATGTCTGGTTCATTAACAGTGATGCTGACACAGCTAATTAAAAGCATTTTGCAGTCAGCGGAGTAAAATGGACATAACTGGATTATTTTACTCCATTTCATACAGCTACCTCAAAATAGAATGACTGAAGGTAAAAATTCCCTAATAAAGACTGGAGAGGTAGCTCAGCAGACAAGTGAAGCTCAGTTCCTAGCACAACTGTCAGGAGGCTCACAACTTCTGATAAGTCCAGCTCCAAGGTTTTTGACATCCTCTTCTGGACTCCGCAGGCATTGCATTCATCTGCATAGAATGTGCATAGATATACACAGATGCACAGATACACACATAATTAGAAATAAAATAAAATGTTTAAATATTCCAAAAGATTAAGCAATGCAGATGGACATCACTAGGGATATATCATTTAAACAAGTAAATACAAAAAGGAAGCATTACAACATGATGATGAGAATAATAAAGGAATTTTAGTACTCAATATGCTGCACATACATGTTTATGGAACTAAATATACTTTGTTAGAGTTATTTATTAACATATATAAGGTAAAACTATAATTTACACATGTAAAAGTATACACACATGAAAACCTGCAGATAAATCTGATAAAGAACATCCTGAGCTATTTTTAGCTAAAAACAAATTCTAGATTTACTTGGATGGACCAGTAATAAAACTGACACTAGCCTTACAGAATAATGGGAAGGAGGAAGGAAGCTGTGACAAAGCAAAGGAAACTGATCTGGGGGTGGCTGCCTCTTCCACCTCCCCTACTTCTTTATATCTTTTTTTATTTTTTTAATGTTTATTTATTACTTCAGGTTACATATCCATCATAGTACCCTCTTTCCACCCCTCCCAGTCCCGCCCTCCTACCCTCCACCCCCTATCCCTTCCAACCCACTCTTCCAGAGTGGAGTGTCCCTACATAACAGTCCCCTGCCCCAGTTCAGCAATTATGTGAGGGCCAACAGCCTCCTCATACACTGGGGGCCTACAAGGCAGCACCACTAGGGTAAGGTGTCTCATGGACAGGTAAAAAAGTCTATGTTCCAATTCCCTTTGGTGCATTGACTGTAGCATAGTTACGCTGTACTATATAGCTAAAATCTGATTATAAGTGAATAGATGCCATGTGCATCCTTCTAAGCCTGGGTTAGGTCACTCAGGATGATCTTCTCTAGTTCCATCCATTTGGCTGCAAATTGCATGATTTCATTTTTTCTGATGGCTAAGTAGTATTCCATTGTGTAGATGTACCACAGTTTTTTTTTAAATCCATTCCTTGGGTTCACAACAGAAAGGATGGCCAGCACTCAACACTTCTGTCTCCATGGTGATGAGCAGAGCTGGCAAGGGCAAAGAGGAAGGGTTTGCAAGAGTAGCCACAGGCACTGTGTGGGGTGGTGGTCCAGGGGGCCTTTCCCTAACCCAGGGTTATAGAGAAGGCACAATGCCTTGGAACTGAGCCAAAGCCTCCAGAGTCTAGTCTAAACAGGAAGTATTGCTCCTGACTGTTCAAACTGAGGTTCAGATTTTGGGATGCTAGATTTGAGTTATAACCTGGCTTTCTCGTGGCTTCTCATGTTTACTGACTTGTTTATACTAAACTCCTTAAACCTCAATTCTTCACTGGTCCTTAGTAGAGCTTAAGATATCTCAATTTGATCAATACCAATTTAGCCAAATATAATATTAATTTTGTATCAGTA
>CAJQZJ010004763.1:11955714-11978558 GCA_907164525.1 Lophiomys imhausi
GGATGTGAGTTCGCTCATGTCAACAATACATATTCACTCAGGAGTTCATTCACTTTCTGTGATATTTTTACTAGGTAGACCAGTTGCATAGATACTCATCATGCTAAACACGATGATTGGGAGCTGTGATGATCAGAAGCAAGGCTGGTATAGGCGTCATTAGATGTGCGAGGGAGTCTGTAATGGTAGTGTGAGGTTGTCATTACCTAGCATGACTCAGCACTGAGATGTTAGGGCCACTGCAAAATGACAAGGTTATGAACTGAGGCTTGAGAAAAATGAGGGAACTGACAAAACACAAGCATGTTATATGATCAACATAATATGATTAAAGACAAAAGACCAGATACATTTCTGCTAAGGATTTTGTTATGTTTTTAGCGGGAGTCATTAAATTGCCCCTGCCTTGCTCTGCTCTGGTACAAAGGTTGGTGACAGTGTTTCAAAAACAAAAAAAATCATTCTTCACTGGGAACATATCATTAATTGCATTGTTTTGTATTTACATTTAAAACATTACTGGACAGTAGATTTCTCAATGTCTGTTTCCTTAGGTATACAACAGAAGAACTGAATGATGAGTTTTATAGTAATCCTTAATTCATGTATAATATGATTCTATGATGGGTTTGGCTTTCTTTCGAGATAAAGACTATGAGATAGATAAAGACTATGCCAGATATAACCACATTTTAATAAAACTGTGTGGAGCTTTAAGTAACTAAAACATTTGGATTCATTCCAATGGTGCTAAACTCATTGTGGACTATTGTGAATAGTGTTTCTATTCAATAGAGGTTTTAGTTTATAACACTAGTGCATTAAATATAGTAATATATAATGAACTAAAGCTCCAGAGAGCACTATTTTTCAATGTGTTCAATGTGCTTTACCAGTTTTTAGTAGGGCTAGAATTACCTGTAAAGGAAGTTATAGGGAAACTTCCATTTTTTATTCATATTGCAAGATACTGAAGCTAAATCTTATTACTGTTCTGAGTTCTCCATCAGGTGAATGCTCAGTGCTCTTGGCTTTGGCAATATCTTGGTCCTCAAAGAGTGTAATTTTATCTTCGAGGGAACTCTGCTTCTTTCTCTCGTGTTGAACGATGTGACAGTAACAGCTGACATGCCCGGCTTATCAAGTGTGGCAACCATGTTCCTATCTTACTTCCTTCAGTATTCCATTTCATCTCCACAGGAAACCCCCGAGGAAGGTGCTAGCACCCCTCCCAGACCACAGATGATCAAGACAAGACGTTGACAGTTTTCTAAGCTGCAGAATTAGGGCTCTGAATGTCACTTGCACACTTTTAATTGCTCACTTTGTAGATAACATGAGAGAGGAGGTGACAATGAAGATGGGAAAAAGTTTCTGAATTTAAATAAATTACCTGCACTAGTGGAAAAACGCCTGTGTCAAGAAAGTTGTTTCCACAGTTAAGAGTATTTACTGCCTTGTCAGAGGACCCGAGTTTGGTTCCAGCGCGCTCACAAATGTTGTCTGTAACACCGGCTCTAAGAGGTCATACGCCAATTTTTGGCCCCTTTGAATACCCACACGTACATGTGTGCAAGCACACACAGACACATAGACACAAACGTAAATAACATAAATTGTACAAAGAAAACCTTCTGGTTTCCAAGAGCACTTTATCTGGCCATTGCAACTGTTTTTAAGAGCTTATGAGTTTTTTGTTGTGGTAAGTATTTTGCTTTCTAGAAATCTATCCACTGTATTTTTTTTTTTTTTACAGATAGACAAATTTATTCTCATCAATTAAAAAAATCAGACTATCAATATCCATGCTTTCAGAAAGTCTGGAAATTATTTTCTTTTGGAAATGGCTGATAAAATTTCCCTGGATCATTC
Organism: Lophiomys imhausi; assembly: GCA_907164525.1. Taxonomy (NCBI): domain Eukaryota; kingdom Metazoa; phylum Chordata; class Mammalia; order Rodentia; family Muridae; genus Lophiomys; species Lophiomys imhausi. The sequence goes on from CAJQZJ010004763.1 coordinate 11,957,587, forward strand.
CTGATTTTTATGCCCTTGAAAAAAAACAATTACCTTGAGATCTGTGTGTCTTTAAGGAAATGTTTATGGCTGAGGCTTTTATTGATAGTGTTTATTAAAATTCTCATAACTAGAATTCTAAGATGCATTTCCCGCTTCATAAACCATGCTATTATTGTGTGTGTATATGTTTGGTCTCTTTAAAGATAATTTTCCTAACTATAAAAAGTGTTGTTTCTTATAGATAGAGTGCATTCTTTGGTTTTGGTGTATGATGGGAGATTAGAAGAAGGAACTTGCTAGAGATATTTTTTTACCACAAAATGAACTCTGTTGATTAACTTTTTTTAAAATTAATTTATTTATCGATTCAGGTTACATCTCCATCATAGTGTCCTCTTTCCACCCTTCCCAGTCCCACCCTCCCACCCTCAACCTCCTAGCCCTTCCATCCCACTCCTCCGGAGTGGAATGTCCCTACATATCAGCCAAGAGCCTCCTCATACACTGGGGGCCTACAAGGCAGCACCACTAGGGAAAAGTGTCTCATTGACAGGGAGAAAAAGAAAAAGTCTATGTCTATGTTCCCTTTGGTGTGTTGGTTGTAGTATAGATATCCTGTACTATATAGCTAAAATCCGACTACAAGTGAATAGATGCCATGTGCATCCTTCTGAGTCTTGGTTAGTTCACTCAGGATGAGCTTTTCTAGTTCCATCCATTTGGCTGCAAATTGCATAATTTAATTGTTTCTGATAGCTGAGTAGTATTCCATTGTGTAGATGTACCATAGTTTTTTAATCCATTCTTCAGTTGAGGGACATCTGGGTTGTTTCCAGTTTCTAGCTATTACAAATAAGGCTGCTATGAACATAGATGAGGAAACCTCCTTGTGAGTCATTTGGATGTATACCCAGAAGTGGTATGGCTGCATCCCGAGGCAGAGCTATTCCAAGTTTTCTAAGATATTGCCATACTGACCTCCATAGTGGTTGCACAAGCCTGCACTCCCACCAGCAATGGAGGAGGGTTCCCCTTTCTCCACGCCCTCGCCAGCATGTGCTGTCATTTGAGCTTTTGATCTTAGCCATTCTGACAGGTGTGAGGTGGAATCTTAGAGTCCTCTTGAGTTGCATTTCTCTGATGGTTAAGGATGCTGAGCATTTCTTCAAGTGTCTCTTGGCTTTTATGAATTTCTCCTTTGTGAATTCTCTGTTTAGCTCTTTCCCCCATTTTTTGATTGGATTATTTGGTTTCCTGGCACTTAATTTCTTGAGTTCTTTGTAAATTTTGGATATTAGCCCTCTGTCAGAAGTGGGGTTGGTGAAGATTTTTTCCCAATCTGTAGGCTGCTGTTTTGTTCGAATGACAGTGTCTTTTGACTTACAGAAGCTTTTCAGTTTCATGAGGTACCATTCATTGATTGTTGGTCTTAGGTCCTGAGCTGTTGGTATTCTGTTCAGGAAGTTGTCACCTGTGCCAATGATTTCGAGGGGTTTTCCTACTTTCTCTTCTAGTAGATTTAGTGTGACCGGGCTTATGTTAAGGTCTTTGATCCACCTGGACTTAAGTTTTGCACAAGGTGATAAGTATGGGTCTAATTTCATTCTTTTACAAATGGACATCCAATTGGACCAGTACCATTTGTTGAAGATGCTGTCCTTTTTCCATTGTGCAGTTTTGGCTTCTTTGTCAAAAATTAGGTGACCATTGGTGTGTGGGTTCATTTCTGGGTCTTCAATTTGATTCCCTTGATCCACTGGTCTGTTTCTATACCAGTACCATGATGTTTTTATTCCTATTTCTCTGTAGTACAGCTTGAAATCTGGGATGGTGATACCTCCAGATGTTTTTTTATTGTACAGGATTGATTTAGCTATTCTGTTTTTTGTTGTTGTTGTTCCATATGAAATCGAGAATAGCTTTTAAACCAGTAATTGAGGTGTAGATACGGCATTTGATTTAGTAGAATGTCTTCCCTAAAATAGTTTCATCACCATCTAAGGTGCTATGGCCAAGCTATCAACCCTGTAGTCCTCAGCTAAAGATAATTTACCCCACCCTGTCCTAAAGGTGACCTTCCAGGGAAACATTCTAACAGGGGTTGGTTTTCATCTCATCCTTTTGTATGAAGTGTTCTGCTGGATCACACAGCATTCCCTTTTAGGAATGGTATCCATACCCCCTTCCTAAAGTTCTGATACTGAAATGGCTGAGAGGAAACATGATTATAGATTAAGTATAGATTAAAGAAATGAGCACAGTGCTAGAGATGTAGCTGAATAGTAGAGTTCTTGTCTGGCATCTACTAGGCCTGTGGTTTGCACTCCAGTAACATAAAAATGTATAGAGTATTTTATTTTTTCAAAACTGGAGAAATGTATTTGAAATCTAATCATTCTTATGACACTGCTCTGCCTTTACACCCTAGACTCCAGTGTTCCTCACTTGAAAACTGCAGGCAGGAATAATAACTGTGTTATGGATGGTGTGGATGTATTGATAGATGAAAAGTGTTTTGAATACATTACATAGGTGTAAATGTACTAGGAAGTAAGAATCCTCATTTAAGGATATTCAGTATAATATTATGATGGGGAAATATAAAATTATGAATATAAACATTTGTTCAACTGTCTATGGTTCAGCATATATGAAACAGAATGCTATGAACATAATTGTTTTAGACATCGTTTGGCCATCGTCTGACATCCTCAGGCTATATTGTACTCTAGCTGTTGCTATAGTAACCAGCTGCATGTGCACATATAATTGACAATACTTTTCTTCAGCTGCACCATATCTTTTATTGTGCAGAGAGCTACTCAGTCAACTTGTGACATGTGCAGAAGGGACCTCAGCTATTCCAGAATACATGGGAAACTCAAATTTGCAAGGGCACAAGTAATGTCCTGGCCATCGGGGAATAAAGATCATGTAGGGATAGGATCTTTTTTGTCTCTTGGGTAGGCAGTCTGGGACTGTGTTCTAGACTGTTCATCAGAAGCCCCACAATTTATAGTTATGGTCATCTTGGCAGTCACCATTGGGTGACTTCTTGCTTCTTCTACCTCACTTGTCTCCACTCTCCACTTCTTGGCCTTGGGTTTATTTTCTAAAATCAACTGCTTGTGGAAACCCCTTGGCGCAGGATCTTTATAGAAACAAGATTAAAACACTATACACACACACACACACACACACACACACACACACAAATTTATATGTGTTAACTTATAAGACTTTTCATAGAAAATTTTTAAATGAAGAAAAACAAGTTTTGGGTTAGTGTGTGTTATATCATTCATAAAATCAAACAACTACAGAATATCTTTGTATGTTGCTATCATCTTACAGAAAAGTTAAACAATGTATATCAAATTGTTGACATTAGTCTCCTCAAGGCAACATGAGAAATTACTAGCTTTCTCTTAATAAATTTCCTTTTTGTCACTAGCTGCAGTGGACACATACAAATTTCACAATTTAAAGTATTTTGAAAAGGAAAATTGTGTTTAAGCTTAACTTAACATCAATATCTCAGATAAAAGAACCTTTCCCCTGGTAGTAAGGAAGAAAATAACTATGCTGTTGAAAATTCAAGCCCAAATTGTCAAATGCCTTTTTATTAACCTTGGATAAGAAATTAATTTTCCTTTGTAGGACTAATACCCAAAGCTATTCTCAAAAACTAGGATATTGTCTGTTACTGAGAGACATTCCCAAGGTCCTTGCAAGAAGAATGAGGATGTAGCATGATAAACAGACGGAAGTTTCTTTCTCCAAAATTTCCAGAGGTGTATCTGGCCAGGCTCTGCTAATGAATTAAAGCATGGCTTTCCCCCAAGAGCTCCTGGTAAAGTAAAAAATCCTTTAGTCCATTCAATTTACTCAGAACTGTGTTTGTTTCTTGGGATATTCACAATTGTAAGGGTGAATGTCTTGTGCATATCCTGAAACTTATGTCTGTGATAAAATAAGCCAAATTATTGGGTCCTTTGCTTAAACTCTCAGGTTTGACTAAACTGAATTACTCATTTGAAGAACTGGGAATCATAACTTCCACAAACACCTAGATTGTTGGCTGTGTTGTGTCTCTTCTGTTTGCTGGTCTAATGTCTGTATTTTTGACTGGCTGTCAATCTTTCCTCTTGGGCCTATCTTTCCTCCTTGGACTGCATGCATATTTTCCCCCTCATTTGTTCCTTACAGACTGAACAGTAAGGTCAGGTTGACTTTCATATTTTCATACTTTATGACTTCTCTTTTTCCCAAAAGTCTCTAATTCTAGCCAGAGAAAGTTCTCTACTTTTAAGAATTTATGTCATGAGATTGGGTTGATCTGTATAATATCTGATAACTCTTGTATTTAAATGTCCTTTATCTGTGTAATGTAACATTCTGATCCAAGGATTGCAGTAGGGACCTCATTGTGTGACCATATTTTTATCACAATGTGACTATAAGATGAACAAAATGTTAAGAACAACCTGCAAGAAGGAGATGGTAGTACTGTCTGGAAAAAAGGCAGTGCTGAGAGAGGCTTCATCAAAGAAATTACTTAACTTGTGAAACAAAAATTGTGTTTCTAAGGAAGAATGTGATGCACCAGACAGGGTGGGTGTAGAAAGGTTATTTTAGGCAAGTACAAAGTCAGGAAGACATGAAAACACTTGGCTATGTTTGGGGCTGGCAAATGGTTCGGTGTATTAAATATGCCTGGATTTAATTCAAAACTGTGCTGAATTACTAGCTGTGTCATTTTGGAATGATCTCTTAGTCTGTTAGCACTTATTTCTTTCTCTGCTACTTTGGGATAATAACCATGTCATTTTATAGAACACAGGAATTATGTGAGCTAAAATATCAAGGCATATAACATGTCCTTTATATTGCCAATGTAAAAGGCAACTGAGCAATTATTATTAGTGTTCCTCCTATTGTTATCACAAAGGCTAAAGAGGATAGGAGACTGGGCAGGTGGCTGGGGCAGAGTGGATACCAGAGTGGGTCTTAGTCACTATCTGTTTGAATGGGTTTCCTCTTTTTGACTTCTCTGACATCCTCCACCTGTGAGTTTCATCTTAATTTTCTTCAGCAGGTTATATTTCAGGTCCTCAGATGCTGTGTTCTTGCTTTCAATGACTTAGCTGACTTCAGTTTAATGGAAGCATCATTGTTTCTTCCTCCCAGTTTCTCATATGAACTGACATGTCAACAATGACATCATCACTCTCTCAGATCCATTGTTCTTATTTCTTCACTATTCCCTGTTTGAGGATCTTGGTTCCTAACACCACACCAAAGAATGACTCACATTTCATTGTTTACTGTCTCAGATATTGTTGTAAATATGTTTAACTAGAAAGGTGCTACAACAAACAGTTACCAGAATTCTGTTTTAATCATATTCACTGTAACTTGCCATTCACTTTATTTGTCATACTCATATATATTTCCCCTTCAAAGTCCCCAAGGTAACTGATGGTGTCTTATTGTATGCTATCTCTGTAAATGAGGCACACAGTCTTTTGGCTACAGCTATTCCCCTGTATTGTAAGAGACTGCAGACAGCTTTGATTCTTCTCAGAAGTGCACTGTGGTCCTCAACAGTTCATACTTTACTATTTCATATTTACCAGACTTAATAGACTGTGTGTAGTATGTCCTCAAAAATGGCTGCTAAAATGACTTTAGGTTTTTCCACCATGGAGTCCTTAAAGACAGTTTTTAAGTAAATCAATGACACTCTCAAATATGGTTCATTATGATAATTCTGGCAGCTGTGCTGGAATGAGGAGGGATGACATATAGGTGGCAGAAAATTTAATCAAGAGGCTTCTTTCTAATCCAATGAGAAATGATGAAAGTCTAGGGCTGAATATGGGGATTTAAAGACAAGGCATTTGAACAATTCTTAGAGATCTTAGAGACAGAACTTCCAGGATTTATTGGACATGGAAAATGCAGTAAGTTTTGTATTGCCTTCCTTACAAAGTGATTTGAAGGTTGAGATAGCAATCTTAGAAATGTCCATGGGGGAAACAATGTCTCTGGTTTGGATTTGTTGAGATGGAGGTTCAACAGACATAATACTAGGAATTTCTAATAAGTTATTGGAGACAAAAATCATGGGTATTTTTTAAGGCATTGATATTTGTATTGCTATACAGGCTCATAAATTAATGAAACATTTCTTTTCCTATATTTTCAAACATGTAATCACCCCTACAATATTTTTATTAGTTATCTTTTTGTCATGATAATAAACTTTAAGAAGCAGCCAACACATAAGGGTAATTGATTTATTAGACTCATAAATATTGGAGGTTTGAGGGTTCTGGCATTGATAGGACCTTCTCAGCCGTGTCATATCATCACAATTGGTAGTGGGAAAAGAACCAGTTACCAACTAGAAAACAATAGACAGCCTGAGGGGTGGAGGCAGGCTTGGATTTTTACAAAAAGTGAAAGATCCGAAGAATACTCTAATCCCTTATAAGGGTTTGGCACCTCAATGGCCTAATGTCCACCTAGGTGGACATCCCTCAGAGGCCCCGTGTTTTAAAAGTTCTGTAGCATCTTCTGTCATCCCACTGGAGACCATCTCAATGTGTGGATACTTGAAGAATAAAAGACTTGAAAGCAGCACCATTATTTAACCACAGTGTAGTCAGTGCTGCACGGTAAGCATCATGAATGAGAAATCTCAAGTCATATACTCCTTGTCCCTCTTTGTCTCAACATTGATCATTGAAGAAGAGTACACACAGCCCTTGAGGACAAATACAGCAGGGGCACAGAGGCAAAGGATAGAAATGTGCTCAAGGTACTGTGGGAATTCACCGTGGGACTGAAGTATAGTTTCTGATTTTCCACAGTTTTCTACACAAGTATAGATTGTGGTTCTCCAAAGATGTTGAAGAATATCTCTCTGTGTACTCTCATGTAGGTTGTAGGAAGATATGGTACTGACATTGTGTCCAGAGACTATTCTGACTTCAATTCTTTAGTTTATCTAACTGTTTAGTTTATCACTAGCAAATTATGCTAATGGTTCTAGTTGAGCTATTTAGACCCACATATTCTTTGTGAATTTGAATGAATTAGAAGAGCAAAGTGGTACATGTTTTCCCAAGCCTGGAGAAGTCTATGAAATACATGGAAGGATGAACTCATTTCCTTGAAGAATATGACTGGATCATGCAAGTTCTGTGCCTGTATAGTTTTCCAAATGTGTGTTTAATTGTTGTATGATGCAAGAATGAGCAGCATCCTTCTCGCCTCTAAGGCATCTTATTTACCTAGTGCTGTCTTGCTCCATGAAAACTAGTCATTTGCAAGTTTTCTTCTTAAAAACAGAAAACAAAGCCCTACAGATTACAAATAGTTCTAAACTCTTTCCTGAGAGATTTCTCCTTAATTTCTGTGCCAAAATGTAATTTATTTTGATTGCTCTTGAGTTTCTCAGGACTTTAATGACTTTAATGGATTGATTGGCTCTCTTTTCTCACATCAGGGCTGTGTATTTTAAATAGCCATGGCTTTGGGGGCTCGTTGTTTTCTTTGGTGTTTTTTTTTTATTTTATTTTTTCTAGTCCACTAGACTCTTTCTCTGACTAGAGGTTGAATATTATGTATTTTAAAACTTTTACTCTGAATGTTAAAAGTAGAGCAGTGTTTTAGTTAGGGTTTCTATTGCTGTAAAGAGAGACCATGAACATCACAACTCTTATAAAGGAAAGCATGTAATTGGGGCTTGCGTACAGTTCAAAACTTTAGTCCATTGTCATCATGGGGGAAAGAAGGGTGGTACACAGGCAGACAGTGCTAGAGAAAGAGTCTAGAGTTCTAGATCTTGGTGGCAACCTGAAGGGAGAGACTCCAGGCCTGGCTTGAGCTCCTGAAACCTCAAAGGTCACGCCCAGTGGCACACTTCCTCCAGAAAGGCCACACTTACTTCAAAAAGTCCACATCTCCCAATAGTACCATTGCCTATGTGCCCATGTGGTCCATTTTTATTGAAACCACCACAAGCAGTAGAATAATGCTTAATATACTTTGATGCAATCTGGTTGTCAGATTTAAGAAATAATTAGCCTACCATCTGCTTTAATCTGATCTCTTCAAAGGGGAAGGCCACAGATGTCTGTGAAGGTTCCTGTGGAAAAGAGTCATAGGAGCACTCTAAAGGGTCACATGCATACAAAGATGGTGGTAGAATACAATGTAGGGTAAGACATCCTCCAGATTTTGGGAGTTAGCAGCTAAGATGTTATTGCATAGATGAGAGATCCTAAATCATGGAGTCTATTCATTTGTCATCTGGTGATAAAGGATTTGAACTGAATGTACATTATGCAGATGGTAGACAGTGGTTCTGGTGAGCAGAGTGGTGAGCTCTCTGGAAAAGAAAGGTGCTTGAGACTCTAGAGACCTACCTTCCTGAGAGCCAGAAGGAAGAGGAGCAGAGGGAGAGGCCAGGTGGTCTTTGAGGCTCCAGTATTGCCTGACATGGCTTAGGAGAGAAAATGGAGGTTTGAAGCAAATCCTTGACTAAGGAGAAGGGATGTACATTGGCCTTGGACATTGCAGGAACTTAGCTGAGAAGAGAGACATGCTGTCTTCTCATGAGAGAGAGTAAGGATACGTCAACAACTGAATAAAATCCTCTGTGCAAAATGCAAAAATGGAACAACAGAATCATTTATCCAAAAGATAATTATATATCAAACCAGAGCGTTTGAATTAGATATTCTTAGTTTTTAAAGGCAGTTATGAAGTTTGTTGTGTGATGTTGTTAAAAACAACCTATTTAGCTTAGGATTCTTCAGAACTATTTGTTTTCCACCTGACTGCCTAAAGAGAATTGCTTGGCTGCTATAGCAACAGTGTCCCTGGGTATATGGTAGTTGACAAAAACACTCTTTATATGCTGATTTTTATGCTTAGAAACGTAGGCTGGGCTGGTGGGATGGGTAAAATAACAAGCAGGATGATAAAATTCCTGCAAGACTGCGTTATAACACTCCTTTAACTCATTCCTCCTCTCCCCTGACTCTGCCACTTACGAATCCTACCAACTCTATTGCTGTCCCCATAACTGACCCCACTACCAAGTATCACGTTGGCCTTTTAGCAACCTCCACACCATTCTACTCTCCCACTTTCTTTCTTTTGTTACAGAGAGTTCTACAAACAGCTGTTCACAGTAGTCTTTGAAAAATGGAACTCAGGTTACCTTATTCCTTTGATTGAAACTCCCCTGTGGTGTACCAGTCAGGTCTTGCTTCGGTAATTATGCCTAACCCATCATCCTGACCTTCAGAAGTTTATTGTAGATGATATGAATTGACGTCTGGGAGGTTCTGCTTTTTTTTCCCCTATGGATCTGCTGTGCTCCAGAGATCTGACTCTGAATTCCGTGTGAAGGAGTAGTGAATATCTGAAGTTTGAGCTTTAGTGTTCAACAGGTTAATGTATCCAGAAACCTAGACAACTGATATGAGCATTTTTAAGGTCTCTATGTCACATTTGCTAGCATTCAATTCACCAAAATAAATTACACTCATTGAAGATTGGAAAACATCTATTGTAAGCTTATGAAAGGATAATTTAAAAAAAACATATCCACAATTTTATTGTATAATTGTACTACATGCAAGTGAGACATTGGGTCTTGTAATTAAGTCTCCATAAAATGTCTTCCACTGACACTTAAGTGGGAAAAAAACTCACAGCTTACTATAGCTTACAAAGAGATAATTTTTGAGTAGTTTCTTACCAGCTTTCAACTTTCACTCTTGCCCTGTGTGTGCTGTACATTCTTGGTGGGTGTTCTGCATTCCTCCTCCCTTCTTCCAGAGTCTGTTCATATGTCTCTAGATCTTTGCCTCACCCTGGCCACACCCATTGTTATCTCCTAAGAAAGATGTCCCTAGGCTGTGGATGCAGCTCAGGTGTTGTCCTGCTTGCCTGGCACGCAGAGTCCTGGGTTTGATATCCACCATCTCATTACATCCAATGACGTGGTGTACCCTTGTAATCCCAGGATGTAGAGGCAGGAAGATCAGGAGTTCAAGGTCTCTTCAGCTTAGGGAGTTTGAGGTCAGCTGATATACAGAAGACCCCTGTCTCAAAAAGAGACAGACAAAAAAAACAGAAAGAGGAAAAAAGAAAAAGACAGACATCCCACATACAATGTATAACATACTAGCATGTGTGACATTCCTTTTTAATCTGCTTTACTTATTTTTCCCCCTCACCATTTAACACTACTTATCCGGTGTTCCATACTTAGTTATATGCCTTTGTCTGTCTGTCTTCTTCATGACATTATGAGCTGTGGGAAGGTAGGGACCTTTATGTTCCCAGCACACAGTGTGAGAAGACCAAACTACAATACCGTCAGGTTCAGTTTGTTGCCTGCTGCTCCACATGGTCCTTGGAGCCTAGAGACTAGACCAGTCATGAAGGAGATAAACACCACTCCAGGGACATGGATCCCCCTTCCCTCTCTGTCTTCTGCAGATTTCAGAGTCCCTTTTTTTCTTGTATTTTCCCTTCCATGTAGGTCTTCTCAGGTTTTTAAACTGAAGAATGAAGGCCTAAGGATTTTGCTATGAGCCTCTATCAATTACTGCTGGAGTCAATGCTCTGGATTGTTTCTGTATTTAAGTATATCAAAGATTGGCAAATTTTTAGTGTTGGGCAGTGCCAAGTTTCCAAATCCTGTTGTTTTTTGTCTTTAAGTATTTTCTGAGGTGAACAAACTCACTCTCCTGAATGAGGTGTGTGTCTGTTTGAATGTGTGATTGTTCTTACTCTCCAGGTCATTCAGCGGATAGAGAATAAATGACATGGAATCTGAGAGAGGTATTGATATAAGCACTTTTAGAAACAGGATCTGTGTAATGAGTAATGTGTGGAAAGGCTTGGAGATGGTCAGATGGCCAATTTCTACAACATGGAGGCCACTAGAGAAGAAGCTTAACCAGCTGCAGGTATATCAGATCAACAATATGTCATGGAACAGACTTGATGAAATATTAACCACAAGGAAAATAACATGTGTTGATGAGGGCCTGAGGTCTTTTACACAAAAGAACTCATTGTCAGTTAACACTTTCAGATGAAATTAGGAAGAAGAGCTGGGGTTCCAAGTCCTGCAGTGGAAGCTAAAGCCTGGAACTGGGATGGGAACTAAGCAATGTGTGGCTGTGAAGTAAGGGAGCCAAGGAAGGGGAGAACGGTGAGGGTCTGGGGACCATTCTCTACTCATCACCTCAGGTGCACATGGGAACCATGTGTTGCTCTCAAGCAAAGAGCATGACCAAACTGGACACGTTAATGTTTTACATGGGTTGTATTTTAATTCATCAATATATTTTTAAATTGCTTTATTGTTTACGCAAAAAAAGCACAATCAAAAAGTAAGTAGAGATGTTCAAGTTTGAGTATTAGAAGCAATCTGAAGCACATATATGTTCAAGTGTGCTAATGATGTCCTGCTAAATTGGTAATAAGGATTGAAAATTATTCAAATTCAATATATATATGTACATATGTATATAGCAGATAAAATATTTTATTCTTTGTGCTGTCTCAAAGAATAAAAATAATTTAATTATTTTTAAGTATTTTAAAGATTAAAAATAAAATTAAAAAATTCTATCTCAAGTTTCTTGCCACACGAAGTTTTGATCCAAATGAAAACACCACCCTAATAGTGTTCAAGGGTGCCTTTTCTCCTTTCCCTTTTCAATGCTTTTCTTTTATCCTTTCAAAATAATCATTGAACAAATGGAGAATGAGATCTCATTGTGGTTCAATTTATGTTTAATGATTGTTAGTGGTGACAAACATGCTTTCATACTCTTATCAGCTGTTTGTCTTTTTTTGAGAAATAGGTATTCATGACCTTGACCTATTTTTAAATCAGGCTATTTGTATTTTTTATTATTAACTATTGAGTTGAATTTGCTCTCTATTTAGGCCCCTTATCAGATGTATTATATCCTTAGATGCTTAATATGTTTGAAAATATTCTTCCATCCCTTAGGTTTCCTCTTTAATCTGTTGGTTATTGCTTTGGTTGTGCATAAAAACTTTGGTTTAGCATTATTCTATTTGTATATTTTTGGATTTTTGCCTTTTGGTTGTTTTTTTATGTTGTAAAAATGAGGATTCCAATTTCACCCCTTGATGTATGGATATCTAGTTTTCCAAATAATATTTATCAGAGAATTATTTTATTTTCTCTCTGTGTATTCTTGACAACTTGGTCTCTAACCAGCTGATTTTAACTGAATGGGTCCATTTCTGGTTCGCTATTCTGTCTCCTTGATCGATGTGTTTGTTTTAATGCCATTACTGTAGTGCTCTATAATATCTTTGTGTAGATTTTGAAATTACTGTGACATTTTGATTTTATTCTTCTTCAAGATTGTTTTGACTATTTTGAATCCTTTTCAGTTCCATATAAATTGTAGGATTTGGTTTTTCTATTTCTATGAATAATGGCACTATAGAGTCTAAAGGGATAGCTCCTCAGTTAAGGGTACTCTCCAGTTCTGGAGACTCTCACAGCCTTTTCTGGCTTCTTAGGGCATTGTACACGTGTGGTGCACAGACCTAGGTTCAGTCAAAACATCCGTGCATACAAAAACCAATAATAAAAAAATACCATTGGAATATTGATAGATACCCAGAAGAGCTGTAGATAACTTTTGATAGTATGGACATTCTGACAATAATTTTTCCAGTCCTTTAACTAAAGCTATCTTTCACTATCTATTATGTTTTTGAGCATGGTCTACATGATGGACATTTTCCTAAGGAGCTTAAGAGATTAAAAGTACCAAGCCAAAGGTCAGAGAGATAGTTCAAAGTTTAAGAGCACTGACTGCTCTTCCAGAGGACTTAGCTTTGATTCCCAAGCACACATAGTGTACAGACATGTATGCAAGGAAAGTACACATTCAAGTAAAATAAAATAACAGATTTTAAAATTACACCAAGCAGGACATAATCACTGGTATTACAGGCATGAGAATAATACCCACTTGTCTGTGCTCTTTACTTGTTTAACTTAAAAAACTTACTTTGTTTTTAATTGCATATATGCATGTAAGCCTGAGTGATGTTATGCATTCTAAATGTTAATTAATTGGTCCCAGAGGTCTGCTTGCTGTCTGTTACTTTACTTGCTAACCATTGTTTCTGAATACTGAGGCCTGAGATTGGGCAAAGACAGAGGTAGGTGGGAGTAAGTTACGGATGTTTGAAGCAGAGAAGTTCTTGGGTAGAAGAAGAAGCCAGAGGAACAGGAAGGAGGACACAGGCCATGGGTTTGAGAAAAGAACCTTATTCCATGTGGCCTGGAACATCAGCATGTATGGAGAATAACAGTCCAAGGGGATGTATGTATATTATATGGAGTCATATTTGGGGAATAGAACTAAGAGCTAGCATAGATGGGCTATGATTGTTCATTTCAGGCAAAAGCTTGTTAAAATTCATCAAGTGTCTGTGTGTTCATTTACAATGGCAGGTTAAGGATTAACACCTCCAACAAATTAATGACAATATAAATACATATAAATAATTTAATTATCGTCTTCTACACCTGAGTAGTGAGCAAATGTGCACACCATGTATGTAGGACGTGGACGAGGCCAGCTCAAGGTGTTGGGTTTCCAGGAATTGGATTTACAGGTAGTTGTGAATTGCCATATGGGTTCTTGAAAATGCCAAGTGGGTCACCTTTAAAGTATAGATTTCTCTTAACCATGGAATCATCTCTTCAAGCTCATTTTGTTCATTTTTGTTTTGAGGTAGAATTTCATGTATCCAAGATTGTTGCTAACTATTGACCCTTCTATCATCTCTGCCTCCTGAGTACTGGAATTGCATATATGTGTGTGTGTGTGTGTGTGTGTGTGTGTGTGTGTGTGTGTGTGTATACATACATAAAAATACATATATTTCAAATATATTTATTTCTATATTACATATTAATAATAAATGTAACAATATGCATTATATAGTATATTATATAATATCCAGATTATATAACATATATAAATGTATATATGTGTTATATATTTTATATATTGTTCTAAATATATTTTTAAAAAGAAAGATTGTATATATGTTCTTTTCTTACTGAGATAGGTAGGTAGAGAGTAGTTTATATTTGTTTTATAAGTTCATATGTAAGACTTAAGTCATTTGTTCTAAATTAAAGACTGTGTGCTGTTATACCAAAGTGCATCTTCTGTACATAAGAGATAACACACCATACACAGTCAGTGCTCAAAAGTATTCTTTGATTAGAAAACAGGAGCTCAGCTGATTATAATTCAATAAGAATGTTTAAAATGCCATGAGAGTCCTGAAAAACAAACATTGCTTTAGAATTTGAATATAGAATGATTACTTTTTAATTGAAAATATTCTTTTCTCATACAATACGTCCTAATTATAGTTTTCTCTCCATCTACCCCTCCCAATTTCTCCCCAACTCTCTTCCCCTCCAGATCCACTCCCTTTTTTGTCTCTCATTACAAAATAACAGCCTTCTAAGAGATAACAATCAACAATGAAAAAATAAAATATAATAAGATGAAGTAAAATATCATATCAAAGTTAGACAAGGCAACTTAACAGGAAGAAAAGAGTCCCAAAAGCAGGCACAAGAGTCAGAGACCCACTTGCTTTCACAGTAAAGAGTGTCATCAAAATACTAAGCTAATAGCTTTAATATATACACAGAGGATCTTGTGTAGACTCATGTAGCCTCTGTGATTGCTGCTTCAGTCTCTATGAGCTCTGGTTACTGTATTAATTAGATTTTTAATACCTGAAGAACAATGGAAGATGAAAAATTGTTTATTTTAGCTCATAGTATCCATCATGGGAGAGAGAACATGGTGGAGCACAGAAGTTTATGTCATGGTAGACTAGAAGCCAAGAAACAAACAGCAAGGGACCTGCTACAAGATATAGACAAAGACACCCCTGACACATACATTGAGTTACCTATTTCAGCTAGATCACACTCCTGAGGCTTTTAGTACATTTTAAAATAATGCCTGTAGCTGGTAACCACATTTCTACTCCAAGCGTCTTTTGTATGGACCCTTCATATTTACACCATATTTATACAAAATCTCATGTTCATCTCATAATGACAAAGATAACTAATCAATTATCAACAGTTCAAAAACCATAAAAAATTCCACCATTGTCTGAAAATCTAATTTGAAAGACTGCTCTAAAATATCTCAAACCTTTAATGCTAAGTCCTCTCAAACTTAAGAATATGTTACATACTTCCAGCATACAATGACACTGAATAAATATTCTTATTCAGAAAAGGAATAACATAAGAAGAATAAGGGTTGAAGCAAGACTGAGTCTAGAATGACAAACACTAAATCCTGTGTCTCCACATCTGTTCTCTGGGGCATTTGGCATATGATGTGAGTACCAAGTATTAGAACACTGCTCCCATACCTGTGCTGTGCTGGCTGCATCCCATATTATGCTCTTTTGACCTTGGTCTATTGGTTGCCTACAGCAACCTTTCTAGTGTATGTTCCAGATTTCTGCCTCCCTCGAAGATTCTCCACTGTGGCTAGGACTTCACCCTCAGAGATTTACACTTTAGCTTCTCAGAAATCTCCTCAGGAACCTGAAGCTGTCACACATTGTATATTTCATGTTTTCCTTTAAAATTTGGATGCAAGTCTCTATGACCCCATGACTGCATTTTCATGGCTGAGAAACTGACATCAATGGTAGATATCAATGTGTGGACATATCCAATGGTAGCTGTGCTACTTTGGACCATGGATGTATTGGTGACATGAATTCTAGGGGAAAAAAAAAATAAACCTTTTGGATGGGGTCAGGCTAATTCCAGGCCACAGTGGAGAATATTGGCAATTAGGGATTATGTGTCTTAAAGCATCTCTTCTATTGCAATAATACAAAGAACTTGGTTCATTTGTACTTGTGTATATATTTTGAGAAAATATGTCTTCCATAACCTAAACTTTACTCTGACTTTTCTGTCCAAACTATGCATTTTAATGATCCCTTTCTCTCTCTCTCTCTCTCTCTCTCTCTCTCTCTCTCTCTCTCTCTCTTTCTCTCTTTCTCTCTCTCTCTTTTGCTCTGGTTAAAAAGATTCCCACTTTCATTGTAAGTGAGCTAGCCTTACAATAGTTAGCAAAATATGCAATTTCTTCTGCCGAATTAATTAGCTACCTTCAAATTAACCTTCTTTGGTGTTTCAGGACCTCAATATAATGCTCTTTGCCAGAATATAAAACAAAGGATTTTTAGTCCAGTTCTACAAGGAGTCGTTGTTCCCATCTTAAATCTCATAGACTCACTTCACAGTCTGTTCTTTTACCAGCATTCTAATCTTTTATGTACTCACTGGAATCACCCATTAAGCTGTCTTAAAGCTAACCAAAGCTTGTCTAACCCATATTTTCAAAGCTGTCTCAGAGGCTGCTGAACCAAATCGTCAGGTAGTCATAGCAATGGCATTTTTCTGGCATCAATTTTCTATATTAGCCAGGTTTTGCATTCCTGTGAGAAAAAAGCACACATAAACTCGTTGAGGGGAAAGGATTCATTTTGAGTTACAACTTCAGAAGGCTTGATGCATGGTTTCTTGGTCCTATTCTCTTGGGAAGAACATTATATGGCTAGGGAAGTGTGTGGTAGAAGAGGTTGTTTAAGTCAAGACACACAGAAGCAGGGAAAGGAGTAGGAAAGGAGGGAGGGAGAGAGAGAGACAGAAACACACATACACACACACTTGGGGGGGGCAATTAGGGATTATGTATCTTAAATAATGTCCTATTGCTGTGAAGATATAGCATGAGCACAACAACTCTTATAAAGGAAATCATTTAGCATTCAATTGAGGCCAGCTTACATTACAGAGGTTCAGCCCCTTAGTAGCATGGTGGGAAGCATTGTGACATGCAGGCAGATATGATGATGGAAAAGGAACAGAGAGCCCTACATGTGGATCAGCAGGCAGGCAGGTAGGAGAGAGAGAGAGAGAGAGAGAGAGAGAGAGAGAGAGAGAGAGCGAGCAGCGCAGCCTGGCTTGAGCATTAAAAACCTCAAAGCCCACCCCCTGGGGAAACTTCCTTCTACAAAGCCATACTACCTAATATTGTCACCTCACAGAGACCAATCATTTAAATCTATGAACCTATGAGGCCGTTCCTATTCAAACCACCACACTATCTATAGTCACCAAAGGCTCAAAGGTAAACTCCTCAGGACCCTACTTTCTCCAGCTAGTCTTAACTTCTTGAATTTTCAACCACTTCTCAAAATCCTGCCACTAATGAAGACCAAACATGCAACACATCACCATATTAGGTATTCAAACCATAATACTCTCCACATTAAATGCCTAAAATAAATAAACATGCTGTTAGCATGGCTGAAATAGAATTCAGTCCTATAATCATTTGTACTTTATTGCTGATATTTCTTTTTTTGACTCATCTTATGCATCTAATTTCTCTCATCCAAAGATATTTGTCCCCAGTAGGAAGAGAAAATGAATTAAAAAAAAAAAAAAAGCCGGGTGGTGGTGGCGCACGCCTTTAATCCCAGCACTTGGGAGGCAGAGGCAGGTGGATCTTTGTGAGTTCGAGGCCAGCCTGGTCTATAAAGTGAGTCCAGGACAGCCAGGGCTACACAGAGAAACCTTGTCTCGAAAAACCAAAAAAAAAAAAAAAAAAAAAAAAAATAAGAGATCGTAAGTTTTAAGATTTCTTAAGATACTTCTTTCTTGAGGGTGTTCATATCCCATCTATGAACTGGAATCAGAGCATGTTATTAGGTAGGTTTGCTTAAATGGAACTCTTCAGATTATGAATAAATGAGAAAGTAGCAGTGTTAAATGAAACTTATACATTTGTATTGCATAAGGTTTGAAATGATACTATTTCTAGTTTAACAATAAATTTTAAAAATATAATTTTCTCTGGAGATAAGGAAATGATATCCTACATCCAAGAGGATATTACTTTATAGAAGCTATGTAGTTTAATTAGATTTATTTTTTACAATATGTGACAGGAAAGGTTAATATTGAGAACTGAATTCATTGGAGAATTCACTAACAATTAGTTTTAATTTACAAATTATTTTGCCATACTGAGTTCTTTCCTAAGGGCTACTTAGAGCTGAAATTCAAGCATAAAATAAGAATGAGAAGAAATAATATCACTTAATGTGGCATAAAATATCCATACTTATGGATGCTCCTGGGACATAAATGAAACCATTATTTTATGTATTTTCACTTGTCTTCTGTTTTAATAAATTTTCTAAGTATCAGAACATTTTCACGTTTTAGTGCTCTGAAGCCCACTCACTCTGAATTTTATTTATATTTTTCTTTTTATTGTTTTTTTTTGGTTTGTAAATTTCACACATCATGCACCTTGTTCCTTCTCATCCCCGACCTTTCCTCCAACCCACCTTCCACCCTTGAAAACTCTCCCAACATAAAAAAAAAAAAAAAAAAAAACAGCAGCAACAACAACAAAAACCCATTGTGGAAGCTATTGTGTGTCTCAGTGCGTCTCACAATATTCCATTTTGCCCACACTTTTTTTGCTTGTAAATGTTCATTATAATGACTCCTTGGTCTGGAATAAGGCCTCTGGCTTCTGCTACTTTGTCAATTCTGGAACCTCACTGGGAGTTCTTTGAGATATTCTGTTGTCCTGGGTCATGGAGATCCTGAAGTTTTGAGTCTGTGGAAGTGGCTTCCTCCTGCACTCCAGCAGTTCATCTGTGGGGTATATGTTGGTGCTGAACAACTCAAAGTCCTGATTCTGGGCCTGCAACCCCCACATCCAGGGCCAGTTCTTCTGTGTTACTCAGATAAGGTACAAGGTCTTTTCTCCCAAGTGCTACAGCAGGTAAGGGGCTGGACCAGTTCTCCTCCTCTCATGATCCCATCAGGGCCAACTCTCCCACCTGCTACCTTTGTTGAGGGCATCAAAGAGTGGAGGGGGTATCTCTCTCTCTCTCTGTTGCCAACACCACTGCAAAGCAGACAAAAGGCAGGGCTTTCTCTCCCACACTGACACCCTTGGGATCAGCTCATACACATCCCATATCCAGGACCAGCTTTACTGTGCTGTCCAGGTGAGATGTAGGGCCTGATCTCCTGAGTGCTGTAGGATGTGAGGGGCAGGGACAGTTCTCTTGCTTTTGTGACCCAATTGGTGCCAGATCTCCTATCAGTCACTGGTGGTGAGGGCCAAAGGGAGGGGAGGGGATCTCTCCCTTGCCATCCCATCACCAAGCAGACAAAAGGCAGGACTGGCTCTCCCCCACCTACCAGGGACTGGCTCACCCTCAACACCCACATCCAGGGCCAGGCAGGGTTCTTCCTGGGAGTCCATCTGGTGCCTGTCTGGTGCTGTATTTGTGGTTGTTACAGACTAGCTCCCTGTCCAGGTACCATGGTGCCCAATTGGTATTGGTCTTTGACTTGATTTTTTTCCAGGAATGTTAGGCTACCATTCATTCAGATGTTCATAGGTCATACATACACTGAATGTAGACACAGCTTCTCTCCTTTCTGCCACCTAATGATGCACATGTGACACAGTAGCCACATCTGCAATGCCTCTAGGGCAGCCACACTCAACTTTTAAAGCTTTACTGCTACCATCAACAATTCACATGATCTCCTTTGACATGAAGACCTGTGATTAAATGAAAGACTTGATGGAGATCATCTCACAATGACGTTAGTTAGTATTTATTCTTCAAGCAAAACATTTTAGCTGATTCTGTGGGTTATAGAATGAAATAAAAATACTCCAAGGAGCTTTCATTCCAAGCAGTGAAGTGAGAATTCAAAATGTTACATGGCATTAGGAAACAAAACAAAAGGAGATTTCCCAGGACAGGAGATCTTAAGAGTTTTACACATGGATGTTTCACAGGAATTGATATATGAAAAAAGATTGGACAGAGAAAGAGGGGAGCTTAATCTAGAAAGATGGTGATGTGAATAGATGAAGAATGTCCAAGTGAATACACACATTCACTTTAGGATCCAGCATTCCTGTTAAAAAGTAGAAAAAATTGATTAACTTTGTATTCTAGTAGGTAGACTGTGTATGTTACCAAGACAATAACTTTCTCTCTCAGATGTTTTGTTTAACTCACTTTTAAATACTTCACACATGAAACTGACAAAAATGTACAGGCAAGTACACATGCAGAAACATGTACTCTGTTGTTTAGACTTTTTGGGATTAAGAATACAAGAGGTTAACATTTGTTTTCTTGCTTGAACAGGTTGTTAGATTAGTCATGTAATTCCATCCTCTATTTGGAAATTAAAATTTTAGCCATGAGTGGTAATGAATGCCTTTAAGCCTGTAATCTCAGCAATTGGAAGGATGAGGCAGGCGGATTGCATTAATTTAGATACCAAATTGGGCTACATAGAGAGTCCCAGGCTTGAATAACAAGAGACTGTCTATAAAGAAAAGAAAAGTACCTCCAAGGCCATGCTCTCTTAGAGAAGCTTTAGATCGCATTGGTCTCTGTGAGCTTTGCCATCTTTTAGAAATTTCTTCTCTCCAGTTTGTGTTAGTTTCTATTAAACTAGACTTTTAAAAACAGCAAGCACTTATTTCATATCAGTCCTGGATTCATTGTGCATACTGAAAACTAATTTAGGCTTTCACTGTACTTGCATTTGCTATGAATGTGTGAAGTAGAGTTTTCATATTTTATTTATAATTTGTTTTGATGAAAGGCCTGATTCAAATTATAAATATAACTACAGAAACATTGTTCACAAATTATACCTGATTTCTTATGACATTTTGTTTCTATGAAATAGTGCTGGTGTCATTTAGAAAATGTAATATATATATATATATATATATATATATATATATATATATATATAT
>CAJQZJ010004763.1:11978568-11997799 GCA_907164525.1 Lophiomys imhausi
ATATATATATATATATATATATATATATATATATATATATATATATTGGAAGTGAACGAAGCCAGTTGTTTAGCTTCCAGGTCAACTTTAGTTACAGTTTATATTGTTCTCAACTGTCTAGGCTCCCTCTGGCTGGTAATACAGAATTAGAAAATTCTTAATTTACACCCCCTTTCTTCCCTAAGTTCTATACATTCATGCCTAACCAACTTAAAATCCTACATCGAATGATTTATTCCTTGATTCTATGTTTATTATCTAGCAGTATATCAGTCTAGAATTTCCACTGTCACAATTTTTGAAACATTAATTCTAACACAGAGTAGGATCTATACATTAGTAACTTATATGTGATAAAATTAAACAGATTTCTTTGTCTCTGAAGCTGTTAACATGTCACAGATAGACAGTCTTGAATTATCCCATATTGTGCTATGTGTAAAATGTCTAATGCAGCCAAATGAAAGAAGGAAGGAAGGCGTCATTTTTGTTGAGGTCCAGAGGTTTCACTTTATCATCTCAGAGAAGGTCTGCCTCATGAAACTGCTCACATGGTGGCAGTAAGGTCACCAAACTATAGGGAACCAAGTCCAAGGATGGGCCTTCAGTGACCCAGTTCCTTCACTTAGCCACATCCATTCCATTCTCCCCTTTCATATAGTCTGTTCACATTTTTACTTATCACTGGAGTCAACTAGTCTTGGGCTAGAGCCCCCATGTAGGTGTCTAGAGAAGGTATCACAGACACACACTGAGTTGTTTTATTTGTTTTTAATATCATTGGTATTTCTCCATCCAATCAAGCTTACGAGTGGAGATTAACCATCAGCTCTTCTTCATAAATGCTTAGCACACTTGTTTTCTATTTTAAAGAACAAAATAATACAATTTGACTTTACCAGCTCATTATTTGGGGGCATGCCCAGGAGTACTCTTGCAATTATGCAACATTTATCTCCTTGCCAAGGAAGAATGTCCTTGTCTTTTCTATTCAGTGCTTTTTTAAAAAATTGGAATGGCTCAGATTTGAAAAAAAAAAAAGAAAGAGTAAAGGTACCATTAGATCTGTACTCTTGTACTCTTGAGCTGGAGAATTAGCTCAACTGTTGAAGGCTAGGCTCACAATCAGAAAATAAGATCTGTACTATTAAGGTAGTCAGATCCTGTAATTTCATAGGGAACGCCACTGATTTCTGAAGAGAGTGGCTTCCTCCTGCTCTGACTTTACCATTCTTTCTCTCTAAGTACACAGGTGTGAAGAGGCCAACTCTCTCCAGGTTATGGTTTGAATAAAATAAGCTATGAAACAAGAAGTCAAGAGCCCTCACTGAGAGGAGATGAAACTCCTTAACCTTGTAAGTGGCCTTAAGCAATAAACAATTATTACAACAGAACTGCTGTCCATGTTTACTACACAAACACATACTTTTCTTCTACATAGACAGGTCTTTGACTGAAAACTACATCAGTCATTCATCCACTCCTGAAACAGCTAGTCAATGACGAAGGTCTGAAACTGCTGCTGTTAGGATCAGAGAGACAAAAATACCACCACTAACACACAGAAGAGAAAGGGAGAGGGAGGGAGAGAGCAAGGGGCAGTAGGAAGGAATATTCCCATTTAAAAAAAATCAATCTGAGAAACGTAATTAGAAAAATGAAACGAGTATTTCTTTCAATTGCTTTTAAAGTTTTAAAATTGAAAAATACCCATCTCTAACACAGACTAGAAGCTGTAAATAAGCCACTGTCTGTGTGAATGAATCAAACCACAGGTCAGTATTCTGGGATTCAAGTCAATATATAAGATGTTAGATAAAAAAATAATAATTTTTAAGGCAAAAATATTCACTTGTTAGCAACATGATATACATTAAGAGTCCCCAAGAAAATTACTGGAAACCATTATATGAACAAATAATATGATAAAAGGGTCAGGCATGTAAGCAATGGAAATATCAATAACTTTCAGGCATAATAATTAACTTTTAGTGTGTGAGCTATTTAATCACAAATACTGCAAAAGGACAATAAAAGAATAAATAAGTATATTTAAGAAAATTATGAGACTATACTTCAAAAAAGAAAAGAGATAAATAAATAAAACAAATAAGGAAAGAAGAAAGAAGAAAATGAAAGAAATATTCACATGTCTCCTGTGTAGAGAGATGAAATATTTCTTAAGTGAGGGTACAGGTAGAGCTCAGAGGTTTATTGATTATGTTGTGTGCAAGTCCTGTGTTCAATTCCCAATACACATATAAAAATAACTTATGAAAATATTTAGATGCTAATTTTTCATAATCATCTTGTATACTTCAAATGTCTGTCAGAGAAACAGGGCCAAGAGGGTGAAGAGTGATACTCTAATGTATTTAGAGAAATTGGGAACTGTCCTGGCAGCCCGTTGTCTGTCATTTCTTAGTTTTGGAAGTTGTTGGCTCTGTAATTCCTGTATATTCAGATATATTTATCCTTCTCAGGTCTCTGATAGGGTTGAAGACTAGATAGTTATAGTCTCACAGTTAAGTTTTAAGTTGTTTAGGAATTAAAAGGATGTTCTAGGTGTTGGGAGATGTTTTTAAGTTAGTAATGCAAGTTAGGATGGAAAAGGAGATAGGTATAGAACTTTAAAGTAATTGAGATAGATAGATAATAGAATATTAATATCAGTTGCCAAATAGGTATGGACTGGACGCTGGGAATGTATGCTGCACCATATAATTTTCATAATTATGACCTAATTATTCTTATTGTTTTGTATTGTATTTATTGTTATAAGAAAAAGAGTCTTTTATTGGAATAAAATGGGAAGACATTGGGGGGAAAAAGAAAATCCTTAAATTAAAAAAGAAAAAGCAGATAGAATGGTGAGGGGGAAGAAGGTAGGAGGGTGGGGACTCTGATTAATATGTAACTTGAAGAAATACATAAATGTTAAAAGAAAAGAAAAAGGGCATGTTGCCACTCAGTGAGCTACCATATTAGGTGATAAGAATTCTAGGAAGAAAAAGTACATTTTATCATTAAAGAAATAATTATTCATTCTATCTTTTTACCACATCTTAAGGATCACATGTCTTTCAAAGGAGTGAAATCACCTTGGCCAGGTGATTGATCTGCCAAACTGGATTAACTCTTAAAGGAGGTGACAATGATTTGTCTCTACTTACAGGTAGATTCCATTCTTTTGGCTAGGAAGAGGCTGTTTTCATTATTGGACTTTCAATACTATGGCAATAAATTTTAACATTTTATGATGTTTTGTAATAATGTTTATGTATCAGAAAATAACAAGTGTACAACCATAAAAGCTAATTTTTGACTAGGGGCATAATATCACATTTCCTAGACTCAATAAAAGTTGTTTACTTAGTTCTTTATAATTTATATTTGAGTTGTTGATTGTTTTTCCATTAAATCAATCACAGATAAGCAAATATCTATAAATATATAGTTATGTTCTTAGAATTCTGTTTTTCAAGAAATAATATTTTCATTTAAACTTTGACCCCCCCCCAGTGTATAATACCGTCTACCCAATTGTATTCTCACCACCCTGATTACATCTGCATTTTAGTCACTTATAATATTTTCACTTATATAATATAATATTTAATATTATAATATAAATGTAAATATTCATTGTGAAATATAATATTTCACAAATTTTATGGTTTGTAAACTTAATATACTATGAAATAGAATATAAATGAAAAAATCAATATCCTTTGAAATTAAAGAGGAAAAAATAAGAATGACAAAACTTTTTGTCTTGAACCAGCACTATAAAGACAAATGAGAGATTAAAATAATACTGTAAATTCAGGCAAAAAGTAAACATGTTCTTTGTACAAAGACTTATGACTAATGAAGGAAAATTCATAGTTTCCAACAGAAAGCTGGAGTAGAACTGGGGCTGCTGTCAGGAGCTGACTTGTCTCAATATCAAAAAAACCTTAAGATAACATCTTTGAATGCTATGTTCTACAGATCTCTTAAGGTTTTAGAAGAACACCTATCTATCTCCATATATTTGGTTAAGCAAATGTTGCTTGTCTCTTAGCAACTTGATTTCTGATTAGCTTAGAAAACATCTGGGATATACTATGCTAGTACTTTGGCCTTTTGATAGCAACTGTTACAAACTGTTTAGGAAAATTAATAAATGCCTTTTTT
The DNA here is from genome assembly GCA_907164525.1 of Lophiomys imhausi. Classification (NCBI taxonomy): domain Eukaryota; kingdom Metazoa; phylum Chordata; class Mammalia; order Rodentia; family Muridae; genus Lophiomys; species Lophiomys imhausi. Next base: position 11,982,748 of record CAJQZJ010004763.1, read on the forward strand.
CTTTTTATTAATTTTTAAAAGTACTTCTTTAAGAATTTCATGCAATGTATGTAAAAACCTATCTCCTTTCCCTATCCAACCAATGTTGTATCCTGGTTTTTGTTGTTGTTTGTTGTTTTGTTTTTGTTTTACACTCATGAAGTCCACCTTGTGTTCCCCCACATTCTTGGGTGTGTGGCTGTCCACTGGAGAATGACTGACTTACCAGGGGGTATTCTCTTTAGGGAAACTGACTCTCCCTTACCCTGTAGCCATCAATTACCAATAAGTTCATGCCACCTCTCCTCTTCATTCTGAGATTTTGTTTGGTTTAATTTTGTGCAGTTCTTATTCATATTGTCACAGCTACTGTGAGTTTGTATGCTACTGTGAGTTTGTATGTGTAGCTACCCTGTTGTGTCTAGAAGATACTGATTTCTTTTATTCCCCACTACTCTGGTTCTCACTTTCATTCTGCCTTCTTTTCTGCAATGATACCTGAGACTTGAGAGGTAGGGTGTTACACAGCAATCTTAAATATGGCTAAGAATTTCACAGTCTTATTTTCTTTGTACCTTGACCAGTTGTGGGTTTCTGTGTTAATACTATTTACTGCAAATAAAAATTTTTGATGAGACTTGCAATATGCATTATCCTACAGGTATTAGAATAAGCCATTAGGAGTTGATTTAATATTATGCCTGCTTAGTCACAGTTTGTTGACTCAACAATAGTGCCAGGTTTTACCTTATGGAAAGGGACTTAAATAAAACAAGAAAGAGATTGGTTACTCCCATGCATGATATTTGTGCTAGTATGGCACCAGTGGACATGTCTTATAGATTTGAGGGTTCCTAACTGGGTAGGAATAATGATTACTTTCTTCTCAGGTATCCTGCAAGTACCTTTTAGCACTATGAAAGGTAGACAGTGGAGATGAAGATTCCAGTTTAGTACTAGCTTGATATTTCCATGTTGTATGATGGAAGTACATGTAGCTTCAGGAATAGAGTTGTACTGCCAGGTTCTGGAGGGGAACCAATAGCATTGACAATAGCTAGTAGTGTTTGAGGGTCTGTTGGGAGCTGGCCATTAGCTCCAAAAGAACTAACCTGCACCTGGCATAGGACTTTTTATTTTTTACACTGTGGTGTCCTGTCAGGCATCATTGCCCATTTTTCTAATAGAAAAACATACCTTCCCCTCTCTTCTGTCCATATCTTTCTTAGTAATCTTTAACACATTGGGGTTATTGGTTCTCTAATCTTTTCTCTCCACCGTGTGGGTACTAATTTGCCTGCTTTACTCAACAGCATGACTTTCTTCCCGTTCTCCATTCTCCTTTTCTTGGCAGTTGCTGATATTTACAGTTTGCCTGCCTCAGGATTTCCTTTTAGACTCTAATAAAATTGTCCATGAGCATGCATTTTAGTCTTCTCTTAAATTCTTTTATTAGTGAGACTAAGACCCCTAAGAGTAGATCTTAATTTTCTCTATTATCGTTGTAAGCCATCTATACAGAGAAAACTTTTTCAAGCATGTGTTTTCCTCTTCTATTCTTTAAGTTAAAAATAAGTTGTATACTTGATATTAATTTTTTCAGTTGATTTTAACATTATAAAGATGGCTATTATGGAGTTAAACCCTGGACATGCATGCAGTTTCTTGATTTGAAGGTGAAATCTCTTTCTTTCATCTTTAAATCCTTTGATTTTTTTCCTGGACAGTAGGCTCGGTTGAAGTTCAGGAAAATGAGTATGTAAATGAAACATTCTTGCCCACTTGTCTAAGCAGACAACTGAGCCAGGGTTGGGGTTCATAGATCACAAATTATTAGAGGAACAGCCACATTCCAGTTATGCAGTGAGACAACTTGCCTTATCTTTAAGACTGATGTTTTCTTAGCAATACTGACAGAACTGAAAACAGTGACATTGTTACTTTATACAGTAGTTACTGTTGTTGGCCACTCGACATTTGTTAGTTCTCATAAGCAAAGGCTAAATTTCTTTGTCATGATTAAAACCCTGATGGGGTAGTGTTAGGCATTCTAAATGTTAATTGATCCTGCTTGCTGTCTGTTTCTTACATTGACTCTGATTGGCTAAATAAAATGCCAAGGCCTGAGATTGGGCAAAGACAGAGAAAGGTGGGACTTCTGAAATTAGAACAGGAAGGCTGCGTTTTAGAGGATTAAAGCATTCCAGCCAGCAGCAGGAAGAAGGAGGCACACACCATGGGTTAGGAAAAAGAACCTCATTCCACATGGCCAGAAACATCGATCGGCATATCGTGGAGAATGGCAGTCCAAGGGGATGTATGTATATATGGGGTCATATTTGGGTAATAGAATTAAGAGCTAGCTTAGATGGGCTAGGATTGCACAATTCAGGCCAAGGCTTGTTAAAATCCATGTGGCCTCTGTGTGATCATTTATAATGGATGGTTAAGGATTAGCTGCTGAACCAATTAAATATCACATAAATACTAATAAAACAATAATATAATTACTGGTAAATAATTTAATTATTTCTACAAATGGCATCCAACGTAATTTAATTAATTTTTTTTTAACAAAACCCCAACCTTTCCTTCTTTCTTTCTTTCTTTCTTTATTTCCTTATTTATTTTGGTTTTTCAAGACAAGGTGTCTATGTGTATCCCTGGCTCTCTGGGACTCACTTTGTAGACCAGACTACCCTTGAACTCACAGAGATCCATCTGCCTCTGCCTCTTGAGTGCTGGGATTAAAGGTGTGTACCACCATGCCCAGCTCAACTTCACTTTTATTGTCAAAAGTAGAGTGCTCAATAAGGTTCCCATATAAAATCAGAAGGGATATATAAAACAACAGATAGTTGTTTGCAAGTTGCAACACAGAAATATAAGAAACACACACACACACACACACACACACACACACACACACACACACACAAAACAAGGCATCATGACTCCTCAAAAAGATTAGAGACCTCCTCAGCTGTTGAACTCCAAGATACTAGAATAAATAAAATGTTAAATGAAAAATTCAAAAGTTTTCAAATAAAAATAATCAGTAACTTGAAAGAGAATACAAACAAGTAAATGAAACCCTAGACCTGGAGAGGAAATGCAGCAACAAAGAGGAAAATGGCTGAGAAAATAAGCAATGTGAATGAAAATGTCAGCAACATGGAAGACAAATTTATGAAGAAAATTAGATTTTGAAATTAAAAAATAGAAATGTTGTAAATGAAAAACTCAAGGAATCAAATTAAAAAATACAATGGCAAGAATCATCAATAGACTTGACCAAACAGAGAAAAGGTCAGGAGGTGTAAAGGACAAGGGTGAGGTAATACCATATTTAAATGTCAGTATGGAACAAAAAGGAACATAATTTTAATGTCTAATATTCTGGACTACAATCAAGAGATCAAACCTAAAATACCACAAGATGGCTGAGATAAATGTTGAAGGTATAAAGAATATATGTAGCAAAGTTATGGTAGAAAATTCCCAAATCTAGAGAAAAATGGGCACTCAAACACAACAGACATCTAGAAGTTTAAATAGATATAAATATGAACAAAGTTATATATACATATTAAAGTTAAAATGTCATAAAACACAAAGAGAAAAATGATACTCAAAGCTGTATGGGTAAAAATGGTAGATCACAAAACAAATACAAAAGCTCAAACAAAAAAAAAAAATACCAGAATAACATCAGATCTCTCATGAGCAATATTAAAAGCTAGGAAATTGTAGGATGATATCTTTCAAGCCATAAAAGTAAATCATAGCCAACCAAAAGTGATATATGTTCAGGAAAGTTTTTAAAATTGTCTGATAAATATGGACATTTCAAAACAATCACAAAAACAATGAATGATCACAAAGCCAGCACTGCCAAAGACACTTAAAGAAATACTCTATCCAAAGGAGGAAGAAAGACAGTTTATTCTCAGAAGACAAGATAGGATACATCCTATGAAGTGAATGCCTGGACAAAGGATAAATAATGTCCAATATAGTGAATCATCAAATTCATAATTCTAAGAATAGTAGAAGAAAAAAAAGACAAGCAATAATTCAACCAACTAGAAGACAGCACCAATGATTCTCAACTGTTTCCCAAAACAGGAAAGAAAGACTATCAAATACATTCCATAAAGGCAATATTACCCTGACTCCACAATTGAATAAGGAGTCAATAAAAAAGAAAGTGAAATGTTCAAAAAATCATTGACCACCAAGTTCATGAATGCAATAAGAAAACCATCCACTATGACTGTTGGAAGAACCTACTCTTAAGGTTGCAGTCAACCATGACTGAAAATCCTTGAGCTTGGAGCTATATGGAACACTCCCTGTGTCTGTGGGATTCTTTTTCTCTGCCTGACCTCATCTTGCGAGTGTCTGTAGGCACAGATGCCTCTAACCATATCTGGGGTGTGACCTTTGGCAGTTCCTTGCTTCTCTTAAGATAATTAGGTACTTTGTTCCCATTCATATGATAGGACTGTGCTGTCAAATGCAAATATAATATTCCTGATACACTTAGATCAGCCAATGGAGCCAATGGTGTGCATCTACCCTGGGAACCCCCCACTCACTCCCCAAGGACTATATAGCCTTTGCTCACCTACCTCACTGAAGGAGTTTCCAGAGGTCATTCTGTTGTGCTCATGGCCATCCAAATCTCTGCCCCCTGCCTCTGCTCCCTTTGTCCTGCGGGACCAATGGCCATGATTCCAGGGTGGCCAGGGAGATGCACATATGACCATGCTAGTTTATTCCACAGAGGCAAGTTTGGCTTGCCATATCACATATTGATATTCAATGTCACATATTGATACAGAAAACAATAAGGGCCTGCCCTTAGAGGCATTGCAGATATGGCTGCTGTGTCGTGTATGCATCAGTAGGTGTCAGGAGAGAGGCTATGTTTATATTCAGTCCTCTGAGCTATGAACATCTGAATGAATAGTAGCCTAACGTTACTTGAAAAAAATCAAGTAGGAGCCTATGACAACCACCAGTCCAGCACCAGGAAAGCACCAGATAGGCTCCCTTGACAGGAAGCTAGCCAGAGACTAGAACCCTGCCTGACCATGGATGTGGGGGTTTGTGTGTGAGTCAGCTCTGAGGAAGTGAGTGTGGGAAAGCCAGTCCTACCTTTTGTCTGCTTTTCCATGGTATTGGCGAGGGAACGATCCCCTCCCTTCCCTTTGCCCTCACCACCAGTTGACCCTGCTCCCACCACATGCTGCAGCACTTGAGAGAGCAAACCCTGCACTTCAGCAGCTTATCCATGGGGTATATGTTATTGTGGGTCAACTCAAAACCCTGATAATGAAGAGGCCAATTCCATGGACCCAAAACTACAGGATCTCCATGAGCCAGTATAACAACAGCATATCTGAGAGGAGTCCCAATGAAGTTCTAGTATTAGGAGAGTTAGCAGAATCCAGAGGCCTCTAACTAGACCAAGGAATCATTATAATGAACATTTGCAAGCAAAAAAGATGGACAAAATAGAATATTGTGGGAATAACTGAGGCACACTACAGTTTCCACAATGAGATTATTTTTTATGTTGGTAGATATTTCAAGGGTGGAGGGTGGGTCTGAAGGGAGGTGGGAGATGAGAGGGAACAGTGTGTATGATGTGAAATTCACAAAATAAGAAAAACAATAAAAAGAAAAAAAATCAATAACTGTAATAGTGACCATAAATAAAAAAGGACAAAATCATATGAGCACCTCAATTGATGTAGAAAACCAGGACCAGGAGGAAAAAATTACACATAATAATACTACACATGAAAAAAATCTATAACAAATATAGATATGAAAAAACCAATATTCCTATAAAATTTGCAATGAGAAGTTTCCACTCTTATTCAACTCTTGTTCAAAGTATCAACCAGAGAAAAAGAAAGAAAAAAAAAATGGGATGCAAATAAAAAAGAAACAAGTCAAACCTGTGCAGACATGATGATTTTGTGATAAAAGAATCAAGACCAGAAAACCCTTAGAACTGATGCACAAATTCAGAAAACAAGCAGGATACAAAGTCAGCTTACAAAAATCAGTAGCTTTTCAGTATATCAATAATAAATTTCCCCTGATGGAAATGAGGTAAAAAAAAATTCCCACCAACCATATCTTTTAGAAAACACTTAAGAATAAACCTGGCCAAAGAGATGAAAGTCCTATATAATAAAACATTTTGGATACTAAAGAAAGAAATTGAAAGTATATCAGATGATGGAGAGATGTCTTTTTTGTGTGAAAATGACTATATCACCAAGAACAATCAATAGACTCAATGCATTCCCCATCGAAATTCTCATTATTATGTTTTCCAATGGAATTGAAAAGCATTCCCAAGGTTTACATGAAAGCACAAAGACTTCAAGTAGCCACAGTGATCCTGGCTAGAGAGAAGCATCACAATTCCTGTTCTGAACTTAAAGTGACAAATAAGAACAAAACCAAGAAAATACGGTACTGTCACACAAAAAACAGGCATGTAGATGGAATAGTACTAACGACTCCAAATCTAAACCCACATACCTCCAGATAAATTCATCAAAAATATATATTGGAGAAAAAGAAGTTTCTTCAATAAGTAGTCCTGCAAAAATTGGATTCGCATACCTAGCAGAATGACACTAGATACACATCTCTCATTGAACACAAAAATAAAAGTGGGTTAAAGACTCAAAGCCTTGACACTGCTGGAAGAAAACATAGGGAAGACCCTTCAGGTTATAGACAGAGGCAAGCATTTTCTGAACTGGACACTTGAAGTACAAGAAACACTCAGAAAAATTGACAAATGGGATGGTATGGCATTCACATGATGCTGCACAGCACAGGAAATGATCAAAGAAGTAAAGATACAGCTTACATTTAGAGATGGGGGGCATTGCCAATTAACATTGGATGGGATTAAAATACAGAATATATGAGACACGTTAAAAATTACATACCAATATTAGAAATTATCCAACCAATAAACATGGTTAAGTATTTGCACAGTGTTCTTAAAGGAAAAAATGCAAATTGATGATGAACGTTAGAAAATGTGCCTAACACCTTTAGCCATCAGGGAAGTACAAATTTAAAATGTTATGAAATTCCTTTTAACCTTAATTAGAATGACTATTGTGAAGAAAAATAATGACAAGTACTGGCTAAGGTTTCAGAACATAGAGTATATGCTATCGGGAATGTACACTTACAGCCACATAGAATACAGGATGGACATTCTTCAAAGAACGGAAAATAGAACTGCCATGTGGCCGAGTTATATCAACCTCTGTATGTGCTAGGATTCAAGCCAACATAGCAGACACATACACATCCATGTTTATTGCTTCACAAGTCACAATAGCCAGGAAATGGAGACAGCATAGAGGAATGTATAAAGAAAAGATTTCATCTCACACCTGTCAGAATGGCTAAGATCAAAAGCTCAAATGACAACACATGCTGGCGAGGGTATGGAGAAAGGGGAACCCTCCTCCGTTGCTTGTGGGAGTGCAGCTTGTGCAACCACTATGGAGGTCAGTCTGGCGATATCTTTGAAAACTTGGAATAGCTCTGCCTGGGGACCCAACCATACCACTTCTGGGAATACATCCAAATGACTCCTCACCAAATCACAAGGAAGTTTCCTCATCTGTATTCATAGCAGCCTTATTTGTAATAGCTAGAAACTGGAAACAACCCAGATGTCCCTCAACTGAAGAATGGATTAAAAAACTGTGGTACATGTACACAATGGAATACTACTCAGCTATCAGAAACAATGAAATTATGCAATTTGCAGCCAAATGGATGGAACTGGAGAAGCTCATCCCGAGTGAGCTAACCCAGACTCAGAAGGATGCACATGGCATCTAGTCACTTATAGCCAGATTTTAGTTATATAGTACATGATATCTGTACTACAACCAAAGCACCAAAGGGAATATGGACATAAACTTTTTCTTTTTCTCCCTGTCAATGAGACACTTTCCCTAGTGGTGCTTCCTTGTAGGCCTCCAGTGTGTGAGGAGGCTCTTGGCCCTCATATGACTGCTGAACTGGGGCAGGGACTGTTATGTAGGGACACTCCACTCCAGAGGAGTGGGATGGAAGGGATAGGGTATAGAGGATGGGAGGGCGTGACTGGGAGGGGTGGAAAGAGGACACTATGATCTAGATGTAACCTGAAGCAATAAATAAATAAATTTTTTTAAAAAAGAAAAGATACGGTTTTATTTAACTATAAAAATCACATTTTCAGCAAAATGGATGCAATTGGAAATTATTGTTAATCAAAGTAAGAGTGACTGAGAAAGATAAAGATAATGCTTTTCCTTATATGTTGATCCTATAGTGAAAATAACATGTTTATGTGTATGTGATGTGTGTGTGTGTGAAGAAATCCTTGAGAGACAGAGAGAGAGAGAGAGAGAGAGAGAGAGAAAGAGAGAGAGCTCTGAAGGGAGGAAAGAAACAAAAAAGTAATGAGAAATCCCTGTGTCTTTAAGGCAGAAGAAACAACTTTGTGGGGAATAAAAGATCCAAGCAGAGGAAAGAAACAGAGGTACAGGGAAGAGCCATGAAGTAAGGGGGGATGAGTCACAACAAAATACAATGATCTATGTGTATGAAAAGCCACAGTGATGCCTGCTACTTTGTATGTGAACTTTTAAAAATTAATTGAAGAAACATATTTAGAAAGTTTGTAGTTTCCATCCATCATCTCTTGGAATGCCTCTAATCATATGAAGAGTTTCAATCATCTGACTGGAAAAAGAAAAAGTCCACAAAAGAGAAAAAAACCCTCAGATGATGATAATTTATAAAGAGAACAAAAGGAACCCAGCCAATCCTTTGCTGTGGGTGACAGATTTGTGGGGAAAGCCATTTTGCATCCTCTCATGCTTGCTTTGCTGCTTCAGCTAACATCACCTAGACGAACCAGATACTTGCCTTTCCCTGGTGACACTTACCCAGATAGCAGAATTGTTTCATTTTCCCGTTGTTCAATATTGGATGCTTCACTACTCAGTAGCAGGTAGCAGAAATGCTAAAATGCTAAGTGAACCAGATGTGGCTAATAGTGTGAGAAGGTGTTTGGAGGGTTAGAGGCTATAGGTATGCCATATTCATATTTTTCCACTTCTCTTACTCATCTCTAAAATATAATGACAATGAGAGTAACAGGAGGAGAAAGCCTGTATGTTAGGACTACAAACAAGAAAGATGGTCAGGCTGCTGCTCATATTTGTCAAAATAATCCTGCACTCTTCTGCCTACCCCTGCAGTCCTTACAATGGAACTAATTTTGTTTTTTTTTTTTTAATGTTAGAATTGTCTGTGAAATATGCTCCATCTCCCAGCTGAAAACAGTTCAGAGAAGGCAGCAGGATTTTAAATACATGTCAAAATTTCAGAACAGGGAACAACTCATAATTGCATGTATCAGCATCAGGTTTCAATTGCAATGTTACTAATAATGAAGAATGTATCTCTATTTTTATATCTTTTTTCTATGCTTTTATATATATCAAAAATGAACAAATAAATAAAATTATGACATAGTACATCAAATGTCTCAATTTTGTCATTATTGATCTTGAATACTGGGTGAATCATTTAATGAACCTCATTGAGCCTTGTTCTCTTCAGCTATAAAATAGGATTAAACCGTGTATCTGCCTTGTACTCTTGCTGGGAAGTATGAAGCACGTTGTGGTGGTTTGAATGAGAATGGATCTCATAGGCTTATATGTTTGAATATCTGGCCATAAGTTACTGGAACAGTTTGGGAAGGATAAGTAGGTGTGGCCTCATTAGAGAAGGTGTGTCAATGGGGGTGGGCTTTTAGGTTTCAAAAACCAATGCCAGGTCCAGTCTCTTTTCTCCCTCTCTCCCTCTCTCCTTTTTTCCCTCTCTCCATCTCTCCATCCCTTTTTCACACTTCTCTCTCACTCCTTCCCTCCCTCCCCCTATTCCTACAACTTAAGGATCAGTTGTGGGTTCTCAGCTACTGCTCCAGCATTATGAATGCCTGCCTGCTGCCATGATCTCCACCATGATGTTCATGGACCCACCCTCTGAAACTGTAACCAACCCCCTTACTAACTGCTTTGTTTCAAAAATTGCATTGGTCACAGTGTCTCCTCACAGCAATAGAACAAAAACTGACACAGTGTTCATTTGTGTACACAAAGAAAGTTCTTGGTAAAGGTAGTTATAATTACTTCTCTGGTATTAAATTTTTATTTTTCACCTTCTTTTTTTTTTACTTTTAATTCCTTTTATTTTTTTTTTTTTTTAGAACACCAAGTTACTTTTTTATCTGGCACACAAAGCACAGCAGAAGTAATCTTGTAGAAAACTCTCTGATGATACAAACACAGAACAGAGTTCTAAAATAAATATAAAATACCATGGGAACAGTCTGATTTTCAAACTCTTATGTGGCTTAGAAATGGTGTCTGTCAAGATAATTCAGCCTACTTCCTAAAACATCTCATTGGTGTCCTTTGAAACATTAGCAAAAATACATTAAAAATGAAGTTTTCTAATGAAATGGATCTTATTTTATGGTTGTTCATATATCCCTGGCCATTCTAAGGTTTCTTTAGATGGTCCTACACCTGCCATTAAAAGCAGCAGTGTAGACAGAATGCTGTCCAAAAAGGACAAGACCTGGAAGCAGGTAAGTCGACAGCCTAGCTCTGCCAAGACAGGGTAGGTAAGTCCTTCATAACCCCTGCTCTACAATCAATGTTTGTCAGAGAAGCGTGGCCAAAGGACTGAAGAGCAATGCTGTAATGTATGGAGAGAAAATGGGAACTGTCCAGGTAGCCACTGGTATGTCATTTCTTAGTTTGGGAAGCTGCAGACCCTGTACTTCCTATAAAATCAGATATATTTTTCCCTCTCAGGTCTCTGAGGTGATTGAAGAACAGATAGATAGATAAAGTCTCATAATTAAATTTTGAGTTGTTTAGGAGTCAAGAGAGTGTTATACATCTAAGAAGATACTTTTAATATTGTGTTGCAATTAGTATGAATGTTGAGTCAGATATAGAACTTTAAACTCATGGAGATGTTTAGATAGTAGAATGTTAAAGTCAGGTACCAAATACATATGGACTGGTCATTGGGAATGTACGTTAAGCCATATAACCCTCATAACTGTGGCCTAATTACCTCTGTTGTACTGTATTGTATTTATTATTATAAGAGAAAGAGCCATTTGTTGGACTGAAAGGAGAAACTGTAGGGGGAAATAAGATATACCTTAAAATTAAAAGAAAAAAAAAGGGAAGAGGATGGGGGCTTGAGGGTGGGAGGGTGGGACTGGAGGGGGAATAGGGAGGGGACTGCGATTGAGATGTAACTTGAAGAAATAAAAAATAAAGGAAAAAAATAAATCATAAAAAAAGCAGCAGTGTTTCTATCTGACCATTGAGGAAACATCCAGTTGAACTTGGAGATTTTTATCTGAGCATATGGCAGAGAAGTGGGAGCTAACACTTATTCTTGTTTGCTTTGTTCAGGTTGATGTATTCATGGAACTTTAATATTACTCAAAATAAAGTACAGAAACAGCACAAAGAATTTGACTATTTTTGACTGCTGTCTGATCCTGGTGTTGATGGAAAACTGGCAATGACAGCATAGCAACACAGACTAATGGCTTCAGAGTCCTGCAGTTGGAGCCTTTTCATAACCCACTGGTGGCTGTTAAGTTCCAGATTGGCTACTGACTAGATGCCAATCATCATCCACTATCATTTTCCTCTTAAGTATAAATTAACTTGACTGTTAACCATCTCTCTGTATCTCTTTCAACATAGCTCTTATTTCAGAATTAATTCAGATAGAGTATCATTATGTGTATGTGTATGTTTTTCCCAGACAATATATTTAACTAAGAAAATCATGCAAAGACAATATGTTGAATTGAGAAAAAGAAAATAATCATAAGAGTTTTAACTTACTTGCCAAGAGCTCGTGTGTGCTTGTTGGAATTGGGCCATGATTTTGACTCTGTGTTCTCTATTAACCAGCAAGAGTTAAAAAAAAAAAGAACACACAATTTAGGGGATCATTAAGCTACAAGTGACCTTATTAATAGTCAGAAAACCAATAATGAAGTAACAACTAGAAGGAAACTGCATTGTGAGACTCTTCTCCCCAGTAAGTACGGTCATGCTTTTCCAAGGGCAATTTCTTATTTCATCAAAACAGAGCCTTGAAAGAACTTATGTATGGGAGTAAGATGTACTACAGTACATTCAACCAAGAGTTTGCTAAGATTGTGACTGAAGCCAAGAACTCAAGTTCCTGGAAGGACTTCATTCCTTTCAGGTAGTCCTCAACCAATTACAAAACTTTCAATGAAGTTGTTTTAGGAATTATATGGCAATTACATGTTACAAGTTCCATTTTGAATTGTGTCAGCAGAGCTGGCAAGGAACATCACTCTGCTTTTGTGGGAGCTGAGTTTCAGGACGACTGGGATGAAGCAGGAGCTAGCTTGCGAGAATCAACTGAGGGCGGGGCAAGAATTCTTCAAAGAAAACCAGAATAGTATATGGAGATAGAGACATATGTGAGTTCGAACACAACACCAAAACTAAACAGAAACATCTTTCTAATAAAAGAGAACTTACCCTAAAGAGAAAATATTAATTTAAAAGTATAGAAAAATCAACAGAGTGGGAATAAACATATGTATGATAGGAAGCTATAGTTCTGAAGGGGATAATGTTACAAATAAGATTATAAGGACCTGCAACATTTTTTCAAATGTTCAAATAATGCTAAATTATTTTTATTAAAATATAAGAGTAGTATTTAAGTAAAGAAAAACTAGGTTAGGCATTTATTTTATAAGTCATGAAAGAAAACACTGAAATGAGAAAAATAATTAAGAATAAACATTCTATGGATTAGTAATAAGTTTAAGTCCACATTGAGGTGAACAAGCATAGAATAGCTTTTGGAGCAGGCAAAATAGCCAAACCTCACTCTAGCCAGGCAGGTAGAGGGAATTCACTCTGAAGGAAGGCTTGGAAAGAAAGTGGCTTCAAGGTCTAATAAACATTTTTTTCCCACACAGTTTTTAGAAAAAAAATTCTGAGCATTTAGTTCGTTTAAAACATAAAAAATATTTCAGGTTTTTGATAATGTGCAATATCAATTTGTCTTCAAAACATCTAGTTTTCCCCCTTCTGGTCTAACCTACATATTGCATACTATATCCTTTGATACTGATAATCAAAAGATACCTTGCATGAAATTGTTTTTCTTGATTAACATTGAACCAATTTTCATCCAAGGAAAATTTATTCAGAACCCTTTATTTTCTTTTTCTTCTCTCTACTAATTTTAATATAAACCAGTCCAGAATATTTCAGTTTTCTCATCATATAAGTTAACTGGCAAATGACCTTGATGTTTTCATTGTCTACAAAACATGTGTTTTCATGTCCCTTTGGCCCAGCCTGGCCCTACCTAAGTTCCCTGTTTGCTAATGCTTTCTTAGGCAAGGGCTGACTCCCAGAATTAATGTGCATTAATTAACATCAACAATATTAATTAACATTGGCAATAATTTAAATATATTTAAATAAATAACAAATTTATATAAATAATTATATAAATAATAAAAATAAACATTTCTATAGAATAGGAATAATGATCAATAAGAGACAAAACTTATTTAATTTGGAAGCATAAAATTTACTAAAATGATTTTCCAAATGTACTGTTAGTTTAATTAATATAAAAATGAAAGGAATAAAAATCTACTCTATTGTACAAGTAAGAATAGTGACTATGTGCCTGAACATATGCACATATACACATAAAAATAATCTAAAAAATAAATATGTCTAAAAAAAATTGAAAACAACCAATGTTGGGCCTATCACAGAGCTGGATGCTATGCATGTATTTCCTAGCTTCATTGCTTTCTGCATTTAGGTTTTCCTGTTAGCTGTACTCTCATATACCCTCTTTCTTTGATAGATAATATTGTGGTTCTATTTTCATTTGAAAGAAAGCAATATAAATTAATGTAATATTTAAATTACATGTGATAGTCTATCAAATTATAATTTTTCTTCCATATACAACTTATGAACTATCAGGACTAATGTCCATTGTTTGCCTAATGATGTCTGGTTTGTTTTAATATGTTTTCTTGCTGCCAATTTAGCATATATTGCATATTCAAAAGATAGCAGCAGAGGCTTTTTTATTACAGAATAACTGGGCTAGAATATATGAATTGTATGTACACTTAGAAATACTTACATCTTCTAAAAACTAGCTTCTATTTTGAAAAGGAAGCAGACATTTTTATATTGAAGTTAGACTTCTGACTACAGCATATAAAAATGTCAGGAAGGTTTAAAATTTCATACAGAAAATAGAAATATCTGAGTGGAGACTCAACATCCCATACTGAATGTCTGAATAATGGATTAACCTTAAAAATCATAGTTAAAATGGCATAAGTTAAGAAAAGCCATAATGGGTTAGGAAGGGGGTATAGTGACCAGAAAATCTTGTTGATTTTGACATTTATTTTGTATGTGTATATGTGTGCCCTAACTGTTTATTTGTGTACCGTGTATTCAGGTACCCACAAACACCAGGAAAGGACACTAGATCCCTGGAGTTGAAGTTAGACATATTTGTGAACTGGTTAAGGTGCATGCTAATTGTTGAGCCTTGTCTCCAGTCCCTCAGTTCTGGTTCTTTTGCTCCTTGTGTCTGAGCTGGCTGAAAGCAAAGCAGGGAGCCCAGCAATAGCAGCTGGAGTAGAGCTATTGGTGAGCTTAACCTCCATCTTCCAGAGCTTAGCTGACCTCCTCAGAGACTGAAAAGGATGAGAATTCTGTTTTTGTAGAGGAAAGCATTGAGAACACTTGTTTAGTACTACACATTACTTGCACTTTCAAAAGATATTGCGGTGTTTTCTCATCTTTTTTTTTTTTATATGAGTACTTTATTTTTTTTCTTCAAGTTACATCTCAGTCACAAACCCTTCCCTATT
>CAJQZJ010004763.1:12007799-12034976 GCA_907164525.1 Lophiomys imhausi
TCTCTGCTGAAGTTAAAGGCATGGGTTAACACCACATTTCTCCTGTATTTTACCTTAGCTCTACGTTTTTTCGACACTTGGAGGTTTATAAAACCAGGTTGAACGGCTATATCCTTTATTTTATTTACAGTGTTTTAACGTTGTTACCTGCTTTTTTTTAATTAATAAATTTATTTGTTGCTACAGGTTACAACCTTATCATATTGTCCTCTTTTCCGGCTTCCCAGCCCCACCCTCCCATGCTCTACCCCCTGACCCTTCTGTCTTGATCCTCTGGGGTGGAGTGTCCCTGCATAACAGTCTCTCACCACAGATCAGGAGTCATATGAGGGCCAAGACCCTCTTCATACACCAGGGGCCTACCAGGCAGTACTGCCAGTGAAAGGTGTCTCCTTGCTACGGGGGGAAAACTAAAAAAAAGACCAACAGACACACAAACCCACAAAAACAAAGAACAACAACAAAAAAAAAAGAGAGGAAAAAGAAAAAGAAAAAAAAAGGGAAAGGAAAAAGAAAAAGAAATGAAAAAAAATTATGACCATGTTCCTTTTGCTAGAGAGCTCCAAGAGTCCTGCTGAAAAAAGTGCTGGCCATCATTTGATGGCCAGATTTCCCTGAAGCAGAAAGAAGCGGTGAGCAAAGAAAGCCTGAGCAAGACACCAAAAGGCCAAGGACTGGACCCTGTGGCTCAGCTTTTGCCTGGAGGGGTTTGATCTGTCTGATCAGTGGCCTAGGGGAAACTGTGCCTGGCTTTAAGGACTGAGGCAGAGCTGCTGAGTTCCTGATTCAAAAGAAGTAAGTTGGCCTGCAGACGGCTGGGGTCTCCCACAGAAAAGAAAGCATGAAGCCTTATTTAAGGTGAGACTGCAATAACCAACTTACCCTGAGGAACCTGCATCTGAGAGATCCAGAAAAAGGACTGCTAAGTACGTTTTCTCATCTTGAAGCTGCAAAGATCTTGTACAGACTCTCATTCCAAGAGGTCCCTTTTTTTAATTTTTAAATTAAAAAAAAATTTCTTCAAGTTACATCTCAATCACAATCCCCTCCCTACTCACCTCTCTGGTCCCACCCTCCCACCCTCTTCCCCCTCACACCTCCCCATCTGCTTCCTTTTCTTTTTTTTTTTTTTGTTTTTGTTTTTGTTTTTTTAAGTTTAAGGTATAATGGCTCTTTCTTTTATAACAACAAATACAATACCAAACAACAATAATAATTAGGCCACAATTATGAAAATTATAAGGCATAACATGCATTCCCAATGGCCAGCCCATATGTATTTGGCAACTGATTTTAACATTCTACTATGCATCCATCTCCATGAGTTTAAAGTTCTATATCCAATTCAGCTTCCATCCTAATTTGTATTACCAACTTAGAAACATCTTCTTAGTTCCAGAACACCCTCTTAATTCCTAAACAACTCAAAATTTAACTATGAGACTACAACGATCTAGTGTTTAACCCCATCAGAGCCTGAGAAGGATAAATATATCTGATTATACAGGAAGTGCAGGGCCAGCAGCTTCCAAAATTAAGAAATGACAGACAACTGACTACCTGGACAGTTCCCAATTTCTCTCAATACATTGGAGCATTTATCTTCAGCCTTTTGGCCCCATTTCTCTGACAGACATAATTATAAAGCAGGAATTATGAAGGAACTTGCCTACCCTGTCTTGGCAGAGCTAGGCTGTCAACTTAACTGCTTCCAAATTTTATCCTTTTCGGACAGCAGTCTGTCTAAAGTTGAAGAAAGTGGTTTTTCTTGCCCAGTGACAAGCTTGCCATTAATGCAACCATTTCCAATTGGAGATTTTTCAATACTCATTAACTACTTGGAGTAGAATAGGGGGTGCTATCAGGACCTGACATGTCTCAATATAAAAAAAAAGATAAAAAATCTTTGAATGCCATATTCTACAGATCTCTTTGAGGTTTTTGAAGACCACCTATCTCCATATATTTGGATAAGCAAAAGTTGCTTGTCTCTTAGCAACTTGATTTCTGAATAACTTAGAAAACATCTGTGATAGACTACTCTAGTTCCTAACAAAATGGCATGCCTGAATGACTATTAGTTTGCATTCCTTAATTATCCTAAAAAGTTTATGATAGTTGCTAACAAAGGCCAAAACTTCATATTTCATTTTTAAGCATTATCTAGGTACAATACCTTAAAAAGAGTTAATCTTAATTTTGTATCAGTATACAAGGATCAATACCAATGTACCCAAATACAATCTTAATTCTGTGTCACTATACAAAGATTAATACCAATGTAGCCAAATATAATCTTAATTTTGTATCAATATACAGAGATCAATACCGATTTAGTCAAATATAATATTCATTTTATATCAATATGCAAAGATATAAGAGCATATTCAATAATATGTCCCTTTTTCTTTATCATTCCTTTACTTTGTCTATATCTCATTTTTTCCCTCATTGTTTCTCAAGGGACAGGAGGATCACTATAGAGTTAGTTGTCTTGCAAATTTCAGAGTTACAATGAACAGAGTGGTGATAGTTTGTACCTTTAATTCCATCACTTCAGAGGCATACACCCTTAATCCCAACACACTGGAGACAGAAACATGCAGATCTCTGAGTTTAAGTTCAGCCTGACACAAAGCAATTTCCAAATAGAGAAAAACTTAGATCCAGGGGTGGTGGAGCACATCTTTAACACCAACAATTGGGAGGCACATTCCTTTGATCCCTATACTTGGAATGCAGAGGCAGGCACATAGGATTTGCAATGGTCTAAGTTTAAAAGCTACTCTCAAAAGGCATGCTGAAACTCAAAGTGAATTGTCCTTTGAGATCTCAAAATATATACACTTAAAGGTATGTTTAGTTCCAAAATATCAAAATAATTTCTGAAAGATAATACTTTTTTTTTTTTTTTTTTGGTTTTTCGAGACAGGGTTTCTCTGTTTAACAGCTCTGGCTGTCCTGGACTCGCTTTGTAGACCAGGCTGGCCTCGAACTCGCAAAGATCCGCCTGCCTCTGCCTCCCAAGTGCTGGGATTAAAGGCGTGAGCCACCACCGCCCGGCTGATAATACTTTTTATATTGTCAAAAAACCCAATTTGCTACAGGAAAAATATTACCTCCAGAAAAAAAAAAAAAAAAGGCAGTGCCTCAGAGTTAGGATTAGGGCAGGGCTCTGTTCTTATCTTTCCAGGAGATTAAAAGGATCCTTCTATGGAGCCCAGGGACAGCTGGACACTGAAACCTCAGAAGAAAAGAGATCAGACACCAAAGAAGATAAGTAGCCCAGATGATCCAGACTCACAGACCTCCTCAATAGCTGTTTCCTCAAAAATCTAAAACCACAACAACTCATAAAATCTCTAAGAAACTAAGATTGTTCAGCCCCACAAAGTTTTCCAGCCAGAACTTCAGTAAAGCCCTGAAGTTCATCCTCTGACTACAAACTTCTTAGAATATTTAAATAGCTAAGCACAAAAGGACTAAATATCAAATGATTCTATTAACATGCTTAACCATTTTTCCATTCTTATTTGGGCCCCAAACATGTTTCTTATGTCCCAAATCAACAGGAAGTAATATTAAAAGAGTAATGTCGCATCCCCAGAAGGAAGGGTAGATGATTTCCCCCCTTTGGTCATTTGATGGGTTATAGATACTTCTTGTTATTTAGGGAGAGAGGTTACAAGTTGTTAAATGGTCTTGTTAAAGAGGTTTTGGAGGTTATACCCCGGGATTTCTCTCTTTTACTTTTCTGTATCCTTCTTTCTCTATGTAGAGGGGGAAAGACTTGAGAAAAAAAAATGGGATGAACTTGTTACAGACTGCAAGCACTTTGCCTCTAGGCATACTTTTAATGTACAAACCAAAGGATCTTAACTTCTTAAGCAATCTCCTTTTAACTCATACAACGTCCCAGTAGTTTCCCTGCCCTAAATTACTGAAACAGCTAGGAATCAGACAAGGCCATACTGATAACCTAGAGAAAGTTTTTAAGCTCTTCAGTTCTATACTGACTCAGTTTACCTACCTTTCATCTTTCATTCCTTCCTGAAAAAGCCACAAGAGAAGAATTTGTTCTTGTCTTGGTCCTGATGCTCCTGATGCCAGAGACTGACCTTGGTCCTTCCCGAAATTACTCTGCATGATGCATCATACCCTCTGTAATAATTAATATTGATTGACAACAGGATCTATAATCCCCTAGGAGATAATCTGGACATATCTGCAAAAATTATTTAGAGATACGTTAAATGAAGAGGGAAGACTAATCACAAAAGCGGACCACATCATTCCATTGACCAAAGTCCAGACTGTATGCAAAGAAGAAAACCAGCTGAGAACCAACATTCATCTCTTTCTGTTTCCTGACTGTGGATACAATGTAAACAGCTAACTCATTCATAGCATCATGCCTGCCCCACCACAATGGACTGTTTCCTCAACCATGAGGCCAAATATCTCCTGTGTTTATTAAGTTGTTTTTGTCAGGGTATTTTACCATAACAATGAGAAATGTAACTAAAATATACCCATTCTTCTGACAGTGAATAGTCAATTCTTCTTCAAATTGGTTGTCTTTTTCTGACATCTTATATGTTTATTGTAACAAATCTTAGGTAGATACTAAAATATATTGGTTCTGGGTGAAGTAGAATGTAAAGTTAATAACAAAAGTCTTATAAGAGTTCCTAGTTATAGGATATTATATACACGGATATGAAGAGGCAAGAATAATATTATATCATAAGTACAAATGCCTAACTCAATAATGAAGTTTAAGGGGTTTAGGATTGGCCCTAAGAACCTAGGAAGATGAAACTCAAGTTTCCAGTTGAGGAAATAACTTAAGAAACAACCAATTTCCCCATAATTTTCAGAGTTCCAACAAATATCATCTTACAATAAAATATTAAAAACACAAGTAAAAAATAAGTATGGTTGGCAGACACAAATAGTGCTTTGTATCTGTAAAGACTGTTGATTCTGTAATGATTCCGAAATCTTCTAGGAAAGAAAAAAGAATCATAAACATACACAAAGGTTAAGATGGTATTAATAATAAAAAACTTACAAATAGTATTTCTAAAATTTAAAATGAAGGTAAGATAAAAATCTGATTGATGAAAAAATATTAAATGGGTGAAGACAGAGTTCCTAGCAATGAGATGTGTTCAAGGAAATGATGCAGGAAGCAGCAAAGAGAGGGAGGGAAATGAAAATATTAGACTGGGGACAGAGGGACGAGTTTCTAGATACCCGTAAAGACAGCTCTGAAATAATGTATTCAGTGCAAAGGAAACACTTGAAGAAAATTGTCATGCTTCTAGTGCCCATGAGAGCATAAACATGGGATTCAGGAAACGCAGTGGTTTCCAAGGAGGTAAATGAAAACAAATAAGCAACTGAACATAGGAGTATTAAGGCATTGAGAAAGAGCTGGCCAAACATCACAGAGTGAAAATAGATCAATAACAAAGGAAAAACAATCAGCTTAACAGCTGATTTCTCAGCAGCAGCCATGAAAGCCAGAAAACCCTAGCATAATTTATTGCAAGAATGGAGAGAGACACAGAGTTGCTATGGAATTACATGCTAAGAGGAGCTTTAAGAAACAATGTGAGGGAACATTTCACATAGACTAACAACACAAGCTATGGTTGCTAGTACAGTCCAATCTTGTCTGGAACATAAGTCCTGAGACTGCAGTCAGACGTTTTTTTCCTTCAGTGTCCAGTGGGTTGGGACTTATGTTAATGGTGAAAGGAAACTCTTCCACAACCTGTTTTTCTTTTCAAGCATTTCAGTTTGGTTTGGGGGTAGGAAGCATGAAAATCTAAAACTGAATTTCCACATGCAACTGTGCGTAGTTGTTTGGTGATCATTTATTTTGTTACTAGGAGAAGCTCTTTATTGCTTACGTGAACCCTGAAGTGGAAACTCTTCCCTCCTGTTACTGGCAGTTTTTTTTTTTTTTCCCCTGTGGTAGGCTTGTTTTCTAAATGTCAGATGCTTTTTGGCTCTGGGAAGAATCTAGGGGGATCTTTTCCCTTTATGGTTCTTTAGCTTGGATTAACCAGTTGCTATCTATCATTGCTGCAATGGAAGGTGGATTTCATTCCTTTTTGTGGATTGAAATGGGCATTTCCAGTCTGAGAAGCCTGCATCGAAGGTACTGGGGAGACTATTTATAGTCAGCAAGCATGGTGATTATGGGAAATGTTCTATTGTTTCACCTGTATAGTGGGCATTGTACTGGTCTCATAACAAAGTCAACTGAAGATACAGGCTATTTTACCTCGCAGTTATATGTTCTCATTTTCTTTCTTGTCCCACAATTCTGTCACCAGCAACTGTAAGTCTAGAATACCACAGGTCAGCAGAGTCAAATAGCTTAGAAAATTTTACTCAGTTACAATTTAGTGACAGCTCTGGCATCCTCAATCTTACAGAACAGAAGAGACTAAGACTGTATTGGACCCAACTCCACTTGTCCTGTGACACCTTGCTAGGGATCGTGACCTTCTCTGGGGTCATTTTCCTCCATTTGGAACTTGCTAGCCCCTGAAGCACTGGAGGCTTAAATCTCAGAAACTTTCTAGCCAGACCAGATGGGGAGGAGATGCAAGTAACCTACCTGCACTCCCTGACACACCCCTTTCCTCAAACTCCAGCTACTCTGCATTTGTTTAGGACAGTTCCATCCTGCAGGCCAAACCAGGTCCCCAAAATCTGTTCTCTGACCCATCTTTGTGAGTATGACTGACCCTAACCTTTCCACATCATCCTCAATTCCCAGGTCTACCTTAGTCCCACAAGCATGGACCCAGCCTGATGAGCCTTACTGGTGCCTCTAGTTACCCCAGATTTGTGATGGGTACCATATTGTGTACTTTAGCATAGTGTACTGTAGTTTATTTTGTTACTAGGAGAGAGTAACCACATACACAACAAACACAAGATGTCCACACGCCCAGATCTCATTGCAAAAACAATTGAAAGCTCAAGGCAGTATGTCTGTTCATTGGTCTGTGTAATGTCATGTCCCCTCAAGCCTCTTGTCCTCCCTGTTCCCCCAGCTCAAAGCTACCCAGTCCTATAAATGTTCTCCAAGAAGAATCACATCGGTGAAATTTATGACAGAGAATTTAAAAGCACAATCATGAACTTTTTCAAAGAATCCAAGAGTTTAAAGAAGACACAAACAGATAAATGCATGTAAAGAGAATGGATTGAAAAAGAATGGACACCGGAGCCATGCCCTGGAAAGCACAAACATGGCTGAATGAACTAACAAAGATAACGCAAGACGTCAGACGCATTTTTAACATTTATTTATTTCTTCAAGTTACATCTCAATCACAGTCCCCTCCATCCTTGTCCTCCTGATCCCACCCTTCTACCCTCTCCCCCGTCACCCTCTTATCTGCTTCGTCTTTTTCTTTAATTTAAGGGATATCCTTTCCTCCCCAACAGCTCCTCCTTTTAGTCCAATAAAAGACTCTTTTTCTTATAACAATCAATACAATATAAAAAATAATAATTAGGCCACAATTATGAAAATGTATAAGGTATAACATACATTCTCAATGTCCAGTCCATATGTAATTGGTAACTGATATTAATATTCTATTATCTGTATATCTCGATGAATTTAAAGTTCTATTCCTAACTCAGTTTCCATCCTAACTTGCATTACCAACTTACAAACATCTTCTTACACCTAGAACATACTTTTAATTCCCAAACAACTTAAAATTTAACTGTGAGACTATAACTATCTAGTCTTCAATCACATCAGAGACCTGAGAAGCATAAATATATATATCTGAATAAACAGGAAGTGCAGAGCAAGCAGCTTCTAAAACTAAGAAATGACAGACAACTGGCTGCCTGGACAGACCTCAATTTTCTCAATGCATTAGAGCATCTATCTTCAGTCTTTTGGCCCAATGTGAAGCAAATTTTAAAAGAGGTAAAAATACTGAAGAAATGAATATGGAATTGAAGAACTAAACAATAAAATTATAAAACTCTGGGGAAATTCTTGCAAGTGGAATGGATAAAATAGAAGATAGACTGTCATGACTCAAAGACAAAGTAGAAGAATTAGACCACAGAGGCAAAGAATATGAAAGATTAAACACACACACACACACACACACACACACACACAGAGAGAGAGAGAGAGAGAGAGAGAGGAAAGAAATGTACAAGACATGTGAGACAACATGAAAACAATAAATATTCAAATTATTGGCATAAATGAAGAAGAATCCCAAATATATGATATAAATCAAATCTTGAACAGTATCATAGAAGAAAATTTCCTCAAAGTAAGAAATGACACACCTGTACAGATACAAGATGTACACAAAACATCAAGTACACAAGACCAGAAAAGAAAATCCCCACAGTATATCAGGGTTTAAAAAGAGTAGAAAAATACAGCACTAAGAAAGAGTATTGAAACTGGGAAGAGAAAAAACAGAAGTCACATATAATAGAAAAATCCATGAGAATAACAGTTAAATTTTTTTTTTTGAAAACTTTGAAAGCCAGAATAACCTGGCGCAATCTACTCCAAATTCCAAAAAAAACCATGATGGTCCATCTAGATTACTGAACTCATCAAGACTATCTACCGTAACTGGAGGAAAAAGAAAACCTCTATGATACGAACAAGTGTAAGGAATTCACATCCCCGAAACCAATCCTAAAGAGAATACTAGAAGCAATTCTTCAAACTGAAGAAAGGAATAAGTACTGAGAGACTCTAGAAAGAAAACAAATGATACAATACTGCAATATCCAGGATAATTAAGAACACAAATTAACAAAAATCTCCAAGCAGTAAAATGGCTGCAATCAACGCACACTTGTCAATAATAACTTTAAATAGTAATGGCATCAACTTTCTCATTAAAAGACATTATGGCTGAAAGAATTAAGAAATGCCTTTTTTTCTGTAGTCTGTAAGAAACTCTTATCTTTAGAGATAGGCCTTAAATGAAAGGATAGAAAAGAGTATTCCAAGTAAATGGGACTAGGAAGCAAGCAGGCTGAACTCCCCTTGTATCTAGAAAAAAAAATAGATTTCAAGCTAAAACTAATCAAAAGAAATAAAGAAGGACACTTTGTCCCAATCAAGGGAACCGTTTACCAAGCACATATTGCAATCCTAAATAAATGAGCATTCTGATTTGCAGAACTGTTCTGAATGAGTAGCAAATAGAGCCACTGGGCTTGGAAACTTCTGGGTGTTTATTTCTCTGATAAATTTAGTTTTAAGTTTGTGAGATTTGCTCAAAACTGTACTAGACTTGGAAAAAAATTCATTTTTTCTATTTTCACTTCTGTTTTCTCCTTATGAGGATTAGTGCAGTAATAATAAATTTTGGATACTACACAAACTAGTATTTCCCACATTTATTTAAGTAAACATAAGTTCTTCCCATACATACAATAACAAGGCGAGAATTTGATTGGTGTTGATGCCTCGTCATCTGACAGTAAGCTAGTTTATTTGCAAATTCTTTTGGATTCCATATTGACAGTCTCCACAAGGCTTTTGTCTTCCAGCATACAAGTACTAATATAACATCTTTCTTTTTGACGTGTGTGTGTGTGTGCATGTGTGCACTCATGTTTGCATATATTTACATGTGCATGTGATCAACACCACATATGGGGGTCAGAGATCAATATCAGGTATTTTCCTTGACTGCTTTCCATCTTAATTTTTGAGGCAAGATCTCTTATCAAATCGGGAGCTCAAAAGTTGGCTAGCCTGGCTGGCAAGTGAGTTATGAGGATCCACCTGCTCCCCAACTATACCCCAATACTGGGGTTGTAGATTCACACCGCCATGTCAGGTTTTTGGTGGGTTTTGGGATCCAAACTCAGAACCTCATGGTTGTACAGCAGACAATATATTAAAAGAGCTAAATCCCCAAACCAGGTACAACATATTTCAAAACCATTATATTTCTTCAGAAAACAAAAATTTTCAGTAGTCCTAATTTAAATTAAGATGGGTAGCTTTTTTTCACTGACAAATTTCTCAATAATTAGAAAAATAAAGTGCAGTTGAAGGCAATTAAAGACTCATTTTGCTATATTCTGGGCATATGGTGTATATGGATGGATGCAGGGAGAGATGCCCTCCCCTCCCTTTCACCCTCACCACCATTGGCCAATAGCAAATCTGGCCCAGATAGTGTCACAAGAGCAGGAGAGCTGTCCCTGTCACTCACATGCTGCAGCACTCGGGAGAGCAGGCCCTGCACCTTTCCATAGTAGAATTGGCCATGCAAGTGGGGTTACAGTTCCAGAACCAGGGCTTTGAGTTGGCCCACCCCAACATTTACCCCATGGATGAATTGTTGGAGTGTAAGAAGAGGTCAATTCCATAAACCAAGACTGCAGGGTCTCCATGACACAGCACAGTTATGGTATATTTGAGAGGAGTTTCAATAAGGTTCCAGTACTGATGGAGTAGTGGAAACTAGGGGCCTTGTACCAGACCAAGGAGTCATTATAATGAACATTTGCAAAATGAGTGGACAAAGGGGAATATTATAGGACATGCTGATACAATGCAGCTTCCACAATGAGCTGTTATTTTTTTATGCTGGGATAGATTGTAAAGGTGGAGGGTGGTTCTGGGGGTAGGTGGGAGATGGGAGGGAACATGCATGCATGATGTGAAATTCACAAAATAATTTTTTTCAATATAAAAAAAAATCTCTTGTCTCAGCCTTCTAAAGGCTGGGATTGTAGGCATGAGCTTTCAAGCCTGGATGATTCTGTGTCTTAATATCTTAAAAATAAGAATGGATTTGAAACATCTTAATATTAACAAAAATCAAAGATGATTTCAGAATTATTTGAGATGAATGGAAAAGGAACAATTATGTTAGGCTATGAAAAGGTTTATAGACGTCTGGTACATGAAGTTTAACATCACAAAGAAATATAAAGATAATTACATTCATTTGGATGAAGCATATTGAAGCAAATATAATTCCAATTTGACACCCCTCGAGTTAAAAAATGATTAGACAGCTCAAGTAGGTTTTCAATATTGATGTAAAAAAATACAATGTATTGATCAACTCAAATTATTTTAGATGTACACGAAAGGTTTTTTGTATTTATGAACTTTAAAAAATTTTTATACATTTTGATCATATTTTTCTCTTCCCTAAATCCCCTCAGATCCTCTCCACCTCCCTACCCATCCACATTATGCTCTTATTGCAAAACAGACAAAATTGAAACTAACAACAACAAACCCAAAAAGAGCCCCCCCCAAACAAAACAAAACAAAACAAAGCTTTAGTAAATTACATTCATTTTTTAAAATTGTGGGATTTGTTTACTTATTTTTTAAAATGTAAATGAAAATTTAAGGTAGATGTGAGAAAACAAGCAGTGAAGGATACTCTTGCTTTCTAGGTAGAGATTTGAATGAGTTAAAAAACATCATCCAGTCTAACAGAAAAAAAGGTAAATTAAAGAGATTTTACTTAAAAGATAGTCAAATAAGAAAGAAAAAGTTCAGTATGTTCACATTTTAATGACACAAAAGAGAGGTCAGATGATAATAGAGGAGGGATAGAACCAGGTGCCACGAGAATTTCAGGGAAGGAACTGTGTACTTATGTTTCCCTGGCAACAGCTCATCTTCTCATGCTAGTGTGTTAACATTCATTTTTTAAAAAAAGAGAGAATCAAATAAATAATAGTTAGATGTGATCTTATCTACCTTGGTGTTAAGGTCAGGCAGGAGTTTGGGGAGGTGTATGATATCCCCCAAAATGAAATTATGACAGAAGAATTTTAGGAACTTTATTCTCACAAGCTCCTAAATCTGATCCACACCACCTTTTTGTCGTCATTTTGTTTTGTTCTTTTCTTACCCACTTCTGGTGAGTTGGGGCGAAGGAACTGGTCCTGTGTTAAATATGGATTCCCACTGTAGTATGCTTAGAGTCACTGCTAACAGGAGGCTTGGCATGGGGCAGTGAGGGCTTGGCTCATGGAATGTATTGATTACATTTGCAAGCTGTTACAGCAACCTGAGCTAAGAGGGCTCCATATCCCCTAATCAGGGAGCTCAAATACATTCTGCATATTCAGATTTCACTTCTACCAGCTTCCTTTCAACAACAGGAAACATGATGTCTTTGAGCCTGCCACATTCCACTGAAAGCAGCACTAATTGTTGGAAAGATCTTGTTTATTCTGAACTGAAATGTGTCTTCCAGTAATTTCGCCTGATTAGTTTACTTTACTGAGTCAACCACAGCAGTTTAAAAAAACACATTTCAATGTATTCATGAACTTTAATGACTTTGAGCTAATGCCTCATATAAGGTGTTTAACAATGACACATTTAAATATACCTTTCACTAGCTGCATTTTATTGTTACTATAAATAATAGTAGTGTACTGTCACATTCCATGTAACAAAGTCCTTGTTGGTTAACAATAGATCTCATGTATGATGGTGGTTACGTCCAATTATATACCTGTGATGAAGTCATTTTAGTTTGCGATGCTATCACGATCCACTTTCCCCAGAATGTATTTACTGTGGTTTGAATGTGAAATGTCTCTCATAGGTTCACATGGTCCCCAGCTGGTGGCACTGTTTTGGAAGGATGTGGAACTTTTAGAAAGTAAAGCCTTGCTGGAGGAAGAGAATCACAGGAACAAGCCTTAGGGGTTATTTTAGTCAGTTCCATTTCCTATTTGTTCTCTGCTTCCTGACTGTCAGCAGGACGTGTGGCAGCCATCTCTTGCTCCTCCTACCAGACCTTCCCATACTTGATGGGCTGTATCACCTCAAACTGCAGGACAAAATAAACCCTTCCATTTATGTGGCTACTTGTTAGGTGTTTCAGTCATAGCAACACCAAGTGGCTGCCATTAAGTGACAACTCACTGGACTTATGTTTCTAGCAGTAATAGTATATCCTTTTTTGTACTTGGAATTATATATTGTCACTTTACATATTTTAAGGATAAATATGCATAAAACCACTCCTTGGCTACAAGTTTCTTCAAATTGGAGAATAAATATGAGGATGTTGAGAGAGGAGAGGTAAGCTCTATCGATCTACTACAGCACAAGGATGAGGTCATAGCCAGGTGATACTCAGAGGCTGTGTCAAGATCAAAGGTTGGTTGCATCTATTTGTAGACATCATGACTTGCAAAGAAACAATCTTGTCTTTTTGTTGAATTGCTTCAATTTATTCCAACCTTTTTCTTCTCACAGATTAAAAAGTGCTGTACACATGACTAGTTTAAAAGCACAGGTCTTTCTTACATAATGTTCATTTTTCTTATATTAAACAACACTGTATGTAACCAATACAATAGTTGTACCTTTGTGTGATCTGTAGATGTATGTGAGCACAAAATGCTTCTTGGTATATGTCTTTCCCCCTTTCAAAACCAACAATGCTTGTTTGAGTTAAGACAAAGGGAGCAAAATAAATCATATGAAATTATTGACCTTATGTCACTGGCATTCATTATTTCTTTTCCCACACAATCATGAGGAACATTAGGAGATATTGGTTTAATTTTGAGTACTTTTGGAATTCAAAGACAACATCTGTTCTGAAATGAGCTGAAAAAGTGGGTGAGAGGCATTATCGTGGCAATTTGATGGGGTTTCTTACATTTGGAAAAGCTTCTGAGAACTGAAGGATGCACCCAGGTTCTCCAAAGAAACATTAAAAACAAACAAACAAAAAAAACAAAAACAAAAAAACAGCAGCCCAATCATCAGTGCACTTTCAAAAATAAAAGTATGCTGAGCAATAGTCAAAAATCCACATTCCAAATTCTCACTCTATCTTGAGATAGATTGTAAAACTCAGGTTTCAGAAATCTAAAATCTGCAAGTAAATGGTATGTTCTACATGTTTTAGTGTAAGATTAGAGACAAGAAAGTACAAGGAAACTCTCTAGGATGAGTGTGTCAGTGTTTAATAAACATGTACAATTTCTAAATCAGTGAATGAGAAATATAGGCTAGCAACCACTGCTCACAGTGAGATAAATGTCAAAGAGAAGCACTCTGCAAAGGGCAAATCAATTATGGAACAGATTAACTTTAATAACATGCAATAAGGAAACTGGAATATTTTCTCATTAAAGCAAGATTTATATGTAAATTTTAAAGAGAACAATATAATTTATGCTGGAAAAGTGGTCAGAATATGTTTTGAGGGAAGAGGAGTTTCATAGTATGTTAATTAGAAATTTGCTTTTTAGGCTAAATTTGGAGATGAAATTAGGTAACTCACAAAATGGCTACTGTTTCTTCAGATTAATCAGTTTATTTAAGTCAAGGATAATTTAAAGCACATGGTAGAAAAAGTCTTTCATAATGTAATGAAAATTAGGCAAACATATCAATGCCTGAAAGTTAGTAGACTATAATTTAAATGTTTCTTGATTTAAAGGGTTAATATGGTGATATTGAGGATAGTCACTTATCTTTGTGTTTACAAGTTTTTGAAACTATTAATTTTCTAATTAGCATTACCTGTCTGTGGGCATGCCTGCTGTGTGTGTGTGCCAGGAATATGCGTGTATGGGCCATGATGCACAGTTGGAGGTCAGAGGATAATTGAGGAGCCAGTTCTCCTCTTTCACCTTTATGTAGGGGTTCTCTTTCTTCTAACTTTATGTGGCTTCTGGTGATCCAACTCAGTCATCAGGCTTGTGTGGCAAGCTCTCTACCCACTGATCCTTCTTGATGTTCTTATTCACAAGATTTTAAATTAAATTTTATTTCAATATTACTTACAAAAAAGATTATGGTTATCAATCAATAACTAATTGTCATTCAAGTCCTAATTCTGTCATGGGTTTTTGGAAGGTTGTGGTAGAAAGTGCATTAGATTTATTTAATACTGAAAGCACAGATTTAGTGTGAAGCTTCATAGCTTCTCTTTCAAATGCCAGTTCTGGGTATATATAAGCTCATTAAATTGTGTGGACTTTAGGTCTACTTAATTTTGGTGTCCAATGTTTTTATTTAACTGCAAGCATTTTTTTATAATTCAGTTTATTAATCAAAAAATAGTATATCCAGTGGTGGTACATGCCTTGAACCCCAGGATTTAGAAGGCAGAACAGACAGGACTCTGTAAATTCTAGGTCAGCTTTGTATACAGAGCTATTTCCAGGACAGCCAAGGCTACACAAAGAAACCCTGTCCTGAAAAACCAAAGTAAGTAAGTAAGTAAGTAAGTAAGTAAGTAAGTAAGTAAGTAAATAAATAAGAAGCAAACAAAAATGATGAGTGATAAAATAGGGATTGTTTAGGCAAACAGAAAATAATATTTGTACATATGAACAATTCATAACACAAAAAGCATAGATTTAGTTGTCTCATTTCAGGGCATATATTTATTCATTTAAAAATACATAACAGCAATATATCCCTTTTACAGTAGGAAGTGGAGCAAGACATGAGGTTGGGATACCATAACTCACACAAGCATAACTATAATTTGTTGGCATAAAATTATTATGAACTGTGTATAGTTTACCCTTGTGTTCCACAAAGACTGACTTCTCTATCTCACTATCTGGCTTCAATATGGAGATGGCTTTGTTTTGCTTATTCTAAGAAGCTCTTGTCTCAAGTTTGTGTAAACATTGCTCCTCATTCATTCTCTGCCTTGTCAATAAAACCTGACTAGCCAATACTGAGAGATAGAGAGAATAGGGTGGAACTTCCGATTCCAGGAAGGGTGGAGAAGAGAGAAGGAGTTGGGAAGTTGGAACCAAGAGGAGAGGTACAGGAAGCAACAACAGAAGAGAGATGGAACAAGAAACGATGAAAAAAAATGTAAGTATTATGGGGATATTGTCTGGGAGGAAGCCTAACTAGCGTGGAGGTTTAGGATGGAGTAATAATTGCTCAGTATTGGCTCAAGGCAATTTGTATACATCTTAGTCTCTGTGTGTGGTTATTTAGGGAACTAGATGGTTAAGGAATAACTGTTGTTGTCTTAATTTTATGCATTTATAT
Organism: Lophiomys imhausi; assembly: GCA_907164525.1. NCBI lineage: Eukaryota > Metazoa > Chordata > Mammalia > Rodentia > Muridae > Lophiomys > Lophiomys imhausi. Next base: position 12,023,866 of record CAJQZJ010004763.1, read on the forward strand.
TCATATTAATAATCCTTTTACAACAGCTAAACATTCAAAGATAATTATGAATATGATAGTAACTTTTTGCTTTTATTGGATATCCTTAATATCTTTAGCTAAAGGTAAAGATACTAATATGTGAATATTAAGGGTTAGGGTACAGAGTGAGGCACAGGGACAAATAAGAAAAAATAATATATAAAAATGCCATAAATAAGATTGCTTTATATGCTAACTTAAAAATTAATAAAACAGAAAACAGGTATATTCTAATGTGCATAAACAAACAAATATTTAGTTTGTAGAATTATTAAACTGATTATAATTTCTGCATGAGGATGAAGAAATAAGAATTGAAAAGAGAAAAGAGTCAATGTAAGAAGAGATGAACAGAAGAAAAGAGTGGTAGGGTAGAATAGTCTAAGAAATAGAAGGATAGTCTCAGAAAAAATTAGAGCAATAGAGTTTTCAAGAGGAATCACACTTTCTCAGTAGAGTGTCATATAATAGCAGAACATATAAGCAGGGGGGAGTATTTTTTGAAATTTTAAATCATATTTAAATTTTTTATTGGAATGAAGTTTGGGCTGTGACTGTTGGGTATGCTCAACTGTGAATCAAATACACATGCAGACTTTATTACACTTATGAATCTCATTAATTGTATTCATGTTATTTATATGATCTTAATTATATTGCCTCCATTTTGTGATGTAATTGTAAACAAACTGATTTGAAATATTTAGACTACAGTAGGAACATGGGAGGAGGTTCAGTAAATAATCTGCTTTACAAAATTCTGTGTTCTGTGCTAGTTGAATACCATAGTGTTCAAGACATTCTATAAGGTGCATCTTGCTTTTTTCTTCCTGGAATTATGCATATATCCTGGAGTGTAAATTCCATTTAATGAGATAAGCACAGAGTAGCCGTGTTGGTATATATGTAGGGGACTCTGTAGAGGTGGTGTGAGAGATAAGTGTAACACCAGCACAGGAATGTATACAATTATATTATATGGATCAGTAAAACTGAAAAACAATACCATACTTCCATAAATGGCTTTCAGATGAAAACACTGACAAAATTTCATGCCTTAGTCACTTTTTAATTGCTGCGATGCAACACCATAACTAAGGCACCTTACAGAAGAAAGAGTTTATTGAGGCTTATAGTTCAAAGAGTGAGTCCATGACCATCACAGCAGGAAGCATGGCAGCAGACAGACATGTTAATGGAGCAGTAGCTGAGAGTTTACATTGTATATTCAAGTAAGAGACAGAGAGAGGGGGGAGAGGGAGAGAAAGAGGGAGAGAAGAAGGGATGGAGAGAGAGAGAGAGGGAGAGAGAACAGAGAATGGTATGGGCTTTTGAAACTTCAAACCTACCCTAGTGACACACCTCCTCCAACGAAGTCACACCTCTTAATTCTTCCCAGACAGTTTCATCCACTGGGTACCAAGCCCAAGTATTCAAATATGTAAGCCTATGGGGTTCATTACTATTCAAACCACCTATACCCCAGAAACCCCGAATGTGCCCTTTTAGTAACCACCTAACATACCTTCCTCAACAGAATAACATTCCAGTGTGTAAGTAAATCACATTTGCTCTCCAACTGGTAGGTATTTTGGAGAACTTTCCAGCACAGAGCTACTAAGAATATTGTTGTTATGAATTTCTACACCTTTATGCAAATTTTGGTGAATGTATAAAACATATTTTTTTTGTAGGTATTCTATGTTATAGTGGTGTACGTGAATAATTTGAATTGATGCAGCCAAAAATTATTTTGTATGTACTCAACTTTACTGGCATGGCCATAAGGTTTCAGCTGAAGTGGTTGTCTTAACCTGTATGCTTATCAGTCCTTTCAGGTGTTCAACATAATCATTAATAATTGATAGTATCTTTTTATTGTAGCCTTCCCTTAGAAGTATAAGCTGGAGTGCTATGCATTTTTTCATGCATGTTTTTTAAACATATTTTTGATGTTTAATGACTCTGAGCTCATTTTCATGAATTTGTTGCTTATTTATATATTATTTTTCATAAAGAACTTTATACTTCTTTCTTCTCTTATTGATTTGTAGGAGCTTGGTATATATTTCAGGAACTAATCTTTTGTGAAATTTATTAACTGAAACAATTTTCCCAAGTGTCAGCTTTCATTTAATCCCTTATATATTGTATAATTTTACTCTTTGTGAGTGTACAGCTTGGGAATTTCTAGGACATTACCTATGCAGTTGTGCAGGCATCTCTATGGCTCAGGTATAAAATACTTCCTTTATCCCAGAAGTTTCCCTCACACCTATTTGTGGTCAATCCCTGTTCCAACCTCCACCCACAGACAACCACTGATCAATGTTAGGAAGCAAATATTTTCATGTTTTGGAATAGTTAGAGCCTTCTGAGCAAATATTACTGGCACTTGAGTAAAGGAACACATTTTGGAAGGGATAATAATCATTTTATTTTCTCAGAACCAAATGGTTGTCAGTCTGGATTTCTCACTAACTCTTTTAGCTTTCTGAGAAAACTCATTAGTATTTCAAAGGCTTGCAAAAGAGAACAGAGATGGCACAGTCAGCGAGTCAGCGTGATATCTGCTGTGGAAGCCTGAGGACCAGAGTTTGGATCCTTAGCACTCAAATATAAGCTGGGCATGGTGACACATCTCTGTAACCTCAGCTCTGGTAGTGGTGGCATGCAAGCACATTAGATCCCAGAACTCAATCCAGAATAAATAAATTCTGGGTTCAGTGAGAGACTCTGTTTGAAATCCAAGGTGGAGAATGATATGGGAAAATGATAGATACACACAACAATGACACATACATATACACACATACATACGCATACATGCACACACACACACATACACAGATACAAAGATATATGCACACAAACACACACACACACACACACACACACACACACACACACACACACACACACACAAAGCCCATCTATCCCCTCGGCTGATTTTAAAAGACTGAAGGGAAAGGAGGCGTCCTTTTCTTGGGAAGGGAGGACAGGGATGGTGGGTACAGATTTTTTTTAATTTAAAATAATTCATGTTTACAATTGCAGATTTCCTATCCATAGTGAACCTTGGCCCTTCCATGAGCTTTAAACATGTGCCTCTTCATTACTGCTGTGTTGTGCTGACTCTGATTGTGTTCTAGAAGACTCCCTTCTTCAAGATAATAGGAAGAAGTGAAACTGAAGCAGAGAAATTGGTCGACTCCCCCCCCCAGTGAGAATTCACTACACACACACACGGAAAATAAGGAGAAAGCTCTTTAATTATAGCATGCATCCAGTTCTGGCTAATGCTCAGAGAGGAACTGGCCTCAAACAGAAAACATTACTACGTAGACCTTATGCTCATGCATTCCTATCCTCTCATACTCTTTCAGGACCTGATCTTAAGCCTCTTTCAGGTTCTGGCCAAAGGTTATACTTTGAACAATTTAAACAGAGTTAACTGCAAGTCTGGATGCTTAGGCAGATGGAGACTTCTATGGCAAAGATGTCAGGATTTATTTCTTAAGCAGATGGGTGTTGTTCTTTTCCAATAGTTGTCAGCTAAGGTCATCTTCACAAACATGGCTGAATTATGCTTTTCTTTTTTTTTAATTCTCTGGAAATTATTATTTTTTTACCTTTATTTTTTATTTCTTCAAGTTACATCTCAATCTCAGTCCCCTCCCTATTCCCCCCTCCAGTCCCACACTCCCACACTCAACCCCCCATCCTCTTCCCTTTTTTTTTTTTAAGTTTAAGGTATATCTTATTTCCCCCTACAATTTCCCCCTTTCAGTCCAATAAATGGCTCTTTCTCTTATAATAATAAATATAATACAAAAAAAAACAGAGGTAATTAGGCCACAGTTATGAGGGTTATATAGCTTAGCGTACATTCCCAATGTCCAGTCCATATGTATTTGGCATCTGAATTTAACATTCTACTATCTAACCATCTCCATGAGTTTAAAGTTCTATATCTAACTCAACATTCATGCTAACTTGCAACACAATTTTAAAAGCATCTTCTTAGATCTATAACACACTCTTGACTCCTAAACAACTCAAAATTTAATTATGAGACTCTAGCTATCTGTTCTTCAACCACCTCAGAGACCTGAGAGAGATAAATATATCTTATTTTATAGGAAGTACAGGGCCTGCAGCTTCCAAAACTAAGAAATGACATACCAGAGGCTACCTGGACAGTTCCCATTTTCTCTCCATACATTACAGCATCAATCTTCAGTTGTTTTGCCCCATTTCTCTGACAGACATTGATTGTAGAGCAGGGGTTATGAAGGACTTGCCTACCTTGTCTTGGCAGAGCTAGGCTGTCGACTTACTTGCTTCCAGGTTTTGTCCTTTTTGTACAGCATTCTGTCTACAGTTGGAGCAAGGGGCTTTTCCTACCAAGAGATAGGCTTGCGACTAATTCAATCATCTCCCACTGGAGATTCTTAGATGCTCATCTTCTACTTGGGGTAGAATAGGGGGTGCTATCAGAAGTTGATATGTCTTGATATAAAAAAATCTAAAGTTATGCAAACATCTTTGAATGCCATATTCTGCATATCTCTTGAGGTTTTTGAAGAGGCCCTATCTATCTCTTATATTAGGGTAAGCAGATGTTGCTTGTCTCTTAGCAGTTTTACTTCTGATTAGTTTAGAAAATAACTATAATAGGCTGTCATCCTACCTAACAGAATGACCGGCTTGCATAAATATTAGTTTGCATTTCTTAAGTATCCTAAACAGTTTATGACAATTAGTATTAAAAGGCCGAAACATCACATTTCATTTTTTTTCTTTACCTCCTAACCCTTCCATCCCATTTCTCTGGGATGGGGTGTCTTTATATAACAGTCCCTCATCTCAGTTGAGAGGTTGTATGAGGGCCAAGAGCCTCCTCATTCATTGGGGGTCTACGAGGCAGTACCATCAGCGAAGAGTGTCTCATTGCCCGGGACAGAGAACTAAAAAACAAACAAACAAAATAAGCAAATAGATAAAAAAGACTAAAAAATAGAAAAAATAATTAATTAATTAATTAAAATTAAAAATAAAAAGTCTATGTCCAAGTTCCCTTTGGTGTGTTAGTTGTAGTATTGATAGCTTCTACTATATAGCTAAAATCCTACTATAAGTGAATAGATGCCATATGCATCCTTCTGAGTCTGGGTTAGCTCACTCAGGATGAGCTTTTCTAGTTCCATCCATTTGGCTGCAAATTGCATAATTTCATTGTTCCTGATAGCTGAATAATATTCCATTGTGTAGATGTACTACAGTTTTTTAACCCAACTTCGGTTGAGGGACATCTGGGTTGTTTCCAGTTTCTAGCTATTACAAATAAGGCTGCTATAAACATAGATGAGGAAACTTCCTTATGAGTCCCTGAAGAGGCATTTGGGTGTATACCCAGAAGTGGTATGTCTGGGTTCAGAGGCAAAGCTATTCCAAGTTTTCTAAGATATTGCCAGACTGACCTCCATAGTGATTGCACAAGCCTGCACTCCCACCAGCAATGGAGTAGGGAACCCCTTTCTCCACACCCTCTCCAGTATGTGCTGTAATTTGAGCTTTTGATCTTAGCCATTCTGACAGGTGTGAGATGGAATCTCAGAGTCGTCTTGAGTTGCATTTCTCTGATCATTAAGGATGTTGTGCATTTCTTCAAGTGTCTCTCAGCTATTAGGGATTCCTCCTTTGTGAATTCTCTATTTAGCTCTGTCTCCATTTTTTGATTGGATTATTTGGTTTCTTGGCATTTAATTTCTTGAGTTTTTTGTAGATTTTGGATATTAGCCCTCTGTCAGCTGTGGGGTTGGTGAAGATTTTCTCCAACTCTGTAGGCTGCCATTTTGTTCGATTGATAATGTCTTTTGCCTTACAGAAGCTTTTCAGTTTCATGAGGTCCCATTAATTGATTGTTTATCTCAAGTCCTGAGCTGTTGGTGTTCTGTTCAGGAAGTTGTCGCCTGTGCCAATGAGTTCGAGGGTTTCTCCCACTTTTTCTTCTAGTAGATTTAGTGTGACAGGTCTTATGTTAAGGTCTTTGATCCACTTGGACTTAAGCTTTGTACAGGGTGATAGGTATGGGTCTAATTTCATTCTTTTACAAGTGGACATCCAGTTGGACCAGCACCATTTGGTGAAGATGCTGTCCTTCTTTCATTGTGCCATTTTGGCTTCTTTGTCAAAAATTAGGTGGCCATAAGTTTGTGGGTCTATTTCTGGATCTTCAATTCGATTCCATTGATCTACTGGTCTGTTTCTATACCAATACCATGCTGTTTTTACAACTATTGCTCTTTAGTACAGCTTGAAATCTGGGATGGTGATACCTCCAGATGTTTTTTTACTGTACAGGATTGATTTAGCTATTCTGGGCTTTTTGTTGTTCCATATGAAATCGAGAATAGCTCTTTCCAAGTTTATAAAAAATTGTGTTGGTATTTTGATAGGAATTGCATTGAATCTATATATTGCTTTTGGTAGGATGGCCATTTTTATTAATTTGATCCTACCTAATCATGAGCATGGGAGATCTTTCCATCTTCTAAAGGCCTGTTCCATTTCTTTCTTTAAGGGCTTGAAGTTCCTGTGGTACAGGTCCTTTACTTGCTTGCTTAGAGTTACCCCCAGGTATTTTATGTTGTTTGTGGCTATTGTGAGGGGGTTGTTTCCCTTATTTCTTTCTCAGCCCATTTGTTTGTTGTATAAAGAAGGGCTTCTGATTTTTTGAATTAATTTTGTTTCCAGCCTCTTTGCTGAAGGTGTTTATCAGCTATAAGAGTTCTCTGGTGGAATTTTTGGGGTCACTTATGTACACTATCACATCATCTGCAAATAGGGATAATTTTACTTCTTCATTTCCGATGTTTATCCCCTTGATCTCCTTTAGTTGTCTTATTGCTCTAGCAAGAACTTCAAGTACTATATTGAAGAGATATGGCGAAAGTGGACATCCTTGTCTTGTCCCCGAGTTCAGAGGAAATGCTTTAAGTTTCTCTCCATTTAATTTGATGTTGGCCACTGTCCTGCTGTATATTGCCTTTATTATTTCTAGGTATGGTCCTTGTATGCCCTTTCACTCCAGAACTTTTAGCATGAAGGGGTATGGGATTTTGTCAAATGCTTTTTCTGCATCTAGCAAGATTATCATGTGTTTTTTTTTCTTTCATCTTGTTTATATGGGGAATGACGTTGATAGACTTTCGTATGTTGAACCACCTCTGCATTCCTGGCATTAAGCCTACTTGATCATGGTGTATGATACTTTTAATGTGTTCTTGAATTCGGTTTGCTAGTATTTTATTAAGTATTTTTGCATCTATGTTCATGAGGGAGATTGGTCTGAAGTTCTCTTTCTTTATTGGGTCTTTGTGTGGTTTAGGAATCAGGGTGATTGTGGCCTCATAGAATGAGTTTGGCAATGTTCTTTCAGATTCTATTTTGTGAAAGAGTTTGAAAAGCATTGGTGTTAGCTCCTCTCTGAAGGTCAGGTAGAATTCCATGCTAAAGCCATCTTGCCCTGGGCTTTTTTGGTTGGGAGATTTTTAGTAACTGTTTCTATTTACTTAGGGGCTATAGGGCTGTTTTATCTGTTTATCTGATCTTGATTTAGCTTCAGTAGGTGGAGTCTATCAAGAAAATTGTCCATTTCACTTAAGTTTTCAGATTTGGTGGAATATAAATTTTTAAAGTAGGATCCAAATATTCTCTGGATTTCCTCAATGTCTGTTGTTATTTCTCCCTTTTCATTTTTGATTTTGTTTATTTGTGTTTTCTCCCTCTGTCTTTTAGTTAATTTGGCTAAGGGTCTGTCTATTTTGTTGATTTTCTCGAAGAACCAACTCTTGGTTTCATTGATTCTTTGTATAGTTCTTTTTGTTTCTAAGTTGTTGATTTCAGCCCTACGTTTGATGATCTCCTGACTTCTGCTCCTCTTGGGAATGTTTGGTTCTTTTTTTACCAATTCACCCAGTTTAGCTGTTAATTCACTAATATGAGCTGTCACAATTTTCTTTTTGAAGGCACTTAGTGCTATGAACTTTCCTCGTAGCACAGCTTTCATTGTGTCCCATAGGTTTGGGTATGTTGTGTCTTCATTTTCGTTGGATTTTAAGAAGTCTTTGATTTCCTTCTTTATTTCTTCCCTGACCCAGTGGTCCTCTAGTAAAGAGTTGTTCATTTTCCATGTGAGTGTAGACTTTCTGTTGATTCTTTTGCTATTGAAGTCCAGCTTTATTCCATGGTGGTCTGATAAGATACAAGGGGTTATTTCAATTTTCTTGTATCTGTTGAGGCTATCTTTGTGTCCAACTATATGGTAGATTTTGGAGAAGGTTCCGTGAGGTGATGAGAAGAAGGTGTATTCTTTTGTGTTTGGGTGAAACGTTCTGTAGATATCTGTTAGGTCCATTTGTTTCATGATCTCTGTTAGACTCATTATTTCTCTTTGGCTTCTGTCTTGATGATCTGTCCATAGTTGTGAGTGGGGTGTTGAAGTCTCCCACTATTAAAGTGTTTGGATCAATGTGCGATTTAAGTTTTAGAAGCATTTCTTTTATAAATGTAAATGCCTTTGTATTTGGGGCATAGATGTTCAATATTGAGATGTTCTCTTGGTGGATATTTCCTTTAACGAGTATTTAATGCCCTTCTCTGTCTTTTTTTATTAACTTCAATTGGAAGTCTATTTTGGTTGATATTAGGGTGGCTACTCCAGCTTGTTTCCTGGGTTCATTTGCTTGGAAAACCTTTTCCCAGCCCTTTACTCTGAGGTAGTGTTTATCTTCAATAGTGAGGTTTGTTTCTTGTATACAGCAAAAAGATGGGTCTTGTTTATGGACCCAGTCTGTAAGTCTGTGTCTTTTTGTTGGTGTGTTGAGTCCATTGATGTTGATGGATATTAGTGACCAGGGGTTGTTATTTCCCATTATTTTGGTATAGCTGGCTGTCTTGTGTTTCTTTTTGTTTAGTTGCTGTGGAGGTTTCTATTTCCTCTGTTTTCTTGGGTGTAGTTATCTTCTCTGTGTTGGAATTTTCCTTCTAGGATCTTCTGTAGGGCTGGGTTTGTGGGGAGATATTTTTTGAATTTGATTTTGTCATGGAATATCTTGTTTTCTACGTCTATGTTGATAGAGAGTTTTGCTGGGTATAGTAGTCTGGCTGGGCACCTATGTTCTCTCAGGGCTTGTAGGACATCTGTCCAGGCCCTTCTAGCTTTTAAAGTTTCTGAGGAGAAGTCAGGTGTGATTCTGATGGGTCTGCCATTGTATGTGACTTGGCCTTTTTCTCTTACAGTTTTTAATATCCTTTCTTTGTTGTCTACATTTGTCTACATTTGGAGTTTCTATTATTATGTGGTGAGAGGAGTTTCTTTTCTGATCTGTTTGGTGTTCTGTAAGCCTCTTGGATTTTTACTGGCATCTCTTTCTTTAGGTTTGGGAAGTTTTCTTCTATGATTTTGTTGAAGATATTTCCTGGACCATGGAGTCGGGAGTCTTCTTTTTCCTCTATGCCTATAATTCTTAGGTTCCGTCTTTTCATTGAGTCCTTGATTTCTTGGATGTTGTGGGTGAAAGATTTTTTAGCTTTCTCATTTTCTTTGGATGTTGTACTGATTTCTTCCATCGAATCTTCCATGCCTGAGATCCTGTCTTCCATCTCTTGCGTCCTATTTTTGATACTCACATCCGTAGTTCCTGTTCTCTTCCCTTGATTCTCCATTTCCTCTTTTAACTCTGACTGTGTTTTCTTTATTGTTTCCATTTCTATTTTCATGTCTTGAATGGTATTGTTCGTTTTGTACATTTCCTTCTCCAGTTTGCTTGTTTTGCCTGGAAATCTTCATTGCTCTGTCCTTTTCCTGTTCAAGCTGAGTCACCTTTGTTTGGATCTCTTTAATGGTGTTATTCGTTGTTTTGACTTGTTAAATTGTGGCTTCTTTGAATTCCTTCATAGATTTAAGTTCTTCTTGAAGGGACTCTATCACTTTCCATAATGTAGAATTGTCATCGTTTTCATGTGTTTCAGCTGTGGTGAGGTGGTTCGGGCTGGATGGAATAGCGTTGCTTTTTTTTGTTGGAGTCATTTTACTCTGTTTTTTTTTTTTTTTGTCTGGGGCCTCTGGCCATGTGGAATTTTTTTAGCTGTATTTTGGACTTGGGTCCAAAGTGGGCGCTTTCGTGTAGGATTGGAGTTGCCTTACTCCACCCCTATAAGGTGAGTCATTCAGCCCCACCTCCTAGGTGGAGACCTAACTAATCCAGGTGGTGGAGCTGTGTACTAGTAAGCTCTGGTTCCCGGCTGAAAGGGCCAGTACTAGTACAAAAGTCTGACATAGGACAGTTTCAAATATCTCGCAGTTTGCCAGGGGTTGGTTCCTGTGGTAGGTAAATCTGTCCTTCACCCCCAATAGCCTTGCCGCTCCCGCAGCTTGGAAACTGGCCAGTGATGTTACAGCGGTGGGTTGCAATCTGGAGTCTGAAGGCACTTAGCAGTCAAGCTGTGCTCACTTCCAAGGGTCGCAACCTTTCGCCAGATAGCTGGATGGTCTGTGCGAGACCTGGGGGTGCCCAGCAGGGTGGGAATTATCCCTGTGTGGGATCTGAATCTGCCCACTGGGTATTAGATTGGAACTTACCTGGAGTCTCTCCTGATCGGGGATGGAGGGATCCCGATTCCCAGGTCCAGCGGCTTCCTTGCGTGTCTGAGAGTGAGAAGGAGCATCTTGCCCAGGGACCACTGAGGGTCCCTGGGTAGGTAGGTGAGATTTAGAAGGAGTCGAGCCATTTGTACAGTGTCCTGCAACACTCGCCGCCCTGTGACTGTTAACCCCGAAATCAAAATACGTCCGCGCAGGCCACTGCCATCTTGGATCGAAAATTTTTTTAAATGATTATTCACTACTTCAAGCCACATCTCTATCACAGTGCCCCCCACCCCTTCCAGTCCCACCCTACCACCCTCACATCCTACTCCTCCAGAATGGGATGTCCCCGCACATCAGTCCCCCACCCCAGTTCAGCAATCACATGAGGGCCAAGAGCCTTCTCATGTACTGGGGGCCTACATGGCAGCCCCCC
>CAJQZJ010004763.1:12037976-12093352 GCA_907164525.1 Lophiomys imhausi
TTTTTTTTTTTTTTTTAGATTAAGGTATTTCTTTTTTCCCCCCAACAGCTCTCCCTTTCAGTCCAAAAAATGGTTCTTTTTCTTATAACTATAAATACAATACAAAACAACAGAAATAAATAGGCCACAATTATAAGAGTTATATGGCTTAGCATAAAATTTTTACATGTATGTTTAATTTAAACCAATTATTTTCCCATTTACTTTATAAGTAAAAATGCATGTTAAAATGTTTAGACAATATTTTTGTGCAGAAAATCCTTCAAAACAGGCCTTCAAAACAAATGATAAGAGATAACAGAGTTAAAATAGTAATGTTATCAAAAATTGAAGATGATTTTTCCACGTTAGATGTAAATATTAGCATCAAGTGTCCATAAAAATTTTAATTGAAATTATTCTGGAGTCATGAAAATAACAACCCTTTGTTCTGTGTTTACATCAGTGTCTGATGATGCCTACTTGAGACTTAAGCTTTCTAAAGTATGTACTCTGCCTGACTGACAGTTAAGTAATTACATGTCCTCTTCTGGCATCAGTAACATCAAATTCTACTTTTCTAAGTAAATTTTGAGTAAGATCTCAGAGTTTTGTTTGTTGTGAAACATAAACACCCTTTGAAATTATACTAAACTGGAGATTCTCATGTTATAGTTATACTCTGTAATCTGGAGGGAACTTAATCTACAGTGATACCTCTTTGCCTTGTTTTGTTTTGCTCTATTTATTTTGGATATAATATTATTTTGAATATCTATATATTTTGAGCATTACATCAGATATTAGCAAATATATAAAGTGTTTGTACCTATTAACATTCTTCTTCACCTCTTTGACTCCCTCTATAATTACTACAGAGAATAAAGAATACCCTGAAAGAGATATACTTTTTAGTAAACTATCAAACTATGCAGGATTTAATCAATGTTTCTTTTATTTTATTAACAAAATCCAGGATATTGCAATCTGTTGACATATGTAACAACACCAAATAAATAAATAAATAAACAAACAAACAAACAAATAAATAAATAAATATTCTCAACTCGGGATGTGATTTTTTTTTGATCTGTAATTTTAAGCTATTCGATTCCTTTTGTAAGGAATTACAAAACATTCAAAAGAGGGTTTATATAATTAAAATATTTGCTGCCAGTTCTGGAATCAATGCTACTATTTCCATTAGTCTTTTTCCCTAAATAAAGCTAAACACCATGGTGATCATTCAGCAACAATAAAGGACCTGGGAAGCTGAAGGAAGAGCCTGGATTTTGTTGTTGGCCCCACAAGAACTGAGAAGCAATGTGTTGATCCATGATTTTCTTCATATCTCCAAGCACTACTGGAGAAAACTGACTTCTGGAGCCAATAAGCAGAGATACAACCAAAACAAACAAAGAAGCAGAAACTCAAACCCAGACAGATATAGTTAAGAAAGAAAACCTATGATTTCTTGTCAAAGGACTGAGAAAGAAAAAGCTGGCAAATATTCAGTGGGAAATAACCAATCACAATCCCAGAGAAATGGGCTAGCCAGTTCTCTGAGAACAAAGCAATGAACGTATAGGCCACATATATTCTGCTTCCCAAGTAAATATCAGTGAATTTTGATCATCTGTTTCCTAGGTGTGGGAGGCAGTGACATCAGCAAGCTAGATGTCTGCCCACCTTCTTCCTACTGTGTGAGAGGCATCCCAGTCCCAAGACTGTCTTCTTTCCAGAAGGTTTAACAGCAGCAAAATAGATCTAGAATTTTCCTTTACCTTCTACAAAAAGTACCAATAGGGGATTGAATTGAATCTCAAAGAGATCCAGAAGGAGGAAACAAACCAAAGTTCTATTATGACGGTGCAAATTACCCTGTCATTGAATCAAATTCTGAAAAGACACCAGCCTAGGTAATAAAAGTTGTAAATAGATTTACTCATTTCCTAACAGAGGACAAATGTGTAGAATACAACCTTATAAATCATTTATATAGAAAAACCCATGCAGGAAGTACTTTGGAGGAGATAGAACAATCCACAGACACCTACAATAAGCTGAACCAGGCACATGATTAGCTGGTGATGAGTGTGAATAACAGCTGCCATAAAAATGCTTTGGTGGTTAATTGTAAACAATGTGGCCCAAAACTACAGAAAATATGACTAAACAATCAAATGAGGATTGTGGATGTAAAAACAAAAGGATGAAAATAAAGACATTACTAGGTGGGTTAAATTGTGGAAATAGAATGACAGAGAGTGAGACTACTAGATTCAAACTCAGCATAAGCAATAGAGATAAAAGACTGAAAATTAGTGATGATAACCTCAGGGGTCTATGTGATAATGATACAAGCTATAGCACCTGTAGTTCCAGAATCCCAGAAGGAGAGGAGGAAGTGCATGTTACTAGAAAAGCAACCAAAGAAAGAATTCAGATTTGCAAACTTGGCAAAAGACATAAGCCAAACATAAACCTTACTTCAGTATCATCTTTTGTTTAGTTTGTGTTTTTATAGAATTGGCTTCTTTTGCTAGGTGTGGTGATACACACCTTTAATCGCATCACTTGGGAAACAGAGGTGGATAGATCTCTAAGTTTGAGGCCAGTCTGGTCTATGTTGTGAGTTCCAGGATAGCCAGGACTGCACAGAGAAACTTTGTCTCAACTCTTGCCCCCAGAAAAGAAAAAAATGGTTTCTTTCTTCTCAACAGTTCAAGTACATGAACATGAAGTGCGTTTTCACATTCCTGTGTCACCCTTTCAGTGATTGCATAGTTTGTCCTGGGTGTTCTGTTTAAATCTTTACCTCAACTATTTGTATCCTCTCTCATTTTGTAAGAAGAAATAAAGCTTTTCTGAATTTTCAATGTTTCTTAAAAACATTTTAGTCTCATGATAATTATGTATAAAGTGATGTCCAAATTCATTAAGTTTATTAATTATAGTATTCATAAAGAGTAGAGTAGATTACTATAGTTTCATACTAGGCTTGTGATTAACCCTCAAATTGTCAGGAATTTTATAATACCATTTTCTTAGATTAACCTCTTTTCACAGAGAATGGAGATCATAATTGGAGATATCTATAGGTCAGATAGGCATGGATCTATACAGTTGCTGAAAGAATTTAATTCACAATCTAAAGAACTCTATCAAGAAGGACTTTCAGATAAAAGGGAAATTTGGCTTCCCCTTTATTGAGAAGTGGAAACAAATTTTTCTTTGTCTCTCATTTATGGTTCATACAACTGGTAACAAAAATGAAGTTCTCTGACCTTTATCACATTGCTTCACAGTAAGGAATAGGACAATAGAGTGGGACCAAGAAGCTGAACTTCATGAATATGCTGTCTGTTGAAAGACACTTAATATAAAATGCATCTCTTATAAATTCATGTGCACACGAAGGTGAAAATAAATGAACATAAATATTTAAAACCTGCCATTTTGTTTATCAATCTTGATAGAAGTTTATTAATTGTAGTATATTGGGGAAGGTCTAATATCATTGCTTCTGATAGGCTGATTTCAATGCTGAGATCTGGTTATCGTCCATTCGGAGGCATTCTCTTGATTAGTTAATAAAAGTTGCTGATGGCCAATTAGCTGGGCAGAAACAGTATAGGAAGCTGGGATTTTGTGAGATTAGAAAAGGAATCCTGCGCTTTACACAGAGAATCCTCTTTCTGCCAGGCGACACAGAAGCAGATGGATGTAATTGAGAATGCTGGAAGGTAATCACAGGCACATGGTAATTTGGGATTAGGTGATCTGGGTTAACTTAGAGTAGCTAATTGAGACTCTGCCCAGCTAAGGGTTAAGTGTTAAAACATTAAAAGGTATTGGTGTATTTAATTATCGGAGAAAGGACTGCAGCAGCTTGTAGGCCCTCAGTCCAAGCAGTCCTTGGCCTTCTGACTTCCAGACTCCCGGACTCCCCTGGAACCCAGGCGAATCTCCCACCAAGCTGCTGGTAGTTCTATTGGCCTAATATAACAACTTATATTAGTTAACAGAGTTCAGGTCACAGGTGGTGTAGGCCACCGTTGGTCCAGGGCTCTTTCCCCAGGAAAAATCAGGTTCCTTTGCCAATCCACTGGCTGCTCTGTCAGCTTAATCTTACAGTTTATAATTACTAATAGTTATAATAGATAATTAAATTGCAGTTTCAGTTGTAGAGCAGGAATTATGAAGGACTAACCTACCCTGTCTTGGCAGAGCTAGGCTGTAGACTTCCCTGCTACCAAGTTTTGTCCTTTTTGGACAGCAGTCTGTCTGCAGTTGAAGCAAGGAGTTTTTACATGCCGAGAGATAGGCTTGCCACTAATTCAACCATTTCACACTGGAGATTCTTCGATGCTTTTCTTCTACTTGGAGTAGAATAGGGGGTGCTGTCAGGAGCTGATATGTCACGATATCAAAAAAAAATCTTAATTTAAGACCACATCTTTGAATGACATATTCTGCAGATCTCTTGGGTTTTTGAAGATGCCCTATCTATCTCTTGTATTTAGATAAGCAAATGTTGCTTGTCTCTTAACAACTTGATTACTGAGTAGCTTAGAGAATATCTGTGATAGACTGTCATAGTAGTTAACAAGGTGACATGCATGCATGACTAGGAGTTTGTTTTTCTTAACTATCCTAAACAGTTTAAGACGGTTGGTATCAAGAGGCCAGAGCTTCACATTTCATTTTTAAGTATCTCTAGGTACGATACCATTAGGAAGCGTTACCTTTAATTTTGTATCAATATACAAAGATCTATTCAAATGTGGCTAAATATACTCTTAATTTTGTATCAATATACAAAGATCAATGCCTATGCAGCCCAATACAATCTTAATATTGCATCCATATACAAGGGTCAATACCATTGTGGCCAACTATAATCTTAATTTTGTATCAATACTGTCGTAGACCAATACAATCTTATTTTTGCACAATAAACAATGGTCAATACCACTTTAGCCAAATATACTACTAATTTGTATGGACTGGCTTTAGCTCAGCGGTTACTTCGGCTGTCAAGTAACTCTTACCTACCACTTGTGGCTGGTTCGAGACCCACAATCAATCACTTGCATAATCCACACTTTCAATAGCTAACCAGAAATTTAAAAGAGAAAGCTGTGGGAAGAACTTTCCATAGGAGATTTCAAGGATACCTGAGCGTCCTTGGGAAGGTAGGTCACAGGTAGGTTTGTGGCTCTGGAAAGATGCAGGAGTCCCACACCCTCTTTAGGTGGTCTTGGGGGCTCTATAGATAGTGAAGGAGTAAACTTATGGAGGAAACTCCTTAGCTGAAGTGTTGAAGTCAAGCCTTTTCTCCACTTTCTGCTCAAACAGCAGCTTGACAAAATTCAGAGGCTTATGTACTCCAAAAATTTAAGGTATTCACTGTTTAATAAGTAAATTACTCAACTAGATGTCAGAAGTCTCTTACAATAAGAGAAAATACTTTACAAAATTATCTCATTGAAGTCACTCAACAAATAAGCAGCAGCAAAACATAAAAACAATTGAAAGGGAGAGATATTTTCATATTTGACAAACTGTATTATTTAAAATTTCCATCTTTAATAAAATAGTAATATGCAAAGAAATGACTAAGTATGGTGTAAATACAGTAAATAAAATAGTCAATAGAAACTATGCCTGTAGAAAGGTTAATGTTCATTTTACTACTGAGTCTTTAAATTAGTAAATAAAGAAGAAAGCAATGCCATCCCCAATAGAGAATATCAATGAAGACTTGATTAAAAACATATAGCAATTATGAGATTGAAATGTATTCAATTCACTGCAGCAGTTTAATCAAAGATCTTAGTAAAAATCTGAATAAATATAACTGAAATAAAAATCATAAGACTAGAAGAAAGGCAGTTAAGATTACCCTCTTTAAAGAACAGAAAGATAAAAGAATGAAGAAAAATGAAGAGATCCAGAGGTATATGGAGCACTGTCAACTCTATCAAAATAAACACAAGGAGTTACAGCAGATAAACACTATGGACCAGAAGGAATATTTGGATATTATAGTGGAGAATTTTGTAAATTTGAAGGACATTAGTCTCACATATAAGTTTAAGTAAAAAAAAACCTCCAAGTGATTCTCAACTAGACACATCAAAAACTCTTACAAGCTAAGAACAAAGTCTGGAAACAGCAAAAGAAGCATCTCTTCATTTACAAGTTAGTTCAGTAATATCAACAGCTGTTATGTGATCAGAAGCCATAAGACCCCAGAAGTCTTTAGAATAACGCTTTGCAAGTACTTGCTGAAAATTATAAACCACACATATATGAAAATTCTGAACAGACAGGCAGGTATACATACTGCATGCACAGTTGTTTTAGTAGTACTGTCCCACAGCTACACAAGACAGTAGAGGCTGGATGAAGAGTTCATAGGACTGCTGTCCAAATTATTTTGTAAGTACATGTGATTTTTACTTATCCTAAAATAAATTTAATGTAACTCTTAATCTTATAAATATCTAACAAAATATTGCTGTTAAGCCAAGAGTTCTAAGTCCCTAACAATAATTAATAAAGCTCACAACAGTAATTGCATTTTACTTTTGTCTCTATTTCTCAAAGTTACACGAGTCTCCATCAGCCCAGTGTCAACCTAGTACTGTTCCATCCCTAAATTGATCCTAGAATTGTGCTGTGACACTTAGCTGCCAATTGAACTCATGTCATTAAGTTTCGTTTTCATTTTGGGGTTTTAATATGTATTTCAGCTTTGTCTAGAATCCCCACCTCCTTGCCTTAGTATTCTGATGCTAAGATGATAGTGTGTCTCACCACACTTGGCTCCCTGTATTTTTGAGACTCTTCAATGAAAAAAATAATTTAATATATAATATTAGGCTACACATTTAAAGAAATTTTCATGTTTTTATGAGGATATACTTAAAATGCCTAATTTAAGTTTACAGTTGTAGTAGAAAATAGTCAAACACACAGAGCAGAGACACATTGCAATAATTCCCACACTAGGAATGTGGAGCCTGATGGATCAGGAACTTAAAATCATCCTCTGATATATAATAAGTTGAAGGCTAGCCTAGGCTACATGAGGCTCCATCACAATAAGTAAAGAAATAGTCAAACAATGTATATATATATATATTTTTTTAAAAAGGGTTTTGTGAACAAGTGCTTTATCTCAGTGATAGTTTAATTTATAAATTACATAAATTCCAAGCCTCTAGCACTAGTAACTTCAGCTATCTCTTGTTAATCTTTTCAGGAGCTCATGGTATCTACAGATTTGCTTTCATTCTCAACAGTTTCTAAACAGAAACTGTTATTATTTTATTACATTATATCTTTATCCCAGAGACATCAAACTTCTTTATGTTCTGGTACACATTGCTCAACTCAGTAATACTGTTGAATCAGAATAACTTTACTTAGGTGATCAGTTCTTGCCTACTTAGACCAAGGCAAGAAAATTTGCAGTAGTGTTATCCTATTGTCACCAACAATATTTGATTTGTAGTGTCTTGCCCAAAGTTTGTGAGTTTTTGTGTACGTGTGTGTGTGTGAAGCATTCAGGTGGGGAGGTATAATAAAACACATGTGAGATAAAAGTAGAGGATACAAACAACCAATAATCATTGAGCAAGATACTACAAGTCACATACTGTCTGAAAATAAGATAGCATTTTGAATGTTGTCTGCTAAGATTTAGAAATTTTCTTGGCTGATCTTCATGGTCAACCCATAAGAATGCCATTGGATGTTCTTATTTACATGATTCTCTCTCTGTGCCTGTCTGTCTGTCTGTCCATCTGTCTGTCTCTCAATAAGGACTTTCCTTGTAGTCCAGGCTTCCCTGAAACTTTCCTACTTTAGTCTCCTAAGTGCTAAAATTATATTCTGTCCAACTGATTTTTCTCTTATAAATAAAAAATATGATCAATGCATTTAGGATATGTCTAAAAATCATACTGAATGTGGAATGAAATGGGTTAGGTTTGATAGTATCTGCTCAATGAAAAAACCAAAGTCACTGGAGAAGTCTCTCAGTGCTCTCTCTTCTGTAATATTAGGTATGTTTTCTCTGCTGATGTGAACTATAGATTTAGGTTACACTTGCTCAGAAATCTTGATGAGATAGTTGAATGGTGAATTAGTCAAAATTCAGAGTTCTAGGATCAGAAAAAGAACAGAAGTGATTGCCCTCAGAATTTTAATGAATTTAAAGTTGAATATACACTTTATATTTTCTTGTGGAAAATAGTCAGAGAAAATGCTCATTTCAGAGATTTTAGATTTTTGAGTGCGTTAGAATTAATTCATTCCTCTAACCATGTCAAGTAATTAGCATACCGATGTAGTTATTTCTGGTATGTGTACAATGCAGATGTAAGGCAAGCTCTTGACGAGTCCCTAGGTGGTCTTTACAGGAAGCCAATTATGGCAGAGCTTGTGGTTGTAATTTAGCTTCAGGAAGCACAAGGGCTTATTTCAGCTTAAAACAAGGGTAGGCTTTTACACATAGAATAATTCAGTGAACTAAGGAGTCTATATTTCTGGTAGGATGTTTGTGATATGTTCTGCTTGTGGAAAAAGAAAACAGAAAGCAAAATGCATCTACCAGAATGACATTTTGCTACAGCTTGAGAATGTGCTTAGAATTCTATTAAGTGAAGGTGTAAGTGGCTAAAAGTCTTTCTACACATCACCGTGAGGATTTCACAAGTCCTGAGTTCCTTACAAATATATTGCGCATCACTATGTTTGCTCCTTCTAAAGCTTATTTCACTGACTATGTTGAATCTACATATCTTTTCCCTCTGTGGTTATGAGTAAGGACATGACACACTAGAAACTATAGCTGTCCCCTACTTCTCATCTGGTTCTGTCAACACATCTTCCTGTGTTCAAACCCTGAAGTCAGAAGCTTTCCTTCTGAAATGTAATGCTAGATAAAGAAGTTCCTTATATTTACTTCGAAAATTATTATGTTTTGTATAAGATCTCTCTCTCTTTCTTTCTCTGTCTCTCTCTCTCTTTCCCTTGCTCCTCTCTCCATTTTTTCTCCCTCATTTCTCCACCTCTAATGGGAGAATTTAATGGGAAATGTTTTGGTTCTCCCTTTAAAATACATCAAGTCTTCAGAATCAGCTTTGTGGTAAATATTGATGCCCCTCAAATCATCCCAGTGGAATCATTACAGCCACAATTCCATAAACCCTCCACTGAATCTGTGGCCTGTACATTTGATAATAACTTAGGTTCCCATACTGTTGTTTTTTGCTTGTTGTTTGTTTTGTCAACTTGAATTAAGCTACAGCCATCTTGGAAGAAAGAGTAAACCCCAATCGTTAATGTGCTTCCATCAGACTTGCCTATAGGCAATTCTGTGTGGGCATTTTCTTGACTGATGATTGATGTGGAAGAGTTCTGCAGACTGAAAGTGATGAGACTCTCTCCAGGTGGTTCTAGGTATCAAAAAGCAAGCTCAGTGAGACAAGGAAGTAAACAGCTTTCTTCCATGGTTCTTGCTCCTGACTTCTTGCAGCGATCTATGATCAGGAAGTGCAAGTAAGATATCCTTCCTCTCCAGTTGCTTTTGATTATGGTGTTCAATGTTTAGAGAGCAAACTAGGCCAACTCTTCATTGTGTTACTCTTGTCTTCTTTTCGTTCTTACTGAAAGAGAAATGTCTGAGTACAGACCATAGTTGACAAATTGTTTGTCATATATATCTTTATTTGCTTTAATGTTTTAAGCTTAATTTTTAAAAAATAATTGAAATATGTATGTGCATGACATTTTATTAGATTAAAAGAAGAAACTTTTCTCCTTATTTTAAGTTTTTAAATGTTGAGAACATTTTTCTTACAATATATTTGAGTAATATTCTTTCCCTTCCCCCAATTCCTTCCAGATCAACTAGTCCCTGCTCATACCACTTCATATTCTTTCTCTCTCTTAAAAAAATCTTAAAACAAAACCAAATAAAAACAAACAAACAAAAAAGCACACACACACACAAACATAAAACAAAAAGTCAAAATTAAGCATGTAATTTGTTTTATGTTGACTAACATAATATGAGGTCTGCCCTGGAGTACGGTTAG
Organism: Lophiomys imhausi; assembly: GCA_907164525.1. Classification (NCBI taxonomy): domain Eukaryota; kingdom Metazoa; phylum Chordata; class Mammalia; order Rodentia; family Muridae; genus Lophiomys; species Lophiomys imhausi. The sequence continues at coordinate 12,048,071 of CAJQZJ010004763.1, forward strand.
TATACTCAGTGACACTCCATGAAGAAAACTAATTTTCTCCCTTTCAGAAGCTATAAATTATGAATATTTGTTGGTGAGGGTATGCCTTGATATCCACTTCTCCTCCTCAATTGGGATTCTTATCTGGTTTGAAACTGAGCAGGTCTTGTGCATGCTGTCATGGTCTCGGTGAGTTCATGTGTGAATCAGTCACGTTGTGTCCGAAAAACATATTTTCTTGGAGACATCTAGCATATCTTACAATCATTCTACCTTCTTCTCAGTGTAGATCTCTTTGCTTGGAGGGAAGGAAGGACATATGGCACAGTCATCCCACTTAGGGTTGAATGCTCCAAAGTTTCTCATTCTTTCCATGCATGCTGTCCAGTTGTGGGTGTCCATGTTAATTATCATCTATTGCAAAGAAGAAGCTTCTCTGAGGAGGGCTAAATGATTTGCTGATCTATGGGTGTAACAATTGTCATTAAGATTCATTTTACTGCTGTGTTCATTTGCAAGAATAACTGTATTAGGCTTTCTCTTAGGGCCTATGACCCATTTAGGTTCAGGTTCCTGGCCATGTAAACAGTGTCTGTATGGCTTCCATTTCATGGGGTGGGCCTTAACTTTTTCTTTTATTAAGAATTACATTTTTAAAATCAGAGAGTTGTATTATACTGTGTTTGGATTCTTTGCACTTTTTTCTTTAAAAATACTTCTTTTTCTTTTTTTCTTTTTTCGGCGGCGGGGGGGGGGGGGGTGGTTCGAACAGGGTTTCTCTGTTTAATAGAGTCCTGGCTGTCCTGGATGCACTTTGTAGACCAAGTTGGCCTCGAACTCACAGAGATCCACCTGCTTCTGTGCCTCTTGAGTGCTGGGATTAAAGGCATGCACCACCACACCCGACTCAAATACTTCTTTTTCTATTGCAATTACAGTGGTGATGTTACATGAATTGGACTTTGTAATAAGCAGCACTATCTCTAAAGTTATCAGAGGACATGTGAGTGTTAGAGAATGGGAAATACAGTCACTAAAGTTCAGGAGACTTTTACAACAGTGAAACTCCTGGGGTCCCAGTGCTGTGCAACTTATGGAATGGCCCCTTCTTAGATGAAGAGTAAGCCATTGCATTTGAGTTTTGAGAACCAAGAATAAATCAAATGCCTAGGTGATCTGTACACTATAAAAGCAGCATACTTCTCACTTGGCTGTTTTACTTCAGTATGTATACTAAGTAAAAACTCTGCTGGTTTTGATTGAAGATTAGAATAAGAGAAGTTTCTACAATGGGTACAGGCTACAATGTGGACTATCATGCTAGTTGGGCAGTATGATCGATCTAGCAGATCCAATGGTTCTTATCTGCCAATGGCAGATAGAATTCATATCTGGAGCCTTTAGAAGGTGCTCCAAAGGAAACTACAGCAAAGGCTTTTAGTATTTTTGAACTGATAGGTACAATCTTCTGAATTTAGCTATCCTTTTGAGAGAAATAGCTCTTGCCTAGATGACAGTCCCTAGCAGGAATTGAACTCTTAATCATGATCAACTATGAGATATATCATGTTCTGAGTCTTACCTCTTCACCAAACTATTGAAGTCAAGCCTACACAGTGGCACTTATCCTTAAGAGGAAGTGGTGTACAGGAGATCAGACCCAGGCAAGACTGTGAAGGCATAGGTTAATTTACAGGAAGAAGTAGTCCAGTACCTTCAACCCACACTCCTGATATTTGCGAAGGTAGTAACCTTTTCAAAGCCAAATCAATAGCTTGGTGGGAAGTTTCTTATGATAACCTCTATTCACTTCTGCCCTTCCCTTATTTGTAATTTTTAGACATCTATATGTGCATTAAATATCTTTATTTTCCTTCCAACCTCATTTCCTTATCATGTAAAGTAGATATATTGGTTGTATATATATTCATATGATCATATCTAAGGACTGTTTATTATACATCAAATTATTGTGCTTATGAGATATCAGGAGGAGGCACACTCTTCTCTTCCATTTAAGTAGCTAATGCAATTTTGGTTCTATGCAGCATAGGTGTATCATATTAACCCAAACTGTGACTTTTAAGTATCCATTCTAAGGAAATTAAATATGGCTTGAGACCACACACATGTCTACCAAGTTGACCAAGGGTGGGATTTTCATTTCATTTTGGCCACTTGACACCTAAATAATTGGGCCAATGCTATTCTGGGCATGTGTGTAAACTGTTCCATTGGTGAATGACTAAGTAAAGTACGTTGTAGAGGAGGTCTGTACAGCAGTCTCTCCCTGTGATGTTGATAGTGCTCACCTGATAAAGTTCTACTCCTTAGATTTCTGTGCTTTCAGGTAGCTCGCTCCACCCCTTTCTAGATTGTGTTCACTACTAAGAAGTCATTGTGTGCAGCCCACTTTACCAAGTGGAGAGTAACAGCATACATTATTTGAAATTCTCCTACAGGCAACATTTATTACTTCTCCTGAACTTATTTGTTTACCTACACACTTGTTTATATAGGTGTGGACCTGTGTATTTTCTTTGATCTTATTCTAAAACCCCATGAGAACCTTTAGGAGTTCATTTAGTTGAGTGACATGTTGTTTGGACATGTCCTATTGTAGTTGAGAACGTCACATATGTCTTTATAATATGGTCCAAGCTTATCGTGTATACTTCTTGCCCTAGTTCTTCATTCAGGAACTTATACAAAGATTCTTGCTTTTTTTCACTCAGAATCAACAATGGCATGAGAGTCTAAGATCTTGCTTTAAAAGGTCATATGAATTTTGACTTTTATTCAGAGTGACAGTTGCAAGGTTTGGAAAGGGATAGGTATCGTGACATGTCACTTAAAATGCTTCCTCTGGATATGGTATTGAAGACCAGACTACAGCAGGTCAAAAATGGAAGTGACTAAGTGGTTACTGTAGGTATCCAGGATGAAGGAGACTGCTTGGATTAGGTGACCCCACCAGAAGTATGGGGAAATGCTACATTAAAGTTTATCTCCACTATTTAAAATTATATTAATTTTGATATTTTTCCCACTTCTCTTGGATGTTGCCCTTCCATAAATAGGATGATCTTCACTGGTCCTGTCTATATCTTATTCTTTATTTTTGTCCTTCTCTACCATATTATGGAAATATTCTTAACCCATTTTTTAAATTGATTATGTAATTATTTGGTCATAATCTATTTTTTATGTGTCCTATTTTATTCTTTGTGTTTTGCCTTACTAATTATAACTTCTAATCTGTATTTATTTATTTATTTAAGTTATATCCTGATTGTGGCCCCCTCTGCCTTTCCCATCTGATCCTACCTTCCCATCCTTTTCCCCCCTCTTCCTCTCCTCCTCAGATGATGGGAGGCCCTCATCAACCCATACCAGTCTATCACATTGCATAGGGCTAAGAGCATCCTCTTCCACTGAGGCCAGACCAGATAGGATAAACTGCCCCATGAATAGGCAACAGAGTCTTCTACTTCACTTGTTAAGGGATCTGCATGGAGCTGCTTATCAGCTGCATATGTGTAGGGGGCTATATATGCTTTTTGGTTGCTGCTTCAGACTCTATAAACCTACCAGGGCCAGGTTGGATGGTTCTGTTGGTCTTCATGTGGAGTTCTTCTTCCATCTGGATCTCTCTATTTTTCCTCCCTCTCTTCTCCAAGTTTCCCAGAGCTCCTCTAATGTTTGCTGTCTGTCTCAGCATCTGTTTCAATCCTCTTCTGGATGGTGTGTCTCAGAAGATAGTTATGCTAGGATCCTGTCTTCTTGGTGTCTGTAGGGTGTAGGACTGTTATCCTATACTATATGGTTATTATCCACTTATAAGTGAGTATATGCCATGTGTATCTTTCTGGGTGTGGGTTAGCTCACTTAGGATGATCTTTTCTAGTTCCATCTATTATCTTGTAAATTGAATGATTTCCTTGTTTTTAATAGCTGAATATTATTCCATTGTGTAAATGTATAAGTTTATTTATCCATTATTCAGTTGAAGGACAGCTAGGTTGTTTCTAGTCTATGGCTATTACAAATAAGGTTGTTGTAAACACAGATGAGACAATGTCCTTGTGGTTTAGTGGAAAATCTTTTGGGTATATGCCCAGAAGTGGTATAGCTGGGTCTTGAGCTAGAACTATTCTAATTTTCTGAGATATCACCAGATTGATTTCCAAAGTGATTGTATAAGTTTGCACTCCAACAGCAGTGGGGAAGTTTCCCCTTTCTCTACATCTTCACCAGCATTGTCACCTGAGTTTTTGATCTTACCTATTCTTACAGGTGTAAGACAGAATCTTAGAGTCATTTTGATTTGCATTTCCCTGATGACTAAGGATGTTGAGTATTTCTTCAAATGCCTTTCAACCATTAGAGATTCCTCTGTTGTGAATTCTTGGTTTAGCTCTGAACCCCATTTTGTGATTGGATTATTTGGTTTCTTGATGTTTAATTCTTTTATATATCTTTTTATATTAGCCCTCTGTTGGATGTGAGGTTGGTGAATCTCTTTCCCCAATCTTGAGGCTGCTCTTTTGTTCTAATGATAGGGTTCTTTACTTTAAAGAAGTTTTTCAGTTTTATAAGGTCTCAATTATTGATTGTTGATTTTAGAGCCTGAGTTATTGATGTTGCGATCAGAGCAGCTGTCTCCTGTGCCAATGAGTCCGAGGCTTTTCCCCACTTTCGCTTCTTTAGATTTAGTGTATCTGGTTTTACGTTGAGGTCTTTGATCCATTTGAACTTGAGTTTTATGCAGGGTGATAAATATGGGTCTATTTGCATTCTTTTACATGTAGACATCCATTTAGACGAGTAGCATTTGTTGAAGATGCATTCCTTTTTCCATTGTATGGTTTTAGTTTCATTGTCAAAAATCAAGTGACCATAAATGTGTGGGTTTATTTCTGGGTCTTCTATTTGATTCCATTGATCAGCCTGTCTGTTTCTATGCCAATAATATGCAGTTTTTATTGCTATTTCTCTGTAGTACAACTTGAAATCAGGATGGTGATGCCTCTAGAAATTCTTTTATTGTTTTTAACTGTTTTATTGTTTCAGAACTGTTTTTAGCTATTCTGGGTTTTTTATTTTTCCATATGAAGGTGAGAATTGCCCTTTCAAGGTCTGTAAGGATTGTATTGGGATTTGAATGGGAATTGCATTGAATCTGTAGATTGGCTTTGGTAAGATACCCATTTTTATTATGTTAATACTACCTATCCATGAACATGGGAGATCTTTCCATCTTCTGATAACTTCTTTGATTCTTTTCTTTAGAGTCATGAAGTTCATGTCATACAAGTCTTTCACTTGCTTAGTGTTACCTCAAGATGTTTATGTTATTTGTGTCTCTAGTGAAGGGTGTTATTTCCCTATTTTCTTTCTCAGCCTGTTTATCTTTTGTGTAAGGAAGGACTACTGAATTTTTTTGAGTTAATTTTGTATCCAGCCACTTCGCTGAAGGTGTTTATCAGTTGTAGGATTTCTCTGGTAGAATTTTGGGGGTCACTTATGTATGCTATCATATTGTCTGTGAACAGCGATACTTTGACTTCTTCCTTTCCAATCTGTATCCCCTTGATCTCCTTTAGTTGTCTTATTGCTCATCAATTTTTATAACATTACATAAAATATTTGTCTTAATTACTGTTCAATTGTTATGATGAAACATGAAGAACAAGGCAACATATGAAAATAATTTCTTAATTGAGAACTTGCTTACAGTTTTAGAGGGGTAGTCCATCATCATTATGACTGGAAGCAGACAGGGATGGTGATTGAGTAGTATCTGAGAGCTTTACATCCTGATCTATAGGCAACAGACAGACTCAGAGAGAGTGAGACTCAGTCTGCAGTGTTCTTTTGAAATCTCAAAGGCCACTTCCAGTGGAACTTCTCATCCAGTAAAGTCACACTTCCTAATCATTCCCACACAATTATATTAACTAGTGACCAAGCATTCACATATGAAACATCCTCATTAGAACCACCATAATATCTATCATCACCTTACTCTCTATTAATGTCACTTGCTTGGTGTTTCTCTTCAGCAACTGCTACCATTTGAGTTATATTATAGTTTTCCTTATTTGTCTCTTTGTCTGTTTTTCCTGATAATCTGTCCTCTTCTGGTGTTGACATCCTTATAGTCTGTCATAGTTAATAAGCACAGTTGAAGTTCAGTAATTGTTGAGTGTGTGAAATGGTAGAACATTTCTAGACATCTATAATTTTGCATTGAGAGTAGTATATGTCAATTATACATTGAGATTCAGCTGGTTCAGGTATTGCCGTTATGTTTTGGATAGCCAACTTCTTAAGTTTCCTCAGTGATGTATGGACACCGTGGTCTTCAGCAAGGTTAACTTTAGAAACTTCCTGTTATGTAAGTTCTGTCTAAATTCAACAATTTTTAAGGAAGAAGATATTTTAAAACATTCAACTATTGGACAGCAAGTAATGCAAAGCCTTGTTTTTTTCTCAAGTGGTCTGTGTTTGACAAGACATAATGTAATGTAAATTGTATTTATAGCTTATTTATTTCTCCAACTCCAGAGGAACTGGAGACAATAGCTTCTAAGCTGGGTGCATGTGGAAAGGAGATGGTAGATTCCTCTTCTCTTGAGTCTCTTCTTCATTCAGTTGAGGTTTGTGCTGGTGGCATTTATTTGTTGCATTTAGATACCTTTTTTTTTTTTTTTAGTTTTTTTTTCAAGACAGAAATTTTCTGTCTATCCTACACTGTCCTGGGCTCACTTTGTAGATCAGGCTGTCCTTGAACTCAGAGATCCACCTGCTTCTACCTCCCATGTGCTGGGATTAAAGTCATGTGCCATCATCCCTGGGGTTTTTCTAGTTTTGAGAAGGATAGTATTAATGTCTTTTTGTTGGTCTCTGCATTGACTGTAGCAGTATGTTGTTAGCTAAGAGAAAAACAAACAAAACCCTCCTGCCTGGAGATTCTCTATTTTGTCTTCTTTTGCTCCTACCTCAACCTACTTAAATGGTGGAGAAAATGGGATTCTTTTAGGTGTTTCAAAATCTCACCACTGCAGACCACTGATTTTACTCAATCTCAGACAGTTTCTACCATATCACATCATATCAGTTTTTTTTTGTATTATATAGACATTCCCATAAAGGAAGGCACATGTGTGTTAAATCTTCATGTCTATACCCCAAGAGATCTGCAGAATATGGCATTCAAAGATGTGGTCTTAAATTAAGATTTTTTTTGATATCGTGACATATCAGCTCCTGACAGCACCCCCTATTCTACTCCAAGTAGAAGATAAGCATCGAAGAATCTCCAGTGTGAGATGGTTGGATTAGTGGCAAGCCTATCTCTTGGCATGTAAAAACTCCTTGCTTCAACTGCAGACAGACTGTTGTCCAAAAAGGACAAAACTTGGTAGCAGGGATGTCAACTAACCTAGCTCTGCCAAGACAGGGTAGGTTAGTCCTTCATAATCCCCGCTCTACAATAAATGTCTGTCAGAGAAACAGGACCAAAAGGCTGAAGACTGATGCTGGAATGTATGGAGAGAAAATGGGAACTGTCCAGGTAGTCACTGGTTTGTCATTTCTTAGTATTGGAAGCTGCAGGCCCTGCACTTCCTATATAATCATATATATTTATCCTTCTCAGCTCTCTGAGGTGGTTGAAGAATAGACAGCTTGAGTCTCATAGCTAAATTTTGAGTTGTTTAGGAATCAAGAGGGCGTTCTAGATCTAAGAAGATGGTTATAATAGTGATGCAAGTTAGTATGAAAGCTAAGTCAGTTATAGAACTTTAAACTCATGGAGATAGTTAGAAGGTAGAAGGTTAAAGTCAGGGGCCAAATATGTATGAACTGGACATTGGGAAGCTATACTGGGCCATTTAACTCTCATAAATGTGGCATATTTAATTCTGCTGTTTTGTATAGAATTTACTGTTATAAGTAAGAACCATTTGTTGGATTGAAAAGGGAAGCTGTTGGGGGGGAAGAGGGTGGAAGGGTGGGACAGGAAGGGGGAATAGGGAAGGGTTTGTGACTGAGATGTAACTTGAAGAAAAAAAATAAAGTACTTATATAAAATTAAAAAAAAGATTGTAAACTCAAAAAAAAATCTTCATGTCTATATACCTTCAGCTTCAATGGGGTTAAATTTTGATTTATGCAAAAATTAAATAAGGCATGTTTCACTCATCTACACATGAGTGTTGTTTTTAGGTTTGCTTTGTTTTTGCATTTTCACCATTTCTCAGTGATTGCCAATTTATTTTTTCTATGGCTTTGCAGTCCTAAAAATTTATACTGTTTGAGGTCTAATTACCCATGCCTTTCGCAATTACCTCGCCAATGCATCTCTTCTAAAACGCAGGCAGTTATGGCACTGCCCCAGATCACTTGTTCAGCCAAGATCCTTGTTCAGCACATCTCTTCCACATCTCACCTTCAGGGAAGTTTTCTCTTTCCCCAGGGGGTAGTCTGCATTTGCATTTACAGATGTCAGCCGAATCATGTCCTTCCCTTACACTTGGTGTTTTAATTAAGGGTTCTTTACTATGATGTGCCTATAATTCAGAGGGAATTGGTCAGAAAACAAAAATGGGAAATTGATGGCAAGAAATATTTTAATATACAATCTAATTATTTATCTGTCTTCACCTCTTTCTTACTAAATCACATTGTGTTTTTCAGTATGAAAGTAGTATGTTATTTCTTAATAATTGAGCCTGTATAGAATTTGTCTTAATTATATAATGAATTCTTTTTTTCTTAAAAGGATTAAAAACAGAATACTAAACACATTCCCTTCTCTTCAAAGTAAAGTTAAAGAGATGGTTTGGTACATTCCACAGGAGTTTCACAGCTCTTAGGAAAAAAATAATTCCTAAATGAACAAAAAAACAGATTTGGGCATGAGTGTAGCTTCTAAACTCTGAAAGGTACTGTTTGAATTGTGTTTTTATAATGGTGGAACTCACAGACCATGGCTCCATTTCAAGGCATATGTTGTGAATGAGAGGTGTGGATTTTTAGATACCTCACCTAGTTAAAAGCATAAAAATTTGAAGAGCAGAATCATAATATTTGCACACAGTCAAACATGTAATTTCATAACACAACATATGCAAAGTTCATACTTCTTTCTAACATACACAGGATATACTTATCACTAAGTATGTATTAGTTTCTCCACTTGAAGAACAACTATAGCTTCTCAAAGATGGATATCACATAGGTTCAGTTCCTTTACTATTTACTAATGTCTCACAGGACTGGGAATAGATACTTAAACCCACTAACCACTGTGTCAACAATCTAGAACTCAGTAGAATAGGGATGAAAGAAAGATACACCAGAGATGTGAAATGTACTTAACAGAGTTTCTGAAAAAATGATGAATAGATCTCATATTTTTCATATATCAAATATTGGCAAAATAATATAAATGTTTATTAAAAAAAACAAAAAAGATAAATCAGCTGCTTCCAAGAAACCAGGAATATGATACCTGTATATAGCAGCAATGAGTATCGGTTCCATTAACCAGTTTGACGGTAAATGTTGGATAATATCAAATATCAGCAAGCATGTTGGCAAGAGATACTCTTTTCACAACTGCTGAGATGATGCCTGAGAAACTAATCTGAACAGCTACTTGGCAGTTACTTTGTAAAGCTACATATGTATATGCTATGGAATTGTATCTGCAGAGTGAAACATCCCAAAGTCTTACAGTGAAATGTGTAAGGATGTTCATTGCAGTGTTGTTTACGGTAACCATAATGAAGTTGTGATGCACCATATATTTTAAAAACACATCAAGGCAACATTAATTATTTTTGGGTATAAACATATCCACATAAATATAGTATATTGTATTTATTATACTGGTATGAGAAGTAGAATAAGATCTATTCTTAAAGAACTTAAGTATAAAATGATTCAAATGGAGTTAGCAGTTTAAGTCTTAAGTGAAAATGTAGGGGTGAGTTGACATATGTCGTCATCCATGCCTTCCAAGGTCACTCATTTCTTGGCTGCTGGAGGTAAAAACACACATTTCTACAGACTTGTGATCACTAACCTAACAAGACCTCTTTCTTCTCAGGGGGACACTGAAGATTGCTTATTTCAATGAGATACAACAAGTCTGAATGTGTATGATGTATTCAATGATTTAACAACTATCAACACAGATGAAGTATAATCTGCTTCTATATTTTATTTGTTATACAGATCAACATAAACAGGTACAGGCAATTTTAATTACAAGATCCATAATTTATATGACAATATTGTGCACATTAATTTCATTTGGGCACATAGCTGTGAGTGATTCTCAATGAATAGATCAAAACAGAAATGCTAGAAAAATATATCCGCTACTCAGGTTTGAACAAGCAACAGATCTCATGTTATTCCCATGGTTAAAATGGGCTCTCAGGCTGATACTGCTGATGGTCTTCATAAGATAGGCATGAACTGAACATAATTAGAAACTTTCCTGGTTGTCACAGACATGTCAAGCAGACATGGTCACTGAAACCCTGATTATCATAAGACAAAATTCTGTCTGTCAGGTAGCATAATGATCTTGTGACATAGCATAAATTACACACTATATGGCATAAGTCCTTAGTACCTCTGTCCACTGGTCAACTGGCTAATGATTGTGTGTAGGGGTTAGATAAATTAGATTTAGAAAATATATAGGAGTTTCTGATACTGTCTCTTAATTCGGGGCCTGAAGAGCATTATCAGCATGAAGTCAGGAAAAACAGGAAAGACTTAATAGACTGAAAAACAAGGTTGAAGTCAGGAAAAACAGGAAAGACTCAATAGACTTGAAGAAACAAAGTATCTGGCCTGACATTGTTTTCAGCTGCTAAGTGGGCGGAGCCCAAATTAAGCTGAAACAGAGTTCCTCCTATTTAAGGACAGTGCGTGAAGCCAAGAAGAAGAGGCTCCTGATGCTAGAGAGCTCCAAGAGTCCTGCTGAAAAAAGGGCTGGCCATTGATGGCCAGCTCTCTCCCGGAAGCAGAAAGAAGCCAGTGAGCAAAGAAAACCTGAGCAAGACACCAAAAGGCCAAGGACTAAACCCTGTGGCTCAGCTTTTGCCTAGAGGGGTTTGATCTGTCCAAACAGTGGCCTAGGTGAAACTGTGCCTGGCTTTAAGGACTGAGGCAGAGCAGCTGAGTTCCTGATTCAAAAGAAGTAAGTTGGCCTGCAGACGGCTGGGGTCTCCCACAGAGAAGAAAGCATGAAGCCTTATTTAAGGTGAGACTGCAATAACCAACTTACCCTGACGAACCTGCATCTGAGAGATCCAGAAAAAGGACTGCTAAGTGCGATAAAGAATCTACAACAAAGACTGTGTTCCTGACGACTGAGGACCTGCCCCAGAGACTGTATCATTCTAAAAGGTTATGAAAGTAGTTGTTATAATTATCAATAGGTTTAGTGGATAGGTTAAAGGGGTTGTAGAAATTTATAGGATTAATAGTTAAGAAATTGTTGGTGTTTGTTATAAGTGAATTTAGTAATAAATAAATAAGTGTTAAATAATAATTTAAAAGTTCGGTTACAATTGTGTCCTATAGCTAGTGGACATAATTGCTCGAGTTTACCTCATTCTCTGATGTTAAAGCATTGTGCTGTTATATCAGGAGGAAGGTAAGAAATAAAAAGATAAGAAATCAACAGTTAAGGATCAAAATTACAGAAACTGTGTTTATAAGATAATATAATATTCATCTGCATTTCTCTATTTAGTGTAATCAATTTAGTTATTTGTTTCAGCGACCTTTTCCCCATTGAGGCCAATGTAAGAATGACCAATATGACCCTGGTTTTATTTGTACTTGTGCCATGATTAATAGTATACCATAGTTCATTTTATTTTCTCTGTCACAACAATTTTTTGACTAATTGGTTGCCTGGGCCATATTATATGAATCTCACTACTCAATTTTATGAGTCAGAATGATGTCTCTGAACAAAATAGAGATTTGCTACTGAGCCATCAATCATGCAAATACAGCAATAAAGTACAGAATACAGGTAAATACCTAAAGAAAAAAAGTCCTCCTTAATATATTTCTTTCACATATAGGGAAATTTTCCCATATTCAGGCTGTCAGTGACTTTGTCATGAATTTTCAGTGAAAGCCATCATGAAGCATGAGCAGCAGGGACTGAAGTGCTCCATTTTTGTGCATAAAAATTGGGATCTAAAAGAAAAGGACTCTAGGAACTTTTGTCTGTTGTTGTTGCTGCTGCTGCTCCTTTACGGAGAGGTCAGACTTCTCTGATGTGTGAAAGAACAAGAGTGGGGTAAGGAAGGTGTACGGGGCAGTCACAGGGGTAGCGGTAGCAGCCACCATCTGTGAGATCTTTGCAAATTTTTTAGCTTGAACACAGTCAGAATTCTTAGTCACAACTAACAGAATGACATGAAAGTTTGTTCGGATAACTTTGTCCTTCATTCCAAACTGGAAAATGAAAACACCTCTCATGAGAAAGGAGGTGTTCTGGGTAATGGAGAGGTGTGGTCACCCCACTTTTTATATTATAGCTTTGCTTGGGTTGGAGACAACAGACATCACCATCCTAAGTTGCCACTGAGTCTTCTGGCTTCTGATAATATCCTTTGCATATTCCTTAGTAGAAATAACTCTATACCCACAACCCAAGAATTATGGAACAACACTGTTACTATTACCCCCCCCTTGTTTACCACTAAACTTGTCTTAAAGTGGCATTGTGGTGTTTAGTTTGTTTATTTGTACCAACTGAAAAAGTGAAATATGTGCATTTACTTGCTGTTTCTGCTGTTTAAAAAAAATAAATGAGGGTTAACTATTTGTAAAAGTTCCAGATTATGGAACAAAACTCAGTCCCAGAAATGGGACATCATAAAAGGAGTTGTTGGCCAGGGAGTTTCCAGAACACCTTGAAAACAGGATGTGATTTTGCTGCTCCTCCAGGTTGTATATCAGAATTAGTTGATAAGATACTGTTGATGAAGACACCACATACCTTGGTTGCCTGGGAGTAAGAACTCAAATTGTGATTGAGCTGGATGCTCACTCTCAGTTGGATAGCTTTTATAGTATAAGAAGTCATGCAGGCTGCTGGAGGAGAAAAGACATCAATGGTTTTACCTATCTACATTCTAAAAACTAGGCCAACCATGCTAGGTGATATATGCTCACTTTTACAGTAGTGATATTACTGTTATGATGGTAACCAAATGACTTCTTATTAGACTTAAGGCACATCTAACAGGAAGAAATCCATGCTTGGTACTGTAAATCTTGTCAAACCCCCACACCTAGGGAGGTTATATGTTTGAGGGGAAATCGAAATATTGTTGTTTAGCCAAATTGACACATCATCAAATTTCCATCCAAATATTTGTTTATACCCACAGACAAACAGTACCTCAGAGAAGCCTCTCTTTCCAATCAGTGGTGATGAATGTACAGATTCATGGTTGTGTAAGATACTGAAAAAAAAAGTGACAGATGAGATCTCAGTCCTAAATAAGACTACCTTCTCTAAAACTCAGAGAGCGTTTCAGAAGAGAAGTAGAAAGAATAAGATCAGAAAAGAGGAAGAAAGGTTGGGGAATGCCATCCTCTGGGCAAAGCAGAGTCATGATTGCAAACTCACCTTAGTTCAAAGGACTGCACTTCCTCTACATAAAAATGGGCCTATCACTAGTGAGGCATCGATGGAGAAGGGGCTCAGGGATCAATACTCCTCATGCAGAAGTATTTGCTATTGACAAACTCATAAAGTTCTCCCATTCTCCCATTTAACTTCTTTAAATATCTGGAAATATAGAATTAAAATCTTCATGCTGACACCCTCTAATAAAATTATTTTTGTTGCTACTTTGTAACTTTAATGTTGCTACTATTATGAATCATAATGTAAATATCTGATATTCAGGATATCTGATATGCAGCTCCTATAAAATGGATGAGAACCTCAGATCTTAAGTATATTCTATCTAAATTTTGTTAATATTTTTATACTTTTCATTCTCAAATTGTTTCTTTAATATCGATCCTTTGGCCAAAATTGGTCACAGGAAAGACAGTTAATATAGCCAGAGTAACTTTTTCAAAAGAATTACTTCTGGTGTATTTAATATTCAGGCTAATACAAAATTAGTTGCATCATTTGCCTGAAGTTTTGCTTGACTAACATTGAATCGTAACGGATGTTATTTTAAAGTTTGAAATGAGCATAGAGTTGTCTGTTGCTTGCACTCTGCAAGCCTGTATGTTCTAGCCAAGAAGAAACCGACAAAAATAACAGCAACACTGATGATTAATGAAGCTAGAAATATTAGCTTAAAGATGTATGAAATGAAGCAGATAAAACTGTACAATTAGCAAGTTTGAACCATACCATTATTTTATTTGCTTTTTCATTTTCCCAAGTGTTTCTGACCCCTGTCATAGTTTATTTTGTTTGGTTTTGTTTTGTTTTGTTTTGTTTTTCCTTTTTTGGGATTTATCTTTTGTTACAGTTGCATCTTTTTTATTTTGGCTTCCAGATTTCTCTGCTTTTTTTTTTCTTTAAAAAGGTACATTTCCTTGAAATATACTTCATCATTCTTCTATCTCATGTGATTCTCTCTCACTTATTTAACACCTTAGTGGCTTTTTTATGGCATCTTTTTCACAAGCTGCACCAAGGATCAAATAAAACAAAACTCAGCAGAAACTCAAAACCAAAGTTAATGTATTAGAACTGCTAGCCTCAGAGTGATATTTCACATCAGTTGGTTTGCAACCTAATCTCAAGGTCAGCCAGCTCGGCAATTTGCCTCACTGAGGGACGCAGAGATTTGGAGAAAGAATAAGGTCATGGCTTTTTTTTTTTTTTTTTTTTTACTTTATTTTTTATTTCTTCAAGTTACATCTCAATTGAAATCCCCTCCCTACCCCGCCTCCAGTCCCACCCTCCCACCCTCTTCCGCCTCAACCCACCCATCCCCTTCCTTTTTTTTTAAGTTTAAGATATATCTTTTCCCCCCAACAGCTCCCCCTTTCAGTCCAACAAATGGCTCTTGCTCTTATAATAATAAATACAATACAAAACAACAGAGGTAATTAGGCCAAAATTATGAGAGTTATATGGTTTGGCAAACAATCCCAATGTCCAGTCTATATGTATTTGGCACCTGACTTCAACATTCTACTGTCGACCTATCTCCATGCGTTTAAAGTTCTATATCCAACTCAACTTTCATCACAATTTAAAAA
Organism: Lophiomys imhausi; assembly: GCA_907164525.1. Lineage (NCBI taxonomy): Eukaryota > Metazoa > Chordata > Mammalia > Rodentia > Muridae > Lophiomys > Lophiomys imhausi. The sequence goes on from CAJQZJ010004763.1 coordinate 12,063,344, forward strand.
GCATCTTCTTAGAACACCCTCTTGATTCCCAAACAACTCAAAATTTAACTATGAGACTCTAGCTATCTATTCTTCAACCACCTCAGAGACCTGAGAGGGACAAATATATCTGATTATATAGGAAGTGCAGGGCTGCAGCTTCCCAAACTAAGAAATGACATACCAGTGGCGGCCTGGACAGCTCCCATTTTCTCTCCATACATTACAGCATCAATCTTCAGTCATTTGGCCCCATTTCTCTGACAGACATTGATTGTAGAGCAGGGGATATGAAGGACTCGCCTACCCTGTCTTGGCAGAGCTAGGCTGTCGACTTACCTGCTTCCAAGTTTTGTCCTTTTTGGACAGCAGTCTGTCTACAGTTGAAGCAAGGGGTTTTTCCTACCCTGTCTTGGCAGAGTTAGGCTGTCGACTTCCCCGCTACCAAGTTTTGTCCTTTTTGGACAGCAGTCTGTCTGCAGTTGGTGCAAGGGGTTTTTTCATGCCAAGAGAAAGGCTTGCCACCAATTCAAGCATCTTACAGTGGAGGTTCTTCGATGCTTATCCTCTACTTGGAGTAGAATAGGGTTGCCGTCAGGCGCTGATATGTCTCGATATAAAAAAAAATCTTGATTTAAGATAACATCTTTGAATGCCATATTCTGCAGATCTCAAGGGGTTTTTGAAGATGCCCTATCCATCTCTTGTATTTAGATAAGCAAATGTTGCTTGTCTCTTAGCAACTTGATTACTGGGTAGTTTAGAGAATATCTGTGATAGACTGTCATAGTAACCAACAAAGAGACATGTTTGCATGACTAGGAGTTTGTTTTAACTATCCTAGACCGTTTTAGACGGTTGGTATCAAGAGGTCAGAGCTTCACATTTTATTTTTAAGTATCTCTAGGTATGATACCATTGGGAAGCATTACCTTTAAATTTGTATCAATATACAAAGATCTATTCAATTGTGGTTAAATATACTCTTAATTATGTATCAATATACCAAGATCAATGCCTATGTAGCCCAATATAATCTTAATATTACGTCCATATGCAAGGGTCAATACCATTGTGGCCAACTATAATCTTAATTTTGTATCAATATACAAAGATCAATACCGATGTAATCCAATACAATCTTATTTTTGCACAATAAACAATGGTCAATACCACTTTAGCCAAATAAACTACTAATTTTGTATCAATATACAAAGGTATAAGGACATATTCAATAATCTGCCCCTTCTTCTTGGACCTTCCTGTGCTATGTCTATATCTCATTTTTCTCAAGCCCATGCACTCCTACATAGGAGAGGAAGAAGGATACAGAAGAGGAAAAGTAGGAATTCCCTGGGGCTAACCTCCAAAACCCATTAAGACATGACCATTTATCAGCTTGTAGTCTCTTCCCCTACATAACAGAGTTTTCAGTTATCCTTCAAATAACCAAAAAGATGGGCGGAGAAACACCCTCCCCACCCTCTGGGCATGGGACGTCACTCTCTTAAAGTGACTTCCTGCTGATTTGGGTCGTAGTAGACCTGTTTGGGACCCCAACCCAAATGGGAAAAATGATTAAAAATGTTAGTACAATCCTTTTATGTTCAGTCCTTCTGTTCTCAGCTGTTTAGTTGACCTAAGGGGTTTGTAGGCAGAAGCTGATCTTGCAGGCTTCACTGAGGTTCCGGCTGGGGCATTGTGTAGAGCTGAACGGTCCCAGCGACACTGGATTGCAGTGGTGGTTACAGGCCCCCGATGGAGACAGCTATTGAGGAAGTCTGCCAGGCAGAATCAACTGGGTCACTCATCCTCCTTGGTGCCTGATTCTGCTCTCTGCTGAGGATTCCGCTGTCCGCCGTCCCCGGGCTCCCCTAATGGACACTTCGATTCTCCTGGAACGATAAGAACAGAGCCCTGCCCCAATCCCAACCCTAGGACAATTGCCCTCTTTTTTTTTTTCTGGGGGGGGATGGGGGGGGCTAGGTAGTACTTCTCCTGAAGCAAATTTGGCCTTCTGACAACATACAAAGCGTTATCTTTTAATCCGGGTTAAAGTAGAAATCATTCTGTCACCTTGGAGCTAAACCAGCTCTAGTGTATATATTTTGAGATCCCAAAGGACAATCTGCCTGCATCGAGAAGGCCTTTTGTAAGTAGCCTCCAAACCTAGGTCCCTCCAAATCCCATGTGTGTGTCTCTGAACTCTAATTATTGGGAACAGGGACGTGTTTCTCATCTGAAGGGATCAAAGATGTGTTCCACCACTCCTGGATCGAAGTCTTTCTCTATTTAGAGTTTACCCTGCATCAGGCTGACCCTGAGCTCCTGGATCTGCCTCTTTCTGTCTCCAGTGTGCTGGGACCAAGGGTGTACTCTTCTTGAATGGTGGGACCAAGAGTATGCACCCTCACCACCCCGCTCCGTATGACTCCAGAGTACATAAGACCACCAACTCTAAGGTGCCCCCCCCCCCCGTCTCCGCTGAAGTCAAAGGCATGGGCCAATACCACAATTCTCTTGTATTTTACCTTAGCTCCACGTCTTCTCTACACCTGGAGGACTGCAAATCCAGGCCGAATGGCTGTATCCTCTGTTCCATTCACAGTGTTTCAGCCCTGCCCCCTGCCTTTTTTTTTCTTTTTTTTTTTTTTAGTTAATAAATTTATTTGTTTGTTGCTTCAGGTTACATCCTTATCATATTGTCCTCTTTTCCAGCTTCCCAGCCCCACCCTCCCATGCTCTAGCCCCTGACCCTTCCGTCTTGTTCCTCTGGGGTGGAGTGTCCCTGCCTAACAGTCTCTCACCACAGATCAGGAGTCATATGAGGGCCAAGAGCCTCTTCATTCACCGGGGGCCTAAGAGGCAGTACTGCCAGTGACTGGTGTCTCATTGCTACTGGGGGAATACTAAAAAAAAGACCAACAAACACACAAACCCACAAAAACAAAGAATATCAACAAAAAAAGAGGGGAAAAAGAGAAGGGAAAAGGAAAGAGAAAAAAAGAAGGAAAAAGAAAAAGATAAAAAAAAAATAATGTCCTTGTTCCTTTTGATGTGTTGGTTGTAGTACAGATATCCTGTACGATATAGTTAAACTCCTACTATAAGTGAATAGATGCCATGTGCATCCTTCTGAGACTGGGTTAGCTCACTCAGGATGAGCTCCTCTAGATCCATCCATTTGGTTGCAAATTGCATGATTTCATTGTTTCTGATAGCTGAGTAATATTCCATTGTATAGATGTACCACAATTTTTAATCCATTCTTCAGTTGAGGGACATCTGGGTTGTTTCCAATTTCTAGCTATTACAAATAAGGCTGCTATGAACATAAATGAGGAGACTTCCCTATGTCTCCGTGAGAGGTCCTTTGGGTGTATACCCAGAAGTGGTATGGCTGGGTCTTGAGGCAAGGTTATTCCTAGTTTTCTAAGATATCGCCAGACAGACCTCCATAGTGGTTGCACAAGCCTGCACTCCCACCAGCAATGGAGTAGGGTACCCCTTTCTCCACACCCTCGCCAGCATGCACTATCATTTGAGCTCTTTATTTTAGCCATTCTAACAGGTGTTAGGTGGAATCTCAGGGTAGTCTTGAGTTGCATTTCTCTGATGATTAAGGATGTTGAACATTTCTTCAAGTGTCTCTCAGCCCTTAGGGATTCCTCCTTTGTGAATTCTCTATTTAGCTCCATCTCCCATTTTTTGATTGGATTATTTGGTTTCTTGGCATTTAGTTTCTTGAGTTCTTTGTAGATTTTAGATAATAGCCCTCTATCAGATGTGGGGTTGGTGAAGATTTTCTCCCAGTCTGTTGGTTGCCATTTTGTTCGAATGACAGTATCCTTTGCTTTACAGAAACTTTTCAGTTTCATGAGGTCCCATTTATTGATTGTTTATCTCAGGTCCTGAGCTGTTGGTGTTCTGTTCAGGAAGTTGTCACCTGTGCCAATGAGTTCGAGGGTTTCTCCTACTTTTTCTTCTAGTATCTTTAGTGTGGCTGGCCTTATGTTAAGGTCTTTGATCCACTTGGAATTAAGTTTTGTACAAGGTGATAGGTATGGGTCTAATTTCATTCTTTTGCAAGTGGACATCCAGTTGGACCAGCACCATTTGTTGAAGATGCTGTCCTTCTTCCATTGTGCGTTTTTGGCTTCTTTGTCAAAGATTAGTTGGCCATAGGTGTGTGGATCCATGTTTGGGTCTTCAATTCGATTCCATTGATCCACTGGTCTGTTTCTATACCAGTACCATGCTGTTTTTATTACTGTTGCTCTGTAGTACAGCTTGAAGTCTGGGATGGTGATACCTCCAGATGTTTTTTCATTGGACAGGATTGATTTAGCTATTCTGGGCTTTTTGTTGTTCCATATGAAGTTGAGACTAGCTTTTTCCAGGTCTATAAAGAATTGTGTTGGTATTTTGATAGGAATTGCATTAAATCTATATATTGCTTTTGGTAGGATAGCCATTTTTATTATGTTGATCTTACCTATCCATGAGCATGGGAGATCTTTCCATCTTCTAAAGGCCTCTTCCATTTCTTTCTTCAGGGGCTTGAAGTTCTTGTTATATAGGTCCTTTACATGCTTGGTTAGAGTTACCCCCAGGTATTTTATGTTGTTTGTGGCTATTGTGAAGGGGGTTGTTTCCCTTATTTCTTTCTCGGTATATTTGTTTGTTGTATAAAGAAGGGCTTCTGATTTTTTTGAGTTAATTTTGTATCCAGCCACCTTGCTGAAGTTGTTTATCAGCTGTAAGAGTTCTTTGGTGGAGTTTTTGGGGTCGCTTATGTATACTAACATATCATCTGCGAATAGGGATAATTTGACTTCTTCATTTCCAATTTTTATCCCTTTGTTCTCCTTTAGTTGTCTTATTGCTCTAGCAAGGACTTCAAGTACTATATTGAAGAGATATGGTGAAAGTGGACATCCTTGTCTTGTCCCTGAGTTTAGAGGAAATGCTTCAAGCTTCTCTCCATTTAATTTGATGTTGGCTACTGGCTTGCTGTATATTGCCTTTATTATTTCTAGGTATGGTCCTTGTATGCCCGTTCTCTCCAGAACTTTTAGCATGAAGGGGTGTTGGATTTTGTCAAATGCTTTTTCTGCATCTAGCGAGATTATCATGTGGTTTTTTTCTTTCATCTTGTTTATGTGGTGAATTACATTGATAGACTTTCATATATTGAACCATCCCTGCATTCCAGGGATGAAGCCTACTTGATCATGGTGTATGATACTTTTGATGTGTTCTTGAATTCGGTTTGCTAGTATTTTATTAAGTATTTTTGCATCTATGTTCATGAGGGAGATTGGTCTGAAGTTCTCTTTCTTTGTTGGGTCTTTGTGTGGTTTAGGAATCAGAATGACAGTGGCCTCATAGAATGAGTTTGGCAGTGATCTTTCTGTTTCTATGTGGTGGAAGAGTTTGAAAAGTAATGGTGTTAGTTCCTCTTTGAAGGTCCGGTAGAATTCCGTGCTAAAGCCATCTGGCCCTGGGCTTTTTTTGGTTGGGAGATTATTAATGACTGTTTCTATTTCCTTAGGTGTTATTGGGCTGTTTAAGCTGTTAATCTGATTTTGATTTAGTTTTGGTAGGTGGAATTTATCGAGGAAATTGTCCATTTCGCTTAGGTTTTCAAATTTAGTGGAATATAGATTTTTAAAGTAATGTCCGAATATTTTCTGGATCTCCTCAATGTCTGTTGTTATTTCTCCCTTTTCATTTCTGATTTTGTTGATTTGTGTTCTTTTCCTTTGCCTTTTGGTTAATTTGGCTAGGGGTCTGTCTATTTTGTTGATTTTCTCAAAGAACCAACTCTTGGTTTCGTTGATTCTTTGTATAGTTCTTTTTGATTCTAAGTTGTTGATTTCAGCTCTAAGTTTGATGATTTCCTGTCTTCTGCTCTTCTTGGGAGTGTTTGTTTCTTTTTTTTCCAATTCACCCAGCTTAGCTGTTAGTTCACTATTATGAGCTGTCACAATTTTCTTTTTGAAAGCACTTAGTGCTATGAACTTTCCTCGTAGCACAGCTTTCAATGTATCCCATAGGTTTGGGTATGTTGTGTCTTCATTGTCGTTGGATTTTAAGAAGTCTTTGATTTCCTTCCTTATTTCTTCCCTGACCCAGTGGTCATCCAGTAAGGAGCTGTTCAATTTCCATGTGTGTGTAGGCTTTCTGTTGATTCTTTTACTGTTGAAGACCAGCTTTATTCCGTGGTGGTCTGATAAGATACAAGGTGTTATTTCAATTTTCTTGTATCTACCGAGACTATCTTTGTGACCAATAATGTGGTCGATTTTGGAGAAGGTTCCGTGGGGTGCTGAGAAAAAGGTGTATTCCTTTGTGTTTGGGTGAAACGTTCTGTAGATATCTGTTAGGTCCATTTGTTTCATGATCTCTGTTAGACTCAATATTTCTCTGTTTGTCTTCTGTCTTGATGATCTGTCCTTTGTTGTGAGTGGGGTGTTGAAGTCTCCCACTACTAATGTGTTGTGATCGACGTGCGCTTTAAGTTTTAGAAGTGTTTCTTTTACGAAAGTAGGTGCCTTTGTATTTGGGGCATAGATGTTCAGTATTGAAATTTCCTCTTGATGAATATTCCCTTTAATGAGTATATAGTGCCCTTCTTTGTCTTTCTTCATTAACTTCAGTTGGAAGTCTGTTTTGTTTGATATTAGGATGGCTACTCCAGCTTGCTTCCTGGGTCCATTTGCTTGGAAAACCTTTTCCCAGCCCTTTACTCTGAGGCAGTGTCTATCTTTTGTAGTTAGATGTGTCTCTTGTATACAGCATAAGGAAGGGTCTTGCTTGCGGATCCACTCTGTAAACCTATGTCTTTTTATTGGGGAGTTGAGTCCATTGATGTTGATGGATATTAGTGACCTGGGGTTGTTATTTCCTATTAGTTTGGTATAGGTGGTGGTCCTGTTCCTCTTTTGGTTTAGTTGCTGATGGGTTTTCTATTCCCTTTGTTTTCTTGGGTGGAGTTTTCTTCTCTGGGTTGGGATTTTCCTTCTAGGATTTTCTGTAGGGCTGGGTTTGTGGGTAGATATTGTTTAAATTTAATTTTGTCATGGAATATCTTGTTTTCTCCATCTATGTTGATAGAGAGTTTTGCTGGGTAAAGTAGTCTGGCTGGGCATCTATGATCTCTTAGGACTTGTAGTATATCTGACCAGGCCCTTCTAGCTTTTATCGTTTCTGGGGAGAAGTCAGGTGTAATTCTGATGGGTCTGCCATTGTATGTGACTTGACCTTTTTCTCTAACAGCTTTTAATATTCTTTCTTTGTTCTGTACATTTGGGGTTTCAATTATTATGTGGCGAGAGGAGTTTCTTTTCTGGTCTAATCTGTTTGGTGTTCTGTATGCCTCTTGGATTTTTATTGGCATCTCTTTTTTCAGGTTTGGGAAGTTTTCCTCTATGATTTTGTTGAAGATATTTCCTGTACCTTGGAGTCGGGAGTCCTCTCTTTCCTCTATACCTATAATTCTTAGGTTCCGTCTTTTCAATGAGTCCTTGATTTCTTGGATGTTGTGGTTGAGAGATTTTTTAGCCTTCTCATTTTCTTTGGATGTTGTACTGATTTCTTCCACTGAATCTTCCATGCCTGAGATCCTGTCTTCCATCTCTTGCATCCTATTGTTGATACTCACATCCGTAGTTCCTGTTCTCTTCCCTTGGTTCTCCACTTCCTCTTTTAATTCTGACTGTGTTTTCTTTATTTTTTCTATTTCTATTTTCATGTCTTGTATGGTTTTGTTCGTTTTGTACATTTCCTTCTCCAGCTTGCTTGTTTTTGTATGAAAATCTTTCATGGCTTTTTCCTTTTCCTGTTCAAGCTCTGTCACCTTGGCTTGGAGCTCTTTAATGGTGTTGTTCCTTGTTTTGATTTGTAGAGTTGTGGTTTCTTTGAATTCCTTCATAGATTTAAGTTCTTCTTGCAGGGACTCTATCACTTTCCATACTGCAGAATTGTCAATGTTTTCATGTGTTTCTGTTGGTGTGTGGTTATCCGAATTGGATGAGCTAGGGTGGTTCTGCTTTGTTGGAGACATAATTCCTTGATTTCTATTTTTTTTTGACCTTTCGCCATTGGATGCATTTAGCTGTCTGTTTTCTGTGCTTGGAACCACAGTGGATGATTTGGTGCAGGGGACGAGTTACTTGGCTATCTGTCGTTGCTTACAGGGGGATTTCAAGGTCACTGTGGTTTTAATGGCCAGAGGCACTGTGATCTGGTGCAGCCTATTCCCAGGTTGTGAGTAATGGACCAGGATTGTTTCACTGCTCCCAATTCAGACTTCTCTATGTTGTACTCTGAGTTATCAGCCTGTAATGGTTCTGATGGTATGGACCTGTTTGCCCAGGCACAGATTCTGTGGACTTTGTTTGTCGTCCCGGAGGCTGACAGGGTCTGGCTCCACACCTGATATGTCTGGATTTTCCAGGATACAGCTATGGTCCCGATTTCTGGTTTCTCTCTAGTCTTCTCGCCACAGGGCTGGACCCTGTGCCTAATTCCCTTCTTGTCTGCGCCGCCACGGGTCCCGTGGGTACCCCAAGCCCCGGATACTCCGGCTGCCTGAGTGCACCTCTCGTCCCAGCAGCTCCGCCGTGGGTGCATGGACCCCTGGCCCCACCCACACCTGTCTCTCTCCCCAGATGACCTGCTGTGGACTGGCGGGGATTTGTCCCTGCCAGCCGTGCTCTCTCCCCAGCTGCGCTATAGTGAATGTGCGAGATTTGGCCCCTCCCGCCTGCTTTTGTGTTCCCAGCTTCCCGAGCTCTCTCGGAACCTCCAGCCCTCCGCTTCACAAGCGGCTCCGGACCACCCGCTGAGCCCCCTGTTTGTTCCTTGCTAAGCCTTCCAGTATCTCGCAAACTTTTCTAAGTGGGTATAAGTTCAACCTGATGTGTGGGGAGCCCAATAGGACAGCGATCTATGGCCAAATGGACCCTGATTCTGCCTGCTGTAAGTTGGGATCGATCTTACCAGGTGCCTCACCAAATGGGAGTTCCCGAATCCTGCGTTTAGTGGCCTCCGTGTCTGTGAGAGATGGGGAGAGCCTTGCCCTGGGACTTTTAACAGTCCCTTGGGAGCTGTGAGTGTTCGGGGGGGGGGGGTCTAGCCCCTCCGGTTTTTGCACAGTGCCCAATAACTCTGTGTTTTTTATGGCTCTTTTTTCCCCGCGTTCAGAATGCGTCAGTGTAGGTCGCCGCCATCTTAGCTCCCCCCGGTCATGGCTTTTTGATGTGTAGAAATAGTCACCAGTTGCTGAGAGATAGGGTGTGAGTCAGACTCATAGAGAGACTGGTGAAATTGGTAGAAACTTGATGAGATTTTGTTTTGTGTTTATCTACAGGCCAGTAATTTAACTTCTGTGAATGACACTGCAGCTACTTCTAGTGATGAACAGTTTATCCCCAGGATTCATCCTGCTTGTACTTTTATACCTACTTACACCATCAGTCTTGTGGATCAGATAACATTTTCAGTAAAAAACACATTGTGAATACTAAGCTAACTTAGATTAGAGAAAAGGCCATGAAAGGGTGAGTGCTCCTAATGTCTAAATTTAATTTTAAGATAATTTTGTGTCATGAATAGAATGGACTCATCATGCGAAACCCAGGATTAATGCTTGTTTCTAGTCCTTTTCCTGTGTGTGTGGTGTGTGTGTGTGTGTGTGTGTGTGTGTGTGTGTTTGTGTGTCTTCATATACATGAGTGTATGTACCTCTGAAGGCTAGTGTCAATATTGTACGTCTTCCTCTCTATCTCCACCTTGCTTTTGGAATTCACCAATTAGGTAAGTTAGATGCCCATAATCCCAATGAGTTTAGTGTCTCCATTTCCTAAACTCTAGATTACAGGCACACAGAATCACACTGACTTTCCATTAGGGTGTGAGGATTAAAACTCAGGTCCTTATGTGTACATTGCAAGTGTTTTTGCTGACTGAACCCTTTCTCTAGCCCTCCAGTCATTCTTGTCCTTATCATGGCCTCCAGCCTGCTTCCTTATACTTATATGACACTGAAGGCCAAAAGAGTGACAGTGCTGCTCATAATGACATCATGAAGGACAGTGCTGAACAAGAAAGAAGAATGTTCTGTTCAAGAAGTTGTCACCTGTGCCAATGAGTTTGAGGCTTTTCCCCACTTTCTCTTCTGTTAGGTTTAGTGTGTCCAGTTTTATGTTAAGGTCTTTGATACACTTGGACTTAAGTTTTGTTCAAGGTGATAAGTATGGGTCTATTTGCATTCTTCTATATGTTGACATCCAGTTAGACCAGCACCATTTCTTGAAGATACTTTTGTTTTTCCATTGTACAGTTTTGCCTTCTTTGTCAAAAATTAAGTGAACATAGGTGTGTGGGTTTATTTATGGGTCTTCAATTCAATTCCATTGGTCTTAATCAAATTCCATTGGTCAAATCAACTGATCTGTTTCTATACCAGTACCATGCTGTTTTTATTACTATTGCTCTTTAGTACAGCTTGAAATCAGGGATGGTGATACCTCCAAACAACACCAAACGACAGGGACATCTCCTCAAGTGTGTTCATAGCAGCTTTATTGTAATAGCCAGAAACTGAAAACAACACAGATGTCCTTCAACCAAAGATGGATAAAAATACTGTGGTATATTTACACAATGGAATACTACTCAGCTATCAGAAACAAGGAAATCATGCAATTTGCAACCAAATAGATGGAACTAGAGAAGCTCACCCTGAGTGAGCTAACTCAGACCCAGAAAAGTACACATGGCATGTATTCACTTATAACTGGATTTTAGCCATGTAGTACAGGATAGCTATCCTACAATCAACAATACCCAAAGGAACAGAAACATGGTCTTTGCTACCTGTTAGCAGGACACTTCTCTCTAGTGGAACTGCCATGTAGGCCCCCATTGCAAAAGGAAGCTCTTAGCCCTCATGTGTCCAATGAACTGATGAGGGCTGGTATGTGGAGGCACCCCACACTGGAGGAGTAGGATAGGTGGGAGAAAGGGGAGAGGGTGGAAGTGTGGGACTGGGATTTGTGGAGTGAGGGGACTGTGACGGAGATGTAACTTGAAGTAATAAACAAACAAACAAAGAAATCTTTGAGAGAGAGAAAGAAAGAATGAAAGAAAGAAAGAAAGAAAGAAAGAAAGAAAGAAAGAGAGAAAGAAAGAAGAGTGATTGGCTTCTGTCTGGAGTCAAGCACTGATTATGTCAAACTTTCTTTCCCAGTTAATATTCCAAATGGAAGTCAAATCCTGTGATCTAATCCTGGATCTTTTACTGAATAAAGGAGAAAATTTTCATTTGTAGAATGAAGGATTATCACATCACCATAGAGGTTCCATCCACATTTAACATTCTTCTTTGACTCAAATAAAACTGGTTCAGTGTTAATGAGTTGTAACCTGATGTCTTCTTTTTTTTTTCAAACCATATATGTGTTAAAGGACTATTTACAGGAACATAAAGAACACTTCTAACTTGATACAAAAAGACAAGATTTTAAGTGGACAGAGCTTCTGAAGACACATTTCTTCAGAGACACAAAAATGACTAAAAAAATACAAAGTAAAAGCAAAAACATCCTCACCTATGTTAAACATTAGAATGGGGCAAAAATGTTACAGCAAGTTAAGACCTTACAAATCCATTTTCTCATGACTCTGGATAGTATGTGTGCATATTTATGTATGTGGCAAGTAATAACAACAGCAATCATTTTCATTATACAGATGAATTAGAACACTCCTCCCATTTCAGCAGTGGGAAAGCAAAGTTATGCAACCACTGTGGGAAATACTGTTAGTTCCTCAACATATTCAAAATACTTACCATGTGACCCATCCATCTCACTTCTGATGTATTCCCCAAGATAAATAAAAATGAATGTTCTCATAAAAGCACACAATGAAATTCCCTTAGCAGCATTGTTTAGAGTAGACAGTAAGCAGAAGCAACATAATTGCTCATCACCTGGTAATGGATAAGCAAACTTTAGTATATCCACAAAATAATACATTATTTCTCATCAAAAAGGAAACAAAGGCATGATACATTCTATGATATCCTCATTCATTCTTTTTGAGCCATTACCTATCCATATTCTGGAGCTTTTCCTTGGAGCCTCCCTATAATTCCTGAACCCTGATTAATTCAGTAGGCCTGATTTAATTTTCCCAGGGCCAAAGGGAAACATGATTCTGCCCTCTCCTGCTTCAATCTTTGACTCCCTGGGTCTGAGAGGTCCCTGATTGACACTGTAGCTGTTGCTTCCTCATTCCCCATACTGGCTGTTGTGGGCATTCCTGGCAGGGCAAACCATCTCTAACCATTAACATGACCTTCTGCTGGAGGAATGTACCCTCCTTACTCTTGGAAGATAATTATCCCTGGAACAGGTTTGAACATTTTCAAATGTGTTGTTGTTATGTATTCATTCCAGAAGCTCCTTAGCCCACAATTTGGCTTTCTGTTAAATGTCGCTACCATTTTCTTATCTCCTCTAGACTGCTCCCCACTTTACAGACACATGCTGGTCTAAGTCATGGAGATCTGCTAAAAAGCCTTTCTAACTGTATAAAAACCTTACCCCACCAAAAGACTCAGCAAAGCTGCTAAAACTCCATACCAGCCTTGAGGTTCATGATGGGTCAATCATTGTTTTTAAATTCCTTGTGAACATAGTTCTTTCTGGCTCAGTGAACTGGACTTCAAACACAGCTTTTCTTATTCCTAGCCACCTCAGTAGTGTCTTCCCCTCCTCTCCTGTTTTCCAGTCTCACACATTTACAAAGCTCTCAGATGGAGATAACCCAGTGTTCTAATGACTTTGGTAAGCCAAGTCCATCAGGGACCAATTTCTCTATTACTATCTCAAGTTAGGCAGCTTTTGCGTTACTCGGGTTTTCTGCCACTACACCAGTAAGCTAATCTTATCTTGTCAAGGACCAGCCTTGTCACACAGCACAGGGTCTTAGGATAGGATGCAGCAATTGCAATCTTCCAGGTCTGGCCTGGTACATGAGCTGATGGCCCTGACTGCAAGCAAGGGATGATGACTCATGCAGGTATTTTACAGGTAGCTAGCTATGGGGCAGGAGAGAGAGAAAGAGATAGATAGATAGATAGATAGATAGATAGATAGATAGATAGAAGCCTATGCCTTTCTCTTATGTAGCTCAGAGCAAGCCTTTTGCTGCTGAATATCAGAGTTAAAATGACCAACTTTTTTTTTATTGGGTTGGGGCTGCAAGCGAAAGAGGTGGTAAAAATAGCCTTTGTTTTGTAAATTACTACAAGCACTTGGCCTATTGGCCCACTGAGTGTTCAGCAGACTAAAGTACATTTTGACCAATTTATCTCAGAAGTTGATGGTGGAAATCTGAGATTTTTACCTGATCCATGAGTTAATACGAATATAATAAGAAAGGGATGAGGACAGAGGGCCTGACACACACTCACACCAGAAAGAAGAAATGGACGAAGCTAGGATGCGATGACAATTTTATTGTGGTGACTATTCTTTTTATACCCTGAATGAGGTCTCTCTATATCAAAGAAAGAATTACCTCATGGTTAAAATGCATTTATCACAAGGACAGATAAAACCATTGCAATAAAAGGGTACTTAACATGTTAAGTTTAAGATGACAGTATATTATGTCCAACCTGACAAGGTAGAGGAATTACAACAAGACAGTTTGTGTATTTTGTCACTAAGATTTGTATTAAATTTAGGCACTCCTTGGTAGCCTCATTATCTCTTGAGTTCATGGGAAGTATAAGGTCTGTAAATGGTTTTATGACACACCTGGAGTTTGATCTTATCATCTCTAGAGTGGAAAGCTTATCTGAGGTCATAAATCTGTCTCAGGCCTGTCTCTAATGAGATACACAATGTTTGGGAAGAGAATTTACTACATACAGCTGTATGTTTTCTATCAACTACCTGACTTCCTTAACTTCTAAAATTGTTTGGATGGAGTCAGACAGTTTGCAAGACTCTTATCAGGAATAATAGAATCACCTTTATAGGACTCTGTGTGAAGTCTGGCAAAACAAGGAGAGTTTCAATTGCAATGAGGGAATCTCTACACCATGTCAGTAATAATAGAAAGACTGGGGTGCATCTTCAGCATAGACTGCAAAATGCTGGATAGCTTTTCAGGGAATCTTACATGTTCCCTTTTTTCAGAAGACTTCTAACAGTGCTTGAACACTGTATGTGAAGGGCCTGAGAATAGCAGATGGACATGAAGGAAGGAGCCTCAAGAGTATTCGGCTCCTGACACTATCTCCTTTCATGGCCCATAGTCTTATAAATCAGGCTGTGACAGAGTCTTTCATTGCAGATTAAAGCTCTTCCCCAATTCCGGCAGCTCCCATGCTGAATATCCACTGATTATCCTAGTTTCTTTCATTGGACCAATGTTAACAACTCCATCTGCATGCTGGATTTGGATCCCCCTCTTTCCTCTTTTTCTACTAAAGTTTGTATCTGAGGGGTATATTTTATTGCTTTTACTATTTCTTTTTCATACTCTCGTTTATCTAATTTACTTGCCAAATCAGAGGTCATCATGAAGGATGCTAGTTTCTTTTATCTTTCTTATTGCAATTCCTCCTGCACACACACACACACACACACACACACACACACAACACGTCATGTTTACATGTTTAGCCACCATCTTAGCACAAATACAGTTTTTAGTCCATGTAACAGAAGCCTGGCACCCTCTGTCACCACTTGCCAAGAATCTTGATCCTTGTGCACTAAGACCTCGAAATTTCCTCTAAACTTTTAACTGTTTTCAGTGCACCTCTACATTAATATAGTGGACCTAACTTATAAAGCAGGCATGCTATCCTATACCACATAGACAAAGACTGTCATACTGAGATTCCTCACACAGACACTCCTAATCCCGATGGTTCACCTTTAGTTATATAGCCCGTTATCCATAGCAAGAACCACACAAATACTGACATAGCACAAAGGCAGTTTAATACACACTATTGTTTGGGTTGGCCTGGTGCTGCTATGTATTCAAATGCTAAATACTGGCCCCCAACATCTGCTTATTGTCCCACAAGCAGATTCTCAGCTATACAAAATGATGTGTGTAAACCTGACCCCAGTTATCTCTCATTGGTTAATAAGAGTTGCTGACAGCCTATAGCTGGGCAGAGGAGAGGTAGGTAGAAGTAAGGTTCCCAGGTCTTGGGTCTCAGAGGGACTATGAGAGGAAGGATAGAGAAAAACAGAGAAGACAGAAGAGTAAGGAAGTCACTATGGAGTAGCATGGACTGTGAGCACACGGCCGAGAGTAACTTACCCTGAGGACAGGCCAATGGAGCAGAAGTCATCCAGGAGTCACCAGACAAATGATAGGCTTTTATCTGGGTTTTAAGGGTGGTAGTATTAGTATAGCTCAGAACCTGCTCACCTTAAGGACAAGAGCTTACTAATAAAATATCATGTTTCTGTGTTGTTTACTCAGGAACCAAGTGATTTTAAGGGGCATAGCAAATCCCCAAAATGATAATTCCAACTACAAATCACACAGGAAAATATAAGTGGAAATTCCTCTGTGGATGCTTTCACTCAGGCTGTTCATCTCATTTGCATGCCTATGTTACCTATATTGAACTACATATTCACTTCTCCCCAGCTCATCTTTGGTTCTCTTATATTTCTGTTTAGGCACCAATTACTTTGTGTTCCCCGAAGAGACACAGCACATACATCTACTCACTTCAGATAGAGAGCACCCAAAATAGACAAAAATGTATGGATACTACCAAAGTCCAACCAGGTGAACCAATGGGTTTTATTAGGGTTACTTATAGAAATATGTGTGAGGAGTTATCTATAGGATCAGAAATGACTCAAAGACAGCTGCATTGCCCCATCATGGATGACAGCTCACAAAATCTGGGAACCTGAGCTCACTGCAGAGCCTGCAGGCTGGTCAACAGGTTGGAGAATGTCCTTTCCAGGTGCCTCACCTCTTTAAGGTAGCATGGCTGGTTGTTGCTTCTTTTAGGCAACTGGTCTAGCCTCGGGGTCTTCTTTGCATCTTATCATATCTAAGACTCCTGTCTGTGGCGTGATTCTTCTGAGAGAGACTCTGCATCTTAGTGTGACTGAGTGTGACTCTTATCAATCTTTATGGTTTACTCTGGGTGGGAGGGACCTCATGAATGTGCTCAGTTTCAAGGACTTCCTGAATCTATTTTGAGTCACTTAATTTCTGGTTTAAGAGACTTCCCTACAGAATGAAATGTTTCAATGCCCACAATTAGCTACACCCAAGTTGTGATGGTATAAAGTAAGAAGAAAAGTAAACATGCCCTGGCTACTTCAGTGTTTGGCTTTTCACCCTAAAATGACACTGGGTGAGGACAATCAGATAATCTTCAGTGGACAGTGGGGAAATTATGTCATTGTTAAACAAGCTTTGGACAAATGGTTCTTGACATTTTGCCATCGATGCGCCTAGAGAAAGGGGAGGAAAATGGTAAGGGATGGAACAGCACTGAGTCATGGCAGAAGAAACAGAGACATAGTGTGTGTTTCCTTGATAGTATAAAAAGGGTGATTCTGCTGCCTCAGCTGAGGACAGCACAGACATTTGTTTCATTTGCCTTTATCATAAAGATGGGGAGAGTCAGCCAGTCATTTTTTAAATGGGTTCCCAGGAGAACTGGAAATGAGGTTGGCATGTTGGGTGAGTCAAAGTGGACAGAGAACACTCTCAACTTAACAAGGTTTATCAATCAATAGTGTCTGCCTTATCTTGCCTCAGTGGAAGAAGAGGCCCTTAGTCCTGATGTGATTTGATATACCAAAATGGGTTAGTACTGGGGGGAGGGAAGCAGTGTAGGGAAAGTGGGTGGAAGGGTGGGACTGGGAGGAGAGGAAGGAAGGAGAAGGTGATTGGAATGTAAAATAAACAAGTAAATAAATCAATAAATTTTTAAAAAGAAAATATTTAGTTGAAAGCTGAGAATACAGTCTTGAATTTGCAAGGTTTCATGCTATACCACAGTGCTCCAGTCAGAGAACTGCAAAATAGGCAGTTTAGGGAGATAGAAAATATAAGTTCCTAGTTCGAATTTTCAATAAGGTTAAGTCTTCTATAAGCTGCATCATTTATTTTGAATTTCTAATGAAAGACAAAAATCAAAGTGTATTAGAAGACATGTAAGAAGATGATATTGGGAGCTGATCATGGTTTCTTAGACAGACAGAAGATCATTGATCACAGATACCAAATACAACAGAGGAAGTTTCTGTGAATAACCGATGTTGGTTTGCAAGTAGAAAGACTTTCTTTCTGGGTTCAAAACAGTAGAACAACGTAAGTAAAGACTTTCAATAATGGCATATAATGTGGAAATTGCATGTCCCTACAGTTAGGAAAATTATTTTCAGCTGAAAGAGCATCAAAACATCACCGAGTTTCTTGAAAGCTAAGAGAACAGAGTTTTAGAGAAAAGAAAATTAAATCTAAGTATGGAATTCATAGCCATTTTCTTATCTGAGACAAAAGGTAGATTTGAGGACATGTAAGGAAGCTAAAATATTAAATCACCCAAGTAACCAAGAAAGTTTGGAAGGCCAAAAATTATATTTTAGCAAAGATTTCTATAGAAGTGTGCAACGGCTGACAATCTGGCTCTGTCCCTGTTGCATCTGAGGGGCTCTTTCTGCTCTATCTCGCTTTGCTTCCAGGGGCCTCCCTCAGCTGGACTTTCACTTAATTTAGCCATGGCCACTGTGTTTTGATTTCTTAATGATGTCTTTGTACCAGTTCTCTTGGAATATCCCAGACAGAGTGGGCCCTCCCCACTGATCACTAGCTGAGAAAATGTCCTGTGTCTGGATCTCGTGGAGGCATCTCCTCAACTGAGGTTACTTTCTCTCTGATGACCTAGCTTCTGTCAAGTTGGCACACACACCAGCCAGTGCAATGGCGTTTTTCCAGTGTCATCCTGCTTAATGCTCCAAGGTCTCTTACTTTTGCAATACTCACATACTTGGGTCTCTACTTTATAATTTGAAGCATGCAGTTCAATCTTCAGGGTTCTGCATTATTTGAGTTGCAGAGAACTAAAGCCCACCAGAAATTAAATATTCTAATACAGTGTTACGTGTAGTTTTCCTTTGAGATCGTATGTTGGACAGATAACTCACATGATTTGTATTCTGAGGCCAGTACTTACGATGTCATTCCCCCCTCCCACCAAAGTTCTTTCTGCTGTGTTCTGCTTCCTTCTCCACTCTGTTATTATAAATCTCCAGTTGACTATGAGTCCTGACTTAATGACACCCTTGGGCACCAAGTAGTCAGACGTGACTCCTGTTTTCTCCATGGTTGGTTAGGCATTCAACAACTGAGGTCATAACAGAACCAGGGCTGTTTTAACTAGAGAGACAATGGGTAAGCCATACTAAACAGTAGGGGAAACACTGATTAAAATTTCATTATTAATCTGGATTCCAACATGAATAAGTAGAATCTAACACATGTGAATTCAGGGTCAAAGGCTGTAGGAGGTGAATAGTGGACTGGCATTCCTATGACCACCCTGAATTTCAGACATGTTTGATGAAACACAGGAACACAGTTCCTGTGGACACAGTTTTGATAAATGAACAACCAAGCCTTCAGCCGTACTTATTCCTAATTAGGGAGTTTAGTATTAAACTTGGGAATGTGGAACAGCCGGAGGCTAGAAAAACTTGGCCTAAAATTTAGAAAGATGTTAATCATTTATCTAAAGTGATTTATTTTCCCATCTGGGAGTGAGATGAACATGCTCAAAGTTAAAAGGGTATCAGATAACAGAACATGAAACTAAGGTTCAAATAACCAATTTGTCGTCAGGATAATATAAAGAAATTTGCATGATTTTCCTCTAGGTGAAAACAAAGTG
Source organism: Lophiomys imhausi (assembly GCA_907164525.1). NCBI lineage: Eukaryota > Metazoa > Chordata > Mammalia > Rodentia > Muridae > Lophiomys > Lophiomys imhausi. The sequence goes on from CAJQZJ010004763.1 coordinate 12,082,296, forward strand.
CCAGTTTATTAAAGTATTGATCAAAATTAGTAGATACTGACACATCTCATAAAATAACTACTTCAAAAATAATGTGGCCATAAAAATGGTTTGTGCAGGGAAAACCGATGGTGTGTAAGCCTGATAGCTTCCTGTCATCTCCACATCAGAGACAGAAGAAACCAACTCCCAGAGATTGTCCCTTGAACTCCATATAGGTGCATGATGACATCACACACAAGCTCATCAGACCGAGAGACAGACATTATAATAATGAATAAAATTTAAATAAATATACATATATATAATCTAACAATATAAAACGTTGCTCCATTTTACACAAAATTACCATAAAATGCTATATTAAAACTACCAGAGTAGCATAAAATAGCTCATAATTTTATAATTAATAATAAGGAGGGCATTGGGAATCATATACATCTACATATCATTGATAGGACATTAAGGTGATATAATGCTTTTGATGTAAAATTTAACAATATTTATAGACTGTAGAGATAGATTAGCAGTTAAGAACATCAGCTCCTCCTCCAGAGGACCTAGGTTAGTTCACAGCACCACATGGCAGCTCACAACCATTTGCAAGTCCAGTTTCTGGGACTCTTACCCCATCTCTTGCATTTGGCCTCCATAAGCACTAGACACAGAAGCAGTGCACTTACAAAGCATGTAGGCAAACACTCATCCACATAAAATAAATTAAGTAAATCTTCATAAAAATACATGTATTTTGATTAATGTTACATTAGAATTTCAACTTAAATTTTAGTTTATGACAATTTATATTTGCATTGTTTGCAAGTGAAAACTACAACAATTTAAGTATCTATGGGAAATTTGATATTGTAACATTGTCAAGTCTACCAAAAATTTACTAATTCAGTGAAATAGTAATTAGCTATTAATATTTCTTGAAATTTAGCTTGAAAAGTACTTTGGGGGAGGTTTGAAACTTTCTTTGGATCTCGTATATATCACTAGCTGGCTTTGTACTTGTTTCATGACCTAGTTCAACCTCTACTTCACTGCCAACCTCTTGCTTCGGCCTTCCAAGTACTAGATTATAAATGTGCACCACTGTGGCTTCCCTTGGATAAAGACTTTTTGTTTCTTTGTTTGTTTATTACTTCAAGTTACATCTCCATCACACTCGCCTCTCTCCACCTTTCCTGGTCCCACACTCACACTCTCTCTCCCTCTCCCACCTATCCTACTCCTCTGGAGTGGGTTGCCACCAAATATCATCCCCCCTCAGTTCAACAGTCATATGAGTGTTAAGAGTTTCTTCTTGCACTTGAGGCCTATATGGCAACTCTATTAGGATAAAGTGTTCCACTAACAGGTAACAAGGTCTGTGTTCCTGTTCCTTTTGGTGTGTTGGTTGTAGGATAGTTTTCCTATACTATCCTGCCTACAGTCCAATTATAAGTGAATAGATGTCATGCGCATCTTTGTGAGTCTGGGTTAGCTCACTCAGGATGAGTTTTTCTAGTTCTATCCATTTGCCTGCAAATTACATGATTTCGTTGTTTCTGATAGCTGGGTAGTATTCCATTGTGTAAATGTACCACAGTTTTTTTTAAGCCATTCTTTGATTGAAGGACATCTGGGTTGTTTTCAGTTCCTAGCTATTACAAATAAAGCTGCTATGCAGATAGAAGAGGATATGTCCTTGTGGTTTGGTGAGGAATCATTTGGGTGGATACCCAGAAGTGGTAAGTCTGGGTCTCAAGGTAGGGCTATTCCAAGTTTTCTAAGATATTGGCCAGACTGATTTCCATAGTGGTTGTACAAATTTGCACTCCCACCAGCAATGGAGGAGTGCTACTCTTTCTCCACAGCCTTGGCAGCATGTACTGTCATTTGAGTTTTTGATCTTAGCCATTCACACAGGTGTGAGATGGAATCTCAGGGTCAAAAGACCTGTATGACAAGAATTTGAAGTCTTTGAAGAAAGAAATTGAAGAGGATATCAGAAGATGGAAAGATCTCCCATGCTCATGGATAGGTAGGATCAACATAATAAAACATAATAAAAACATAATAAAAATGGCCATCCTACCAAAAACAATATACAGATTCAATGCTGATTTCAAGCTATACTACAGAACAATAGTAATAAAATCAGCATGGTACTGGCATAGAAACAGACCAGTTGATCAATAGAATTGAATTGAAGACCCAGAAATAAACCCACACACCTATGTTCACTTAATTTTTAACAAAGAAGCCTAAACCATACAGTAGAAAAAAAGGACAGCATCTTCAACAAATGGTGCTGCTCTAACTGGATGTCTACATGTAAAAGAATGCAAATTGACCCATACTTATCACCTTGCACAAAACTTCAGTCCAAGTGGATCAAAGACCTTAACATAAGGCCTGACACACTAAATCCAATAGAAGAGAAAGTGGAGAAAAGCCTCAAACTCATTGGCACAGGTGACAACTTCCTGAACAGAACACCAATAGCTCAGGATCTAAGACCAACAATCAATAAATGGGACCTCATGAAACTGAAAAGCTTCTGTAAGGCAAAAGAAAATGTCATTCGAACCAAACAGCAGCCTTCAGACTAGGAAAAGATCTTTACCAACCCCACATCTGACAGGGGATTGATATCTATAATTTATAAAGAACTCAACAAATTAAACACAAAGAAATCAAATAATCCAATAAAAAATGGGGAACAGAGCTAAACAGAGAATTCATAAAGGAGGATTCTCTAATGGTTGAGAAACACTTGAAGAAATGCTCAACATCCTTAATCATCAGAGAAATGCAACTCAAGATGACCCTGAGATAAAGACTTTTAAACTTTATTGTTAAGGGAAAATATCTTTAAAAGTTAGTTGAAATTTGGATGAAAAGGAAAAATATTCAGAAGGACTACTACCAATATAAAAATAAAATAAAAATATAGATGGGAATTGAGATTGAATGGGACTAGTACTATAGTGGGGGTGAAAGACTAAAACGAGATAGATTTTTCAGAGCAGCCTGTTTTTATACGGAAGTGTAATTTATACAAACTTGTTTCATATTAATGATTCAGTTAGGTGTAAAGAGACCATGCATTATCAATTTGTGGAAGAAAAGAATTACTTTTTACAGTGAGTCTGAGGTCTACTTATCTAATTTTCTCATTTCTGAAATCAGTCTATATCATTTAGTTAAAGAAGAGACATAGTTCAGAATCATTTTTGTAATATCTTAGGTATTGATATTATATGAAATAAAATAATCATCTTAGAGTAGTCTTAGATTTAATCTATTGTTGGTTACTACTTATCATAATGTCGAACAATTTCTACATTGTTAGAGAATGGTTAGAGACTACTTGTTTATGTGCATATACATATGCAGAGGGATATGCATTGCAGGCAAAACCAGAGATGAAAATACATGGAATTTATATAACATCGAGGAGTCCAGATCCAGGCAAAAATCTTGTGTCTCATCTTTCCTTGCTGAGCATCTCTCGTGAGTGCAATGCAACCCTCCCATTCAAGTCAATATATAGTTTTTCTCTGTTGCTTGTGGAGGACGTATCAGTCAGAGACTCCAAGTGTTTTGTTTTTCTTTTTCTTGTTTTTTTTTTTTTTTGAGACAGGGTTTTATTCTGTAACCCTGGCTGTTCTAGAACTCACTCTGTAGACCAGGTTGGCCACAAACTCAAAGAGATCAGCCTGCCTCTGCCTCTTGGGTGCTGGCATTAAAAGCATTCATCACCATTCCCCAGAGACTCCAAGTTTTAATCCCTTCCTGTCATACTAACCAGGTTAAATATTATAATCTAACTAAATGCCTTTGGCCAGAGGCCTCCGGAGTGCCGGCAAGGGATGGTGTCTCTGCTCTGATGCTCTTTAGTTGTTGCTTCCATGTAGAGGCTCTTACAGGGAGGTAGGGAGGATTCAGACGGTCACTTTCACCATTGTTTTGCTGTAAGCCTAAATTTGATTTTTAAAAGCCTATCATTTAAAAGTAAATATAAGGGCCTGAGGGCATGTGTTGTTGGTTAAAAGCATGTACTGCTATTGAAGAAAACTTAAGTTTGTTCCAGAACCCATATCACTCAGCTCACAACCTTGTACGACTCCAGTTCTAGGTGATTAGATGCTTCTGACCTCCATGTCCACATGCAATGACCTATAAACACACACACACACACACACAATTAAAAATAATTTTAAAAAAATTAAATTAAGTATAAGAAAGGCTATGGAAGTTGTAATGCCCATATGTCTCACAGGTCTGTGCCCCTCAGTCCTTCTGCTGAGTGGTAAGTACAGTCATGCTAATGCTACTGGCACAGACTGTGCATTTTTTCCCTGAAGTGGAACTTTCAAAAGCTCTTGGAGTCTACATCTTTCCACAGAGGAGTCATTCAAAGTGAAAGCTATGCTACACTTAAGCAGATTCTTGAGAGAAAAGTAATTATAGAGATAAACTTAGCCAGCCATCTCCTGAAGATGCAGAAGAACGTGCCATTCTATTTCAATCAAACAAGATGAATCCACTTCATTTTATTTGACAATTTTCAGTCCAAGGAATTTTCTGCATTGAATTCTTTCGTGAGCATCTTGGTGTGTCAATGTGATGTCCTCTGAAGTACTACTGCAACCTTAAGTGTTCTTCCTGGCCCAGACTCAAAAAACACCCTACTTTTACAAGTTCAATTTCTTATATGCTGTTTTTGATGACCAAAACTAAAATGAGTTTTTATTTATTTATTTATTTATTGCTTCAGGTTACATCTCCATCATAGTGTCCTCTTTCCACCCCTCCTAGTCCCGCCCTCCCACTCTCTACCCCCTAACCCTTCCATCCCACTCCTCTGGAGTGGAGTGTCCCTACATAACAGTCCCCTGCGCCAGTTCAGCAGTCATATGAGGGCCAAGAGCCTCCTCATACACTGGGAACCAACAAGGCAGCACCATTAGGGAAAAGTGTCTCATTAACAGGGAGAAAAAGAAAAAGTCTATGTCCATGTTTCCTTTGGTGCATTAGTTGTAGTACAGATATCATGTGCTTTATAGCTAAAATCTGACTATAAGTGAATAGATGCCATGTGCATCCTTCTGAGTCTGGGTTAGGTCACTCAGGATGAGCTTCTCTAGTTCCATCCATTTGGCTGCAAATTGCATAATTTCATTGTTCCTGATAGCTGAGTAATATTCCATTGTGTAGATGTGCCATAGTTTTTTAATCCATTCTTCAGTTGAGGGACATCTGGGTTGTTTCCAGTTTCTAGCTATTACAAATAAGGCTGCTATGAACATAGATGAGGAAACTTCCTCATGACTCAGTGAGGAGTCCTTTGGATGTATACCCAGAAGTGGTATGGCTGGGTCCCGAGGCAGAGCTATTCCAAGTTTTCTAAGATATCGCCATACTGACCTCCATAGTGGTTGCACAAGCCTGCACTCCCACCAGCAATGGAGGAGGGTTCCCCTTTCCCACACCCTTGCCAGCATGTGCTGTTATTTGAGCTTTTGAACTTAGCCATTCTGACAGGTGTGAGATGGAATCTTAGAGTCCTCTTGAGTTGCATTTCTCTGATAGTTAAGGATGCTGAGCATTTCTTCAAGTGTCTCTCAGCCTTTAGGAATTCTTCCTTTGTGAATTCTCTGTTTAGCTCTTTCCCCCATTTTTGATTGGATTATTTGGTTTCTTGGCATTTAATTTCTTGAGTTCTTTGTAAATTTTGGATATTAGCCCTCTGTCAGATGTGGGGTTGGTGAAGATTTTTTCCCAATCTGTAGGCAGCCGTTTTGTTCGAATGACAGTGTCTTTTGCTGTTTGTTTGTTTGGTTGGTTGGTTTTAATATGTGAAAACTGATAAGTACTGCAGGAAATGGATCTTGCAATGGCCCAAATATTTAGAAATTCAAAACTTGCCAGTTTCCTTAGAGTAGATACTTATCAGGCTGCCGTCTTGAGGTCTTTACATTCATGGCTCCCTCTGCCTACAGTGACATTTTCCCAAGTAGGAAGTGTTTGTGCTTGATGGCTCTGTGATCAAACACCTCCAGATATTTTGCTTAATGTGATACTCACCTTGTTGGGACGCCTGATACTACTTGATGTGCCATAAAATTTATTGTGTCCTTATTGTCTTCTGCAAACTACAGTGTAAGTTCCTTAAAGAATGACTTGCCTACTTAGTGCTTAAAATTGTTTCTGACAAAATCTTATAAACATTTTTAGAAATAAAAGAATGAAACTTCCATTTGGGTATATGGATCAGTGATCATATGTCTTTAAGAGTAGTGAGAATCCTGTACTTAGAAAAACAAATACAGTGTTACATTTCAGTTCTTAGAAAGCTTTCAAGGGTTGTTCAGGATTTTGGCTCCATGAATGAACAGGGCTTAGTAATCAAGCATCTAATGGTCCACAATACTCAAAACTCACATACTGTATCAACCCAAACTGTCAGGTTTTGTGGAGACACAGGTAAGATGCACACAGTTTTGACACAATCATTTTGATATTTAATCATTATATGAAAAAATATATATTAGCATATGATTACACAATTCTGAATAAACATTATATATGCGTAAATATATTTAGAGCTATGTATGGGGATAGTCATTAACCTATACATTCTATAGATACTATTTACCTGAAAATAATGGTTTATGAGTTTTCCTCCTTATTTTTTTTAGTTTTTCTTTTCAAATGAATTAAAAAGAGAATATGTTATATATAAGGAACACAAGGAATGGTACACTCTAATGAAAAGGAATTCTAAGGCAAGGAAAATCAGACAGCTTCTTGGTAATAACTTTCTTACCCAGAATTCCAAAAAGACCTTTCTGTCCTTTTGGGGATTCCAACTCTGTCTGAATTCTGATTAATGCATTCAGTAAAAAACAGAATGCAAATCTTGCTAGATCTGAAAGCAACCACACAAGCTTCCACACTCACTCAGCACCTCTTCTCACAGAAAAACCTTTTTCGCATAACATTAATTTGCTGTTTCAAGCATTGGATTTTTTTCTTCAGGCAACCGTTGACTTTAATTAAGGTGATTGGCAGACTATACACACAATTATAACTGGATCTTAGCCACATAATACAGAATAACTATCCTGCAAGCAACAGACCCAATGGAACAGGAACATAACATAACTATCCTACAAGAAACTCCACCCAGTAGTGGATCAAAACCGATGCTGAGACACATAGCCAAACATTAGTGGAGCTCTGGGAATCCTGTAAAGAGAGAAAGGAGGAATAGAGAGATCCAGAATGGACAAGGACACCACATGAAGTTCAACAGAACCAACCAATCTAGGCCCCTATAGGTTTACAGAGACTAAAACACTAACCAAAAGAATAAGTAAAATGAGGAGGAGGAGGAGAACAGGGAGAAGGAGGAAGCATACTTAGTCTAGACATAGACCCTCCTATACATATATAGATGATAGACAACTTGATCTTCATACACATCTCTTAGCAAGTGGAGGGGGGTGGTCTCTGTCTTGAACTCTGTTGCTTATTAGTGGGAGATCTTATCCTAGTTGGACTGCCATTTCTAGACCTAGAGGAAGAGGAAACTCTTAGCACTCATGTGACTGATGAACTGAGAGGGACTTATATGTGGGAGCCACAGTCACCCGAGGATAAGGAAAGGAGGGAGAGGAGGAAGAGCCTGGGAGGGTGGGACCAGGAGGAGAGGAGGGAGGGGGCTGTGATCAAGATATAACTTGAATAAATAAGCAATTGTTGAAAAATATAAGAAGTATTTGAATTGAATTATACTTTAATCCTACTCCACAAACATTTCTTATTTAAACATAATAAAATGACCAAGATTTTTTGCCCCAATTATTAGGGTAATAATTTTATTAATTAATTTAAACATTGTATTTTGATTCCAGTTCCAGCTCCAGCACTAACACGATGATAAGTTCAGACAGGTTTGGCTCCCGGAAGGTTGTGACATTTTCAGAAGGCCCTACTTATGCACTCCTGTAATATTTGACATAGTCTTAGTCTCAAAGGCTTTTATTAAATCTCTGAAACTTTTCCTATTTCTCCTACCATTCATCTTTTAGAAATGTTGTTAGAGAACAGGGTGGATATTTCAGCTGGTTTTCAATGACTTTACCAAACAGGATGATTTCTTTACTGCATAACGAATATACTAGTTCCTTGAACATGTAAGAAATATTCACTTCCTTTTTGTCATTTAATATTGGATCCATTTATATATGCATTGCAGTACAGGCACACATGCACACTGAGATTTCTAGCCAAAGGTTGATTTAGCATTTACACATGTATGTGGTTTTACTTACCCCAACTTGAAATTTGTTCCTTCTCATTACCTATTTCTATAAATCTTACTTTTTTTCTTATGGAAAATCTGCCCTGCTCAGTCTATCTTAAGCAGATTTGTTTTTCTAAAGCTACAAAATCATTTTTATGCACATCTTAGGACCACAGTGGAAAGTGGGCCTACACCGCCATCCATAATATGTTTAGTGTACAGCCATGCATTCTGTTTCAATACTTTCAGGAGGAAAATATGCTCAGTACCTTCAAAAGCGCATATATTCTCGGATCAATGCATGTTTCGACCTTCATCTTAGAAACTTCTCTTTGTAGTTGATGATGACTAATCCAGAGACTCACCACTGGCCAACGTGTAGAGAAAGGGACTCCAGAATATTCAGCACTAAAAGGAACACATATGCCACGTTTCCTTTAAAGTTTCAAGGATCTTTGTGGAAGAAGGGACAATAAGGGTAAGACCCAGAGTTGTAGGTGGCTACAAGGAAATATTGTATTCTGGACTCAGTAGGGCAGGTGCACAACTTGACTCACAGGGAATCCTAACAACATGAAGAAAATGCAAGCCCAAGCCAGACCAGATCTACACAGGGAGAGAGGAGATGGGCACACAATCTCAACCCAGGTAATGGGACTATCAACAACTGTTAACTACTGGGAAAGGGATAGACATTTTTATCTAAGAGTAAAACAACCACTCTCCAGTGCAAGATCACATATCCGAGAATATTTCAGTAGCAAAAGTTGGTCTTGAAGGATTAAAAACTTGGACACAAAATTGGGAGGATAGTGAAACGGTAACCTAGAAGGAGACGGGAAAGATTGAGTATAGTCAAAACACGTATGAAATTTTCAAAGAACAAATACAAGTTTTTAAGAAGTTCACAGATAACTTAATAGGCCCAGTGTTTCTCCAAGAGATCTTGGAACTTTAAGCTATGTATACCCAAGTGATAGTACTATTATTATAGCTACACATTTGCCATGAAATCAGCAATTGACACATACTCATTTTTGAGGTATTATTCTCAAGAAATAAAATGACTCCTGCATCTTCTGGTCTCAGTCTCAGGTCACACAAATCGACATGAGGAAATCAGAGCCTCCAGCCTTGCCTGAATCTACATACTAATCCCTTCTAAAATTAATGTTGCATGAAATATATTTTAAAAGAATCAAAATGGCACTTTAGATATGATATTGAATTTTTCATTTTGTGTTCATAAATGTGGACCTCCATATGTTACATATTAACTTATCTAAGCAAAAATTAACATTTTTTTAATTTATAAAATTATAGTGTTATATTGCGTCAAGAGTTCTTATTTTAGGATTCAGTAACTATTGAAAATACATGTATTTTTGTTGTATTTATATTTTATAAGTACACACAATGTTTCTATTCAAATATCTTAAAAAAACTGATATGAATCTCAAGTGGCCAGTTGTAAGATTATCTTATAGCTTTAAAATCATTATGACTCCATCTACCTTGAAGAGTTATAAAGTGAAACAAAGCTTAATGGATCATGAAATGACAGAGAAAAATAACCCTTAAATTCAATTGTATTTTCAATTATGACAAGTAATCAAAAATATGTAAAAAGTCTGAATCTATACTTTTATATTGAAATGAAAATATGACACAATCAATCCAGGGTGCTCATTATCAAAATGAAGATTTTATATTGGTGAGTCCATTGGATTAGCTTTTCTCTACGCCTGGGACCCTTTACCTGTCAGCAGTGGAAACCCAGTCCACTCCTTGTTCGACTTTTCTCAGATAATTTCAAATGTACTCGGGAGATCTGCTCTGCTCAGCACAGTTCTATTAGAGAGGTGAAAAACAAATCCTCTTTGCTGTTTGCTCATGTGAATCTACAGATGGTCTTTAGTTTGTAAAAGGAAAATATCACCCTCCATTCCATTACTGGTGATATTGAAACTTTTGTAGACTTGACTTTTTTTTTTATAAGTACTTTATTTTTTTTTCTTCAAGTTACATCTCAGTCACAAGCCCTTCCCTATTCCCCCTTCCTGTCCCACCTTCCACCCTCTTCCCCCCCAACAGCTTCCCTTTTCAATCCAACAAATGGTTCTTTCTCTTATAACAGTAAATTCTATACAAAACAGCAGAATTAAATATGTGACATTTATGAGAGTTAAATGGCTCAGTATACCTTCCCAATGTCCAGTTCATATGTATTTGGCCCCTGACTTTAACCTTCTACCTTCTAACCATCTCCATGAGTTTAAAGTTCTATAACTGACTTAGTTTCATACTAACTTGCATCACTATTATAACCATCTTCTTAGATCTAGAACGCCCTCTTGATTCCTAAACAACTCAAAATTTAGCTATGAGACTCAAGCTGTCTATTCTTCAACCACCTCAGAGAGCTGAGAAGGATAAATATATCTGATTATATAGGAAGTGCAGGGCCTGCAGCTTCCAATACTAAGAAATGACAAACCAGTGACCTATATCTCCTATGGAGGAATGCACGGACTTGAGAAAAATTGAGACATAGACATAGCACAGGAAGGACCAAGAAGAAGGGTCAGATTATTGAATATGCCCTTATACCTTTGTATATTGATACAAAATTAGTAGTATATTTGGCTAAAGTGGTATTGACCATTGTTTATTGTGCAAAAATAAGATTGTATTGGACTACGTCAGTATTGATATTTGTATATTGATACAAAATTAAGATTATAGTTGGCCACAATGGTATTGACCCTTGTAT
>CAJQZJ010004763.1:12107709-12124270 GCA_907164525.1 Lophiomys imhausi
CCAAAAAATGGTTCTTTTTCTTATAACTATAAATACAATACAAAACAACAGAAATAAATAGGCCACAATTATAAGAGTTATATGGCTTAGCATACATTCCCAATGTCCAGTCCATATGTATTTGGCTGCGTACCTACATCTATAAATAGTGTTCAAAAACAAAGTAGAAATAGGCTGGAAAGATGGATCTGCAGTCAAGAGTATTTGTTGCTCTTGTGGAAGACCCAGGCTCAAATGCCAGCATGCACATGGTGCTCACAACCATCTGTAACTATAGTTCCAGGGCATCCAATGCCCTCATTTGAACTTCATGGGTACCAGTCATGAATGTGGTATGCATATGCACATAAAGGCAAAGCATTTATACACATGAAATAAAACTCAATAATTCTAAATGGTTTTGAAAACATTAATAATGATAATATAAAAAAGCATTTACTCCTCGGCAGAAAACGTAGATTCTGTTCCCGGAAACCTCATGATGGTATCAACCATCTGTCACTCTAATTCCAGGGGATCTCATTCCTTCTTTGGACCTTTGCAAAGATTACTTTCATATGGTGTACATATACATAAAGGCAAAACATCTATACACATAAAAATAAAAATAAACAAATGTTTTCAAAAATGAGACACATTGGAAAACAGTAGCTATATTAGTCTGGAATATAGTCTCATCTGTACTTTTGTTTTTGTTTTTACTAATCCATAGAGTGAAATGGAAGCAAGGAGACAATTGTTGATAGTAAGGTTAGGATACAAATATTCTGCCATCTTGTTTTGAGAAATAACTTAACACCAGGAAGCCATTAGTTAAAACCAGGGGTAGTGACACCTTTACTGCAGCAGGAAACACATTGGTCTCATAAAAATTGTGTATTTCTTTCCCTTCTTTCTTTAAAAATTCTCTCATTAGAGACATTGCTTCAGGATTCCTGATCACATTGTGAACCCTGAGATAGTAAACTAGATAAATATGTTTCTAATTGTGTCATGGCCCAGCCTTTGATCCTAGAGCTACCTGTTTACTGTAGACAAGTAATTGTGGTATGGCTAAGCCCTGGCACACACCTTTAATCTAAGAGCTAAATAAAGTCAACCATAGGTCAAGTGATAGAGCAAGTAACCAGCTTGCAGGGAGTAAACATAAGTAAGTAGAAAGGAGGGACATTGACTAGAAAGGTATTTAAGACAGTGTGGAGAAGGAGAGAGGGCTTTTTCCTTCTGGGATGTAGGTGAAGTTGGAAGGTTAGCTGGGTGCTTTCTCTGTCTCTCTGAGCTAGATGGTAAGTCTTCAGTGATAAAATAGAACAATTGGGATTTAGTTTTATAATAAAAAGAAGACATTTTATTTTATAAGCCTTATAGTTTACACTGTATCTCCAAATACACATCTTTCCAACCAATTCCCTTGATTTCTTATACATATTAAACTAAGCTGTTTAAGATACTTTCTTCATAAACATATGTCTGTGAGTAGTCTAGCATTGGTTAATTCTGTTATACTCAAGTTTTTGAGTCATTTACCTTTCAAAACATTAAATGTTGCTAGGGAATCGAATCACTGAACCGGTTTTTATTCCAGACACTGGATCATGATTCCATATTTAGTAAAAGGCCCATTGCTGTGCTCAGCCTGAGGTATGGCCCAATATATCTTTCTATTTTCTATAGCAAAAGACCAGCTGCATAAAGTATTATTACGGGACACTGGGAAAATGCAATGAATGTGCTTCCATAAATCTAGAGTCTAAAGTCTTTATCTCTCGCTTTCTGTGCCATGTTGTCAGTCTCTGCTGAACCATAAAATGGCTATTGTGTCATTTCTCTGAGAAAAGGTAATTGATAACCTACTGGCAGGTTTGTGGTAGGGAAGAAGCTATTTGATTTTCAGACTTTAAATTCATGTCTGTGGAGAGCAGAGAACAGGAATATTTCTGCCAAGACAAATGAGAACTCTGTTAAAAATAAAGAAATTTAGGTAGAAAATTTGGGGTCCTTAAATATATTCTGTGTGTTTTACTTCTGAAACTCTTCTAACTTACCCTCTATCCATTATATATACATAATTGTGTACCATTATAATATAAATAATGTTCATAAAAATATGTTACATCTTAAATTCTTCATGCTCACTCTTGCATTTAACTCAGTCTTTTGCTTTGTCAGAAATGACTCACTGAATTGGAATTGAATTACATCTGCTCATAAGCTGACATCACTTTCTCAAGCCACTTAATCTCAAAATAATTTACATTTTTAGAAATATTACTTTTATAGGATGAAATTTGTATCTACAGTATAATTCATATTCATTTAAAACACATTCATTCCTTTGTATTTAATAATTATTGAATATCAGAGTATTGAATGATGTATTATTTGAAATGGTACGATGTTTGTCAGTACTTCTTTCTTAACTATTCTTTTATTTTTTGTTCATGTTCTTTTCTTTTCCACTAATATTAATGAAACATGTAGCATATGTATGAAATACAATTTATATATACATATATATATATATATATATATATATATCACAACTGGTGCACTTAGTACAGCCATCTAAGGGATTCTAGTACAAGGGAAGATGTCATAACAACTTTCCTTTTCATAAGCATCACTAGTCTTTCTGGAAGAGATAGGGAGGGAGACAATAGGTTTTAAATAGATGTTCAACTCTACTGAATGTCACAGATGATAGATAGATAGATTGATGACAGATGCTAGAGAGAAAGATAAACGATAGATAATTTTTGCAGTACTGAAGTCTGAACCTAGAGAATTTCACATGGTAGGAAAGTGCTTCACCACTAAGCTATATTCCCAGTTCTAGCTGTCCTTTAATATGTACAGAACCCATAGGGAGCCTCTTTGTGTTTTCTCTGAAAAACACAGGGAGCCCTAAAAATTTGGAGGACTATAAAATTACAGAAAACTCAAATGTATATGGATATTCATGTAATGGATACAGCAGCATGTTGTATAAATTATACAATATATTATACATTAATGTTTCCACGTTAATGATATAATACATTATGACCATGTTATCATATGAATAACATGATACAGCAGGAATATTTTTTTCCAAAGGAAAAAAATCCAAATTTCTCAATATTGCTTAAAATGAAAAGAGTAATGAGACGTGCAGAAGAGTAAAGTATTCATGTTCTCTAACGGGTCTCGTAGCTTAGTATGTAGATCTTCTCAGAAATTGTGGAAGTGCAGAGCATCAAGTGGAAGGGAAGACAGAAAAAACTGGGTACCAGGAGTAATAAAAAGAGGAGCGAGCGAGTGGCAGCATTAGTGGAGAAGGAAGGCATCATCTCCACAAAGGCTATGGCTCAAGACTCCTTGCAGTAAAGGGTCCCAGTCATTAGCTTTTATGAATTCCTAGTATCCGCTAAGCTTCTTGCAAGTATTAGGTTTATTTCTATTTAAAGAATAGATGTTGTTTAAATAAAGAAACATATAAATGGGGCACTATTCCCAGTTTGCAGGTACAGAATTGGGTGTACATTGTCTATATTCTCCATCTTTAAGATGGAAAATTCAGGATTTCTGGCCTAGTATGTAGTACACTGTACCTTAGCATCTAGCTCCTCCCTTTTTCTACATCTTGGTGTTATCTTGTTTTGTCTTCACATTGTATACTTTCTCAATACTACTTAAAATAATATTTTATATCTAATATCGTTTCTAATTCAGAGTGATCCTGTTAACATGTTTGCCTTCTGTGTTTGCCAAAGTCTACTGGACTTACTGTTTCCATAAAAATATATGCCTCACACTAACTTCCTCATTTGACTTCTTGTGGATATGCAGCACAAAAACGTAATCACCACTGAACTGGCATATTGTGCTATAGTGAATGAGATGATTCTTAACCTTTGGTATGTAAAGTTTATGCCATGAACTGGAGTGCTAAACACTTAAATCTGATCATGCCTTTGTTACTCCAAAGCTTAAAAATTGAAACAGGTTTACAAAATTATTATACAATGACTTAATGCGTAGCTCCATCAAAAACTTTAAGTAAAATGTTGGGGATATTTTGTTCATATTTATGTGAAAATGCTATTGAGATATTGACAAGGTTATATGAATTTTTAGTTTACTTTGATCATTATGGAATTTCTTTTTTAAAATAATTTTTCATTAATTAATTTATTTGTTAATTTTGAATCCCAGTTGTAGCCCCACTCTTTCCTCTCCTCCCAGTCTTACCCACTTCCCCCATTCCTCTTCTCATTCTCCTCAAAGAAGGGGATCTCCCCCCGACCTGGGTACCAACCACCATGGCACATAATGTTGCATCAGAACTAAGTGCCTTCTCTTCCACTGAGGCCAGACAAGGCAGCCCTGCTGGAAGAAAGGGATCTAAAGGCAGACAACAGAGTCCAGGTCAGAGATAGCTTCTGCTCCAATTGTTAGGAGACCACAAAAAGAACAATCAGCCCATCAGCTTCATGTGTAGAAAGCCTAGATCCAGTTCATGCATACTCTTTGGTTGGTGGTTCAGTCTCTGTGAGGCCCCCATGGGTCCATGTTAGTTGACTCTGTAGGTCTTCTTGTGGTGACCTTCCTTCAGCTTCCTTGATCCTTCCCCTAACTCTTCCACAAGACTCCCTGAATTTCTCCTAATGTTGGGCTGTGCATCTAAGCATCTGTTTCCATTATCTGCTGGAGGAAGCCTCCCAGATGACAGTTATGCTAGGGTCCTGTCTGCAATGATACCAGAGCATCATTAATAGTGCCAGGGGTTGGGTGTCTCCCATTGGGTGAGTCTCAAGTCGGGCCACTCATTGGTTGGTCATTCCCTCAATATCTGTTCCACCTTTAACCCTGGACATATTTTAAGCAGGACACATTTTGGGTCAAGGCTTTGGTGGGTAGAATGGTGTCCCCCTCCCTCCACTGGAAATCCTGCCTGGCTACAGGAGGTGATCACTTTAGTCTCAGTGTCCCCCACTGCTAGGATTCTCAACTAGAGTCACTATCACATTCTCCTAGGAGCCTCCCCCATCCAAGCTCTCCAGCTTTTCCAGAGATGCCCCCACCAATTTCCCTTCTCTCTCCCATCCCCACTCTCCTGACTTCCCCTGCCCTGTTCCCTTCTTCCCTCTCTCTCACCCAGTTCCCTCTCTCCCTCCAATTCTGATGTTTATTTCCTCTTTTTAGTGGAAATCAAGCATCCTTCTTTTCAGCCTTCCTTGTTACTCATCTTTTTAGTGTCTGTGGATTGTAGCATGGTTATGTTGTACTATGTGGTTAATATCCACTTATGAAGAAGTACAAACCATGTGTGTCTTTTTGGGTGTGGGTTACCTCACTCAGGATGATATGTTCTAGTTCCAAAAATTTGCATGCAAATTTCATGATTTCCTTGTTTCTGGTAGCTGAGTGGTATTCCATTGTGTAAATGGGTTCCTTTATCCATTCTTTGGTTGAGGTACATCTGAGTTGGTTCCAGTTTCTGCCTATTACAAATAAATCTGTTATAAGCATAGTTGAGGAAATGCCCTTGTGGTATGATGGAGAATCTTTGGAAATATGCCCAGGAATGGAATAGCTTGGTCTTGAGGCAGAACTATTCCCAATTTTCTGATAAACCACCAGATTGATTTCCAAAGTGGTTGTACCATGTTTGCACACCCACCAGCGATAGAGGAGTGTTCCCATTGCTCCACATCCTCACCAGCATGTGCTGTCACTTCAGTTCAAGGCTTTTCCCCAATTTCTCTTCTAATAGATTTAGTGAATCTTGTTTTATGTTGAGGTCTTTGATCCACTTGGACTTGAGTTTTGTGCAGGATGATAAATATGGATCTATTTGCATTCTTCTACGTGTTGACATCCAGTTAGAAAGATGCTTTCTTTTTTCCATTGTGTGTTTTTGGCTTCCTGGTCAAAAATCAAGTGTCTGTAGGTGTATGAGTTTATTTCTGGGTTTTCAATTCAATTCTATTGATTGCCTTGTCTGTTTTTATGTCAATACTATGTGGTTTTTATTATTATTGCTCTGTAGTGCAACTTGAAGTCAGGAATGGTGATATCTCTAGAAGTGTTTTTATTGTGCAGGATTGTTTTCTCTATTCTGGATTTTAAAATTTTTTTCTATATAAAGTTTGAGTATTGTTCTTCAAGGTCTGTAAATAATTGTGTTGGGATTTTGATGGGAATCCATTGAATCTCTAGATTGCTTCTGGTAAGATGGCCATTTTTACCATGTTGATCCTACCTATCCATGAATATGGGAGATCTTTCCATCTCACATCTTCTTCAATTTCTTTCTTCAGACACTTGAAGTTTTTGCCATACAGGTTTTTAACTTGCTTGGTTAGAGTTACACCAAGATATTGTATACTGTTTGTGGGCATAGTAAATGCTGTTGTTTCTCCAATTTCTTTCTCAACCCATTTATTGTATAAAGGAGGGATATGGATTTTTTTTTTTTGGTTAATTTTGTATCCAGCCACTTTGCTGAAGGAGTTTATCAGTTATAGAACTTCTCTGGTAGAATTTTGGGGTCACTATGTATACTATCGCATCATCTGTGAATAGAGAAACTTGACTGCTTCCTTTCCAATTTGCAACTCTTTGATGTCCTTTAGATCCTATTTCTCTATCTAGAACTTCAAATACTATGTTGAATAGATACAGAAAGAATTGACAGCCTTGTCTTGTCCCTGATTTTAGTTGAATTGATTTAAGTTTCTCTCCATTTAATTTGATGTTGGCTATTTGTTTGTTGTATATTGCCTTATTATGTTTAGGTGTATGTATGTCTTGTATTCCTGATCTCTCCAAGATTTTATCATGAAGGGGTATTAGATTTTTTTCAAAGTCTTTTTCTGAATCTAATGAGTTAATTATGTGTTTTTTTTTCTTTCAGTTTGTTTATATGGTGGATTACATTGTTGGATTTTCATATGTTGAACCATCCCTGGAATGAAGCCTACTAGACCACGGTATATAATGTTTTTTATGTGTTCTTGGATTTGGTTTGTGAGTTTTTATTTTATTGAGTATTTTTGCATCAATGCTCATGAGAGAAATTGGAATAACATACCCTTTGCTGAGTCTGTGTGGTCTACATATCAGTGTGACTGTGGTGTCATAGAATGAATTTGTCAGTGTTTCTTCTGTTTCTATTTTGTGTAATAGTTTGAGGAGTATTGTCATTAGGTCTTCTTTGAAAATCTGATAGGATTCTGTATTAAAACATTTGGTTCTGGGTTTTTTTTTGTTTGTTTTTTTGTTTTTGTTTTGGTTGGGAGACTTTTCCAATGACTGCTTCCATTCCCTTAGGGGTTACAGGACTCTTTAAATTGTTTACCTGATTTTGATTTAACTTTGGTAGGTGAAATCTATCAAGAAAATTGTCCAGTTCATTTCCATTTTATAATTTTGTGTAATACAGACTTTTGAAGTAAGATCTAATGATTCTTTGGATTTCCTCCATGTCTGATGTTATGTTCCCCTTTTCATTTCTGATTTTGTTAGTTTGGGTATTGTCTTTCTGCCTTTAGTTATTTTGGCTAAGGGCTTGTCTATCTTGTTGATTTTCTCAAAGAACCAGCACTTGGTTTCATTGATTCTTTGTATTGTTCTCTTTGTTTCTAATTTATTTATTTCAGCCCTGAGTTTGATTATTTCCTGACATCTACTCCTCTTGGGTGTGTTTGATTCTTTTGTTCTAGGACTTTTAGGTGTGTTTTTAAATTGCCAGTATGAGAACTCTCCAATTTCTTTATGAAGGTATTTAGTGCTATGAAATTTCTTCTTATTAGAAAGTTCAGCATCACTTTCATTGTGTCTCATAAGTTTGGGTATGTTGTACCTTCATTTTCCTTGAATTCTAGAAAGTCTTCAATTTCTTTCCTTTTTTCTTCCCTGACCCAGTGGTCACTGAGCAGAGAGTTGTTTAGTTTCCATGAGTTTGTAGGCTTTTGGTTGTTTCTGTTGTTGTTGAAGTCCAGCATTAATCCATGGTGGTCTGATAAGATAAAAGGGATTATTTTGATTTTCTTGTATCTGTTGAGACTTGTTTTGTAACTGAGTAGTATATGGTCAGTTTTGCTAAAGGTTCCATGAGGTGCTGAGACGAACACATATTCTTTTGTGTTCAGGTGCAATGTTCTGTAGATATCTGCTAGGTACATTTGATTCATGAGGTGTGTTCCTTTCATTATTTCTCTGTTAAGTTTCTGTCCTGATGATCTGTCTGTTGGTGAGCATGGGATATTGAAGTCTCCCACTATTAAGGTGTGGGGTTCAATATATGGTTTAAGCTTTAGTAATGTTTCATTTATGAAGGAGGGTGCTCCTGCTTTTGGGGAATAGCTTTTCAGTATTGAGATGTAATCTTGGTGGATTTTTTCCTTTGGTGAGTATGAAGTGTCCTTCTCTATCTCTTTTGATTAATTTTGGTTGAAAGTCTACTTTATTAGACATTAGAATAGCTACTCCAGATTGCTTCTTGGATCCATTTTCTTAGAAAACCTTTTTCCAGTCCTTTACGCTGACATAATTTCTATCTTTGTTGCTGAGGTATGTTTCTCATATGTAGAAGAATGATGGATCCTGTTTTCTCATTCATTCCGTTAGTCTGTGTCTTTTTATTGAGGAATTGAGTCCACTGATTTTGAGAGATATAGTGACCAATTATTGTTAATTCCTGTTATTTTGATGGTGGTGGTGGTAGTGTGTGTGTGTGTGTGTGTGTGTGTGTGTGTGTATGTGTGTGTGCTTCCTATCTTTTGGTTTTGCTGATGTGAGTTTATTTATTTCCCGTGTTTTCCTGAGTGCATTAGCCTCTTTGTGTTGGAGATTTCTTTCTGGTACCTTCTATAGGCTGGATTTGTGGATAGATATTGTTTAAATTTGTTTTGTCATGGAATATCTTGTTTTCTCCATCTATGGTCATTAAAAGTTTTGCTGTAGATAGTAGTTTGGGCTAACATCTGTGGATCTTTAGGGTCTGCAAGGTATAATATGCCCAGGCCCTTCTGGCTTTTAGAGTGTCTGTTGAGAAGGTTGGATAGGTCTTTCTTTATGCTACTTTGACCTTTTTCTCATGCAGCTTTTAATATTCTTTCTTTGTTCTGTACATTTTGTGTTTTGATTATTATGTGGCGGGAGGATTTTTTTTTTTTTTTTTGGTCCAATGTATTTTGTATTCTGTAAGCTTCTTGTATGTTTATAGGGATTTCTTCCTTTAGGTTGGGGAAGTATTCTTCTATGATTTTGTTGAAAATATTTTCTGAGCATTGGTACTGGGAGTCTTCTCTTTCTTCTATTCCTATTATTCTTAGGTTTTGTCTTTTCATAGTGTATCATATTTCTTGGATTTTTTTGTCAGGAACGTTTTAGATTTAACCTTCTCTTTGACTGATGTATTGATTTCTTCAACTGTATCTTCTACATCTGAGATTTGTTCTTCCATCTCTTATAATCTATTGGTGATGCTTGTGTCTGTAATTCCTGTTCTCTTCCCTAGGCTTTCTATCTCCAGGATTCCCTCAGTTTGTGTTTTCTTCATTGCTTCAATTTCTTTAATTATTCATGTTTAACTTGTTTGATGTATTTTCCTGTGTTGCTTCTGTATTTTACTCTATTTCTCTAAGGGATTTCTTCACTTCCTCTTTAAAGGTCTCTATTATCTTTGTAAACTTAGATTTAAGGTCCTCTTCTTTTGTTTCGGCTGAGTCAGGGTGTCCAGGGCTTGCTGTAGTAGGATAGCTGAGTTCTGATGATGTGTTTTCTGAGTTCTTGTTAATTGTGTTTTTAAGCTGCCCTTTAGTCTTCCTGGTTGTTGGCTGGAAATTCCTGATGCTGGCAGAACTCCTTGGGGAAGGAGGCAGAGCCTTGGGCCTGATAATGTAGCTCAGGGACTAGCAGGCTGCTCATTTCTGCTGGCTGGGCCTCTTGGGGGCTACATCTTGGATGTTCCTGGGGCCTTCTTGGGAGCGAAGGCTATTGAGCTTGATGGGGGAGTACAGTGTGGATTTCACCTCTGATGGCTGCGTCCAAGATGGGTTGTGCAGGCAGGAGAAAGGCTGGATGGTTCTAATCTGGGTGTTCCTGGGGCCTGGAAGTCCTCCTCAGTAGGGAAGCTAATGGAGTTGGGTGAGGGGGCAGCATGCAACTCACCCCTTCCAACTGTGTCCTGGGGGGCTGGCAGGCAGGAACTCACTATGGAATTTCTAAATAATATTAATTCTTTTAATCCATAAACATAAATGTCATCCTTTTTAATTTGTGTCAGCAATTTTTAGTGTGCTTAATTTTCAGTTTGTAAGTTATATTTGTTCTGAAGGATTTTATCCTTTTTTGATATATTAAAAATGGATTACTTGTTATTGTTTTTAAGTTTTCTTTTCTAACAGTTTGCTTTTAGTGTTTAGAGATGTCACTGATTTAGAGTATTGCATTTGAGTCTTTATACTCTACTGAATTTATTTATTACTTTTAACAGTTCTACTTTCGATGGTCTTTTAAAAGTATCTTCCTTCATTTTTTTATGGGTAAATGACTCAGGCTCTGTTGGAAAATTTTTTCATTAATTGTTCCTAAATACAGAAAAAAATGCTTAAAACTAAATACATAACACTTGACCAGTGTTTATTTTTGACTAGAAATACATTTTAAATCAGTGGTGGAATCAATTTAATTCATATTACCAAAAATGGATGTTTCCATATATAAATGGTATTTGTTGTTTCTAAAGTCATAAAAATCATTTTATGCCTCTAAATTGTATATTTAGATTGACATTTTGAATAATTCATATTTTATTTTCTTGCTGAGATCCTGCTTAATAATTTTATGTATTGAAAATTGGGAAGGGGAAATTGGAAGAGGTTTTGGAGGGTAGGAACAGATGGAGAAGAGGGAGGGGGCTGAAATCAGGGTGTAAAATGAATAAAGGTTTAAATTAATTTAAAATAATTTGATGTATTAAAAATTAAATTTTTGTCATTTTTTTTCAAGACAGGGTTTCTCTGTGTAACAGAGCCTTGACTGTCCTGGACTCTCTTTGTAGACCAGGCTTGCCTCAAACTCACAGAGATCCACTTGTCTCTGCCTCCTGAGTGCTGGGATTAAAGGCCTGTGCCACCATGCCATCTATAAAATTAAAATTTTTGAACATAACTTTTAATATTGTCAGCACCAAGGTTTCTTATGGATAATAGTTTGATGTTAATGTTTTGAGGATACTTTGTGGGAGGAGAGATCAGAAATTATTTCGTTTGTATTTATTTATTTATTTTTATTTTTTGGAATAATTTTTCTCTATGTTGTTCTGGGAACCCTGGAACTCTCTGGACCAGACTGTCCTATAATTCACAGAGATCTGCCTGCTTCTGCCTCATAAGTGTTAGGATTAAAAGTTTGCACCACCACACATGGCTGCCATTTGTATTTTAAAGATAGGAATCCATCAATTTCTAAGTATAGAATTTAATATCACTGTATAACAGAAATTTTTACTTAAATTTTTGATAAAGACCTTCTGGTAGCCTAAAATTAATGCCATCCATTTTCTTCTTTATAAATCCAGTTTTAGCAGAGACCCACCATACTAAGTTAGGATGAACCCACCATCCTCAATTTCTGACCACTGTGATACTTACTTGCCACTATCTATCAGACAATGTCTAATAACATTTCTTACCACAGTTTTGCTTTAGTGAAAATCTTCTTAAGCAGTATACAGCAATATGACTTTAGTCTTTCAGATTACTAGCCTTGGTTACAACTTAGTTGAACTGACAAACACCTAGGAGATTCGCTGCACATTTCACATGAGTATGAGAACATCTCCAGAAGTAATTAAATGGTGAGCAAGGTGCATCTGGATATGAGTGGCTCCATTCAGAATGGTAGGTTGAATGCACAGATGGGATAACAGGGAAGGAAATCCACCAGTATAGGCATAGCTTTCCTTGTCTCCTGGTTGTCATTGGATGAATGGCCTTGCTCTGCCATGCAACCTTGCCATGAGTTTCTGCTTCCAACCAACCTGAGAGAAAACACATCAATTGTTTATGTACTAAAAACTATAAGCCAAAATGTATTTTTCCTTCTGTAATGTTGTTTATGTCAGATATTTTCTCACAGCAATGAAAAAAAAATCTAACACAGAAGATTTGTACTGTGAGTAGGACAATTGATGTGGCAAAATCTGGTGAAATGGTCCCTAACCCTTTGGAATTTCAGTAGGTTTAGAGATATGTATTTCAGAAATACTAGTGTGCTGTGGGCAGGGCAACAGATGATTCTCTGTGATACCAGAATACTTCTAGGAAATGCAGACAATATAGATTGTGCTAAAATGGGTTCACATGATAATGAGGTCTGAACTGAGAATTAGACGAGAAGTCATTCATGATAAAGAATGTGCCACATATTGTTCATATCCTGAGACATGGTAGGAGACTGAACTTAAAGGTTAAGGAGTGATCTGACAGAGGAGATTCTGACATAGCATAGCATTCAAGATCTAGACTAGATATTGCTAACAGCTGTCAGACAGATTTACAATGAGAATCATGAATAAAACTGCAGAGCAAAAAAAAATTTCAAAGCTTGCAACTTTGTTAAACAATGAGCTTGCTTGAAGTTGTTATGAAGTTTCTGGTTCTTGGTCATCCAAACAGTGTCAGGAATGGGTTCCTTCCTGCAGAGTGAGCCTGCAGTCACATCAGACATTGATTGGCTATTCCCACATGCTCTGTGCAACCATTGCCTTATCTTCCAGGCAGATGGATTGTAGTTCAAAGTTTTGTGGCTGAGTTGGTGTCCACAGAATACCTTCCTACAACAAAGAGACTAGAGCATAGGGGTGAAAACTCCATATAGGCACCATCTTGACTTTTCCGTGTTCAGTTAGTGGTGTGGGTGTTTTCCTCCACAATGGGGCCCTGCCATTAGGTTACAAAGTGACCTTTTGCTTTAGAAATAGCCTGCGTTCTTTCAGGATTTCCCTTGGCCAACAGCTCAATTGAATGCAACCCAGTCCTTCCACTGGAAGCCTTGACTGGCTACAAGAGATGGCCAGTTGAGATTTTGTATATAATCTCATTACTACAAGTCCTCATTAGGCAGAGACCTAACGAGAAAAATAAAGTATCAATAAAATGACTCCTAATGATATTGTGCTCTATTTAGAGATCAGTGCCCTATCTAGTTACCATCAGAGAGGCGTCCTGTGCTAGCAGATGGGAACAAATGCAGAGATGTACAATCAGACATTACATGATGAGATTCTCAGTGAGAGCTCTCCATCAAATCCCTCCTCTCAGAGCTCAGGGCATCCTGTGGAAGAGGAAGTGGAAAGACTCTAAGAGCTAGAGGGGATAGTGAACACCAGGACAACAAGGACTTCTTAGTCAATTAAGCAAGGAATATACAAGCTCCAGAGACTGAAGCAACAATGACAGGGCCTATAAAACTCTGCACCAGAAAGAATTAGTATTCTTTTTTTGTTATGTGGGAGTAGATATGCATAACTACAACTCTGTTATGTCTTTATTTGGGATTAAATATAGGGTAGGGAGTATATGCATGGTGTGAAGTAGGTGGCCTTCTGTTGACTAATCTTGACTGTAACTTGATTAGATTCAGAAACACCTGGGAAATTTATAAAAGCACGGACAGCATTTAAGAATAGGCCTCATGACTCTGAATGTTTGAAGCACCATTTGAATTATATGGGGACTCTGGATGGAATACAAAATGAAGACAGAAGAAGCCCAGTTCTCTCCTCTGTGCCTCCTTATTGCCACATGAACAGCTCCGGTCTAACACAACACCCATCCATCATGTCCTACCTTGATTAGGCCCAGAAACAATATAGCCAGGTGGCCAAGGGTTAAAGCTTCTGTGACAACATGACAACAGAAATCATTCTTCTCTTAGATTGTTTATGTTAGAGATTTTGTCACGGTAATGGAATGCCTGAGCAACACATCTTCTATGTCTCTGTAATTTTCCATCCAGGCTTATTGGCTGTAAATCTCTACTTACCATGGAGCATTTTTGAATAAACCATGTTTCAACGATAATTATTGATCAATTATCTTCATTCAAAATAGAAGGAAAGATTTCCTGGCAGTGAAACAAGATATGCGAGAGAAATTTATGACTGACTGGCTGGTTTAGAGTTTCATAGTCAATAAAAATTATAGAGATTCCTATCTGTTAAAAATATCTAAATATAGGCACTGTCTGCCAAGAAGTATATGAGATAAAGCAAAAGGTTTTGCTAGTTTAGTGATTTTAGAATGAAATTCAAATCTGATGTTAAGGTTTTGTATTTCTTTTATTTTTTAACTTTTTATTGAGTCTTTGTGAATTTCACATCATGCATCCCAATCCCACCCATCTCCCCATCCCTTCAAATCTGCCCTCTGTCCTTTTAACCTCCTCCTCACAAATAAAATAAAACAGAAAAAAAAATGTTGTAGAATCTGTAGTGTGTCACAGTGTGTCCCACAGTATATACTTTTGTCCACACATTTTACTTGCAATATTCATTTTGTTTTATTTACATTTTGAAAAATCTGTGTGATTCAAATAAATGTGGATACTGCAAATGAAGAAGAATAATAGCCTATAATTTGTGGGGAGAGACATCAAAAGAAAAAGTTTAATTAATACATTATACCCAATACCGAGTAAGGATATTGCATGTCCAGAATCTTTGTAAAGAATTATAACAACACACATGTGTCCTCACTGGCAGAATGGGATGACCTTGGTATCTAAATCTTCCCACTTGGGCTTTCTGAGGGAGTCCTGGGGTATCAAGTGCATGTGACATCATTCAGTTGTAAACTCTGTTTACAATGTGACCAGGGTAACAGTTTTTTTGTTAACTCCTTAAGGGGGTGTACCCTTATCAATGAGACCATGAACATGGACCCTTTGCAGGTGGAAACCAGGTTGTTCACCGGCTGGCTTTAGAGTAGTTTATCGTTAATTATGTGGGTGGGAACAGTGTATGCACAAAGCTGTTAAAAGCCCACGAAGGTAGAAGAATCAGTGACATAAATGCAATCAGAAAAGGACTGAATCATGAAACAGGCTGAGCCCACAGCACTTGGCTTTGAAGGAGAGAAAGGCCCAGGACCAAGGTATTGTAAACAGCCATCAAAGAACTGCCGTGTCATTCGATAGTCACAAGCAATTGAGTCCCATTAAACAGGATCAATAAGCAAAGAGAGTATTCTTCCCAGAATCTCCATGTAAGAGTGTCCCCTGATGACAACTTAGTGAGATGGTATCAGAATTCCCACATACAAAACAGGAAGGTATTGTGAGTCAAGTTGAATTCTGTTGAGTTTTGTGACAATCTCTTTTGATAATAACAACAAAAGACAAATGAAATACAAAACTGGCTACATAGCAACAGTTTGCTGTTTGCAATCCGTGGCATATAATACATGCATATGAAGTGTTATGCATTCAACGTTTTAATGTAAGATGTCTAAAAATACATGAAGGTGTAAGTTATTTCCCAATACCCAGGAAAATAGAGCCACTAAATGTGAATAGAGTCACAGACATGAGACAGATGGTTGTGGCAAGCAACCGTTCACAAACCGGAAGTCACTTCTCTGACTCAGAACTACACTGGCCTCAGATTCTCTAGCCTGACTGCTGGGATGTAGTGTGGGAATCACAAAAGGGAGACAAAGATTTAAATTGAAGGTTTAATAAGGGCAGTGTTTATCAGGAAAAGACAGGTTTCACAAACACTCACATGCCGTATATATTTCTGATCTCTGAGAATTATTGAGAAGATTTGCTAAAAAATGGCGCTGACAGTTTTTTTTTTCCCTCACACCTCTGTTTACACATGGACTTTTCTTTCATGCTACTATAGCTTCCCTTGTTGCTATTCTCATTTGGATGTATAGTGTGTCCTCCTTTCATGCCTCATCCACATTCACCCAGTTTTGGGGATCACAGGAGAGGGCCAGGCTATTTAGTATATTAGAAAATGCCTAGTACATACCTAAGTAGCTATTAAATGAATGTTGCACACCATGCTGTCGCTTTGTGCCCACTGTCTGTGCCTGCACTAGCAACTATTCATTGTGGAGGCATCATTCACTAGTGTGGCAGGTCCCCCAAATGAACCAAAATCAAGAAGCATAGATACCAACTCTTGGAAATTGAGGATTTGTTTTACCGTACAGCTAG
Source organism: Lophiomys imhausi (assembly GCA_907164525.1). NCBI lineage: Eukaryota > Metazoa > Chordata > Mammalia > Rodentia > Muridae > Lophiomys > Lophiomys imhausi. Next base: position 12,123,928 of record CAJQZJ010004763.1, read on the forward strand.
GTTGCAGAAAGAATAACCTAGGCTAAATATGGATATGATCAGATTAGTCACAAGCATGCTGCTGATGATGCCACCTCTCCACTCCTGACATCTCTGTTTCCACAAAGATGTAATACAAAGAAACATTCCATTTCTCACAAATGTCAAGAACAAAACCAAAGGTGTGTACTGACTTTAGGCATAAAAGCAAATGAACAGTTCACCATCAACAGAAAAAGCACCTGTTGTATGATATTTTCTCGAGAATTTGGGTTTGGATTTAATACTGGGAGCTTAGCTGCTTCTTCTTCTTTCTTCTTCTTCTTCTTCTTCTTCTTCTTCTTCTTCTTCTTCTTCTTCTTCT
>CAJQZJ010004763.1:12124280-12142302 GCA_907164525.1 Lophiomys imhausi
CTTCTTCTTCTTCTTCTTCTTCTTCTTCTTCTTCTTCTTCTTCTTCTCCTCCTCCTCCTCCTCCTCCTCCTCCTCCTCCTCCTCCTCCTCCTCCTCTTCCTCCTCCTCTTCCTCCTCCTCCTCCTTCTTTGTCTCTTGGTTTGTAGTGTCTGCTTTATATTATTTTATTTCATTGGTTTTGGCTCAAAGCAGGATACAATCTCTAAGGCCTATTCTCATTCCACCTGGGAAACTTCCTCAGGTTTTCTGGTGAACACTTGTTCTCCAAAGGGACCAAACCCAATGTTCAATTACACTGAAAGAGTTCTAATAATTTTCCATTGCTTTAGAGCCACTGCCATTCATTTACCCCAACATGTGCTAACATATCTTTTTCTTTTTTTGTCATTATGGACCGCCAAATGTAATCTATGAAAAAGTTACACCTTATAGGTTCTAAGGGCTACTGCCATTTCAAAGGGCCCCGAATACAGACCTGGGCTGTCATTTCAGATTACAGAATAATGATTCTTGGATACAATTCTCCATTCTTACATAATTGTGAATAAGTGAGAAGTATACATTAAAAAATGTAAGCAGGTACTTCCTTATCTCATCTCTATGTCTCAGAAAATTCATGCTTGTCTTTTTGTCTACTTCATGGCAAAATATATTAGCATTTATGTATCTACAAAAGATACATCATGGCTTTCGCTTATATTTTACCGTTGTGAAAGCTCCTTATAACTGTTTTCTGAATAATGTTTTCTATTCAATAGCATATTTCCAAGATCCATCCATTCTACTCCATGTAGTTCATTCTTTTGTCACCATTTCAAGTCAGTTTGGCTTGTTATTATACCACGATTTATTATATAAATGCTGATTGCCTTCAGTATTATTCTAAAATAAGCAATAATACCAACATTATTTAACATTGCTTTTTTATTTTAACATGTACATTTTTAGAAATTGCTCAAGGATATAGATTGAACCACTATTATGTTTTAGATTATGTAAATGCTTACTTACCAGTTATATTTTTTCCAGTTAATTTAATTTATATTTTTATTATTTCTGAGGATATGTTTTTCATACGTTTGCTAATCCTTAGGTTTTCCTGTGAAATACCTAATTTTTTTCATTTGTTTTAAAAACTGGACTCTTTGAAAATTTTATTTCTATATTATCACTTATGAAATTGACCAGTTATGTGTATTTCAAATACTCAGACCCAGATTGTAGCCCAGTGCTTCTTCCTTTCCCTTCCTGCATCCCTGTGCTCATTTCTCTGATCTTTCATTCATTCTTTCATACCTACCTTCCTTCTCTTGTTCCCCTTTTCCCTTCCTTCCCTTATTCCTTCCTTTGTCGAGTGGTATCCATCATTGAATAAAAGTTCTTGATTTTAAAATAAGCATGTGTATTACTATTTTAGTGGACAGCACGTTTTGTGCTTTATTAAGAGATTGTGTTTTATGCATAATAAAGAACAAAAGAATTTTTCTTACATTTTATTATTAAATATTAAATTTTTGTCCTATTCTATATGAAACTAATTTTTTTATTTAAGTAAGATTCAGATTCAATTTTTTATTCCCTTTCTAATTAATGAACTGCTCCCCTCAACAATTAGTTGAATATTTTTCTCTCCCAATTGGGTGTCATTTATTTTACTATTAATTTATTTTTTCAAGTTACATCTTAATCAAAGTCCTCTCCCTTCTCCCCTCCTGGTGTCTCCCTCTGTCCCTCTCTCTTCTTTATCCCTGTACTCTCCTTCTCCTTAGATGAGGGGAGTCCCCACATAACAAACACCCTCAGTTCATCAGTCATGTGAGAGCTAAGAGCTTTCTCTTGTACTTGGCATGATATGGCAACCAAACACCTTAAAAGCTGTCTTTTGAGCCGGGCAGTGGTGGCGCACGCCTTTAATCCCAGCACTTGGGAAGCAGAGGCAGGCGGATCTTTGCGAGTTCGAGGCCAGCCTGGTCTACAAATTGAGTCCAGGACAGCCAGGGCTATACAGAGAAACCCTGTCTCGAAAAACCAAAAAAAAAAAGCTGTCTTTTGTAGAAAAAAGAATATTAATAATTAAATTTGATATATATGATTACTATTCCTTAGCTGTAATTTATAAATGAACATGCAGAGACCTGATGGATTTTAATATGGCTTTAATATAGCCTTATGCACTTACACATTAGAGCTGGACACATCTCAACCCTCTAAGCTAGTTTTCTTACCTCTGAACCAAAATCCCCATAAATACTTTCATACACTCCATGTGGACTGCTTCACTTGAACAGGTTGCTCCCGGTCATGGGTCATGTGAGGTCTCCTCCTCCATACTCTAACCCATGGCATCTGGTCCTTCTTCCTCCTTCCTTCTTTCCTTCCTTCTTCTTCCCATGATTCTCTGCTGCACCCGAACCCATGAACCTAAGCTCTGCCTACTTCTTTTTTGCTCAGTCACAGGCTTCATCATTTTTATTAATCAATCAACTTTAGGTTAGGTAGAACAAGGGTCACACAGCAAAGACAGGTCTATGTGAGAATGTGCTTGGTGTAAACAGATTTGGAAGGCCAATGATTAACATTTAAATGCATTAGTAGCATTAGAAATATCACTACCATTTTAAAAAATTTTAATAATTCTTGAAGAATTTCATACATTTTATTTTCATCTTACTCATCCCTCCTCCACTTATTCCAAGATTTCCTCTACCTTCTATATCTACCCAATCTTGTGTCCTCATTAATTGTTTTACCTCATCAAGTCTAGTTCCTGTTGCTGCCTATGTGCTCTTGGCTCTGTGACCATCCACTGGATCTTCTTAGAATTGCCAGGGGTATTGCCATCAAAGAAAGCACCAACTCTTCCTCTCTCAACAGCTATCATTTACCTAAAACTGTGTGGCAAAAAGTGAGACTCTATGCCCATCTCCCATCATTATGCTTGGATTTTGTCTTCCTTGAACTTGAATAGGTCATGTGAATCCTGTAATGACTGCTGTGAGTGAATATGCATAACCACTCTGAGTCTTACAGCTTTTCTGTCCCCTATTCCACAAAGATCCCCAAGGCACTGGAGGAAAGGGTATGATAATATGTCCCATTTAGGTCTGAGTCTCTTATATCTGCATCTCAGCAAACTGTGGGTTGCAGAGTTAGTTGCCAACTGCAAAAAGAAGCTTCTCTGCTGGGGTTGGAGATAGGAAATCATCTACAGGTATAACAAGAAGTCAGTTTAATACTATATCTATTTAGGAAAATAATAGCTATAAGTTCTCCCCTAGGACATAGAACCTGTCTAACTACAGTTTTATGTACTCACAATGGTACAAGGTATGGGTCCATTTTGTGGAGTAGGTCTTATATGTAATCAGAAGCTAGCTGCTTACTCCTATGACATTCAGAGCACTATTGTATCATTGGGCAATTCTTGCCAATCAGAGTAGTATTATAATTTGCTAGGTCATCAGATAGATAATATTGATTATTTTTCTCCTCTGGTGTCATGTGTAGCACCTCCCAAAATTTTGAAAGCTAACCAACAAAGATGAAATTTGACAAATGGAATAGAATTGAAGACTTATATATAAGCCCACACTCCTATAGGCACCTTATTTTTAACAAAGACACCAACAATACACACTGGAGAAATGATGGCTTCTTCAACAAATAACTCTGGTCAAAATGGAGAGCTAAATGTACAATATCCTAAAACTGTATCCGTGTTTCTCACTCTTTACAAAATTCAATGGGCCAGGACTCTCTATGTAAGACCCAATATCCTGAATGTGATAAGGGGGAAAGGGTTGAATTTGTAGGTTCAAGAAAGGAGCTCCTGATCAGGACATTAGTAGTGCTGCCATTAAGACTAATGATTATTAAATGGGAAATCATGAATCTAAAAAGTTTTTATGTAGCAAAGTGCACCATCATTCAAGTAAAGAGGCAGTCTACCAAATGGAAAAATTATCTCTATAAGCTACACATCTAACAGGGTTAGAATCTAATCCATTCAAAGAACCTTAAAAATGAATATCAAAGATGTTCCTTTGGAATCTGGGAATATATCTGCCTCAAGATATGCCACCAATATCACTCTTTGGCATATGACCAAAGGAATCAGCATCTTACTACAGAAACTCTTGCTCAACCATGTTCATTGCTACTCTATTCATAATAACCAGAAATTGAAAACATCCTAGTTATTTGCCAATGGAAAAATGGATAAATACATTTATACAATGGAATATTACTCATCTATTAAAATAATGAAGTCATTGAATTCACAGGCAAATATACAGAACTAGAAAAAAAAAAAACAAAACAAAACATCCTGAGTGATGTAAACCAGACCCAAAAGACAAATATGGTTTGAATTTGTTTATATATGGATGCTGGTTGTTAAGACTTCAATAAGCAGGCTACAATGTGTATAATCACAGAGGTTAGGTATAGAATAATGAACTACAGGAGAGGGAAGAATCTCCCCAGTAAGAGAAATAGAATAGACGGTTATAGATGGAATGGGATGGGGCAACTAGAATTGGAGGACTGAATGGAGAAGGAGAGAGAAAAGGGGGATTAAAGGAGATAATTTAGAGAGGGAACACTAAAACTAAGGACAACTTAAGGGGTTCAACGGAAATCTAATACAGTAGATGATTCTTAAAATATATACATATATGAAAATATAAATTGCAATTATCAAGTGGTAGAGGAGAAAAAGTCAAACTGAACATCTCTCATCACCAAATAAAACTTTGAGTTCCAGAATTGGAAAGAATAATGGAAAAGTTAAATGTGGTGGAGAATGGGATGACAGGTCAAAGAAGGAGTTAGGACAACTAAAATAGAGCTTCTGAAAAAGTCATGAAAAACTTCTGTACAGAACCATCCTAAAATAAAAGAATATAAGGTTAGAGAGATTGATCAGTAGTTAAGAGCACTTACTGTTCTTTCAGGAACCTATGCCCAACTCCCAGCATGACAATGGCGGCTCACAAATGCCTGTAACTACAGTTCTGGGGAACCTGACACCCTCATACAGACATGCATGCAGGCAAAACGACAAAGCTGGTACTGGGTGGCTGGGGAGTATGGGGAAAGTGGGTAGGAGGGTGGGAGGCCTGGGAGGAGGGGAAGGAGGAGGATGGTGATTGAAATGTAAAATAAATAAATAAATTAATTAATAAATAGAAAAAATAAAATTAAATATGCCACAAAATAAAATAAAAACATATACACATAAAAAGTTTAAATAATAGGACAACAGATCCCCTGCTAGATACCATGAGTAAAAATTTCCAGTGTCAGGAATGGGTTACTTCTCTTTGAGTTGTTGGACATTGAACTCAGACAGATTTTTTTTTTTTTTTTTTTGGTTTTTCGAGACAGGGTTTCTCTGTGTAGCCCTGGCTGTCCTGGACTCACTTTGTAGACCAGGCTGGCCTTGAACTCACAAAGATCCGCCTGCCTCTGCCTCCCAAGTGCTGGGATTAAAGGCATGCGCCACCACTGCCCGGCCAGATAGATCTTAAATAACTGGTGTTTGCCATTCCTCTGAATTGCAGTCAACTTGACAGTAAATAAGATCCTATTACTGAAGACTCTACATCTGTGGTTCTTAACCTTCCTAAAGCTATGACCCTTTAATACAGTTACAAATGGGTGGTGACACCCAACAATAAAATTATTCCATTGCTACTTCATAACTGTAATTTGGCTACTGTTATGAATCATAATGCAAATGTCTCATTACAGGATATGTGGGTTACAACTCACAAGTTGAGAACTACTGCTTTACATACCTTAGAGTGATAGACCATGGAGAAATCAGATCAGTTCTGACCTGTAAGTTACGCTATGTCTTTATCTTGTGTGCTGTAAATAATATAGATGGGCCTTTTTCTGAACTCTTCTTGCACCAGAAAACTCATGCTCATAGTGGTTCCTGAGCAAAGCTTATCCAACCCAGCATTCCTGACTATTTTATACAAAATTTAAATTGCTAAAAACAATGGGTGTGTCAGTTCAAAGAAAACTAAATTCCCATCTTTAATTTTTCTCCTACTATGCAATTTTTCTTTTGTTCATTTGTATCCCCTGGTACAAATATTGAAGACTTTGTGATTCACCTCTTGAAAATACATTACCTTCACAGGAGTAAAAATTAAAGTGTGTGCTGTGTGTTGTGTCTGTATGTGCCTCTATGTTCCATACTAAGAATTATTAATAAATGGCTCATGGGATTCTTAAGTAGAAAGAATTTACACTTTTATCTAGACTTAGAAAAATGAAGAGAACTTGTCTGGTGCATTGTGTTTCCCGAGAAACTCATCTTTTTTTTCTTATATGCCTTTTACTGTTTGATGCTTTTCTCTCTCCTAAATGTCTCTGTGGATGTGGCAGTAGGAATAAAGTAGGTGTAGACACTTCATTGGTTTTGGAAAACATTGCTACAGAGTAGCTGTCATCTAACAAGAACCTCTCAGATATCTGCTGATGAACAAGAGCCTTTGCTTTCTTATGTAATTTTAAGGGTGTAGATTTATTAAGGATTGTGATGAGGCAAATACTATTAATTTAAACAATTGCCTTCTGTTTACCTTCTTAATATATTTGAAATGTATCATTGTAATCCATAGAAAATAGGACTGTAACTATCTAAGATTAATAAAACATTTGCAGGTGAATGTTGGAACCAAGTATTAACCCTAGTGTGTTCTGGGAGAGTTGTTGCACTTCTAGACACCTAGGAGGTCTGCTTTGACAAGATTCGACTTGATTCAAGCTGAATCTACAAAGAATATTAGAAACCAAAGCCCACAAATTATCTGCTCAGATGCTGAGGCTAAACAAATGTCTTTTCTGTGACTGACTTCATGCCATGCCTTTATTCTCAGGAATTCAAGATCAATCTAGACATTCCTGATCTAACCACCTGAAAAGACAAATGTCAGTTTGTTTTGATTTCTATTCATCTCCATTTTCTTGTGAAAAATGTATCTGGTAACTACAATGCTGTCTTTGTACATTTAGTGTCTGATACCAGGAGCCCCATAAGCTATGCAGCCTATGAACTCAAACCACACTGTGAGGTAACATGTAGTTTTTCAAGCCTTCATATGTCGCCATTCTGTTATCTCTACTAACCATGAAGCATACCTAATGCATTACAGAAAACCAAAACCATACACAAGTAGCAGCAAACCAACTTTGCTTCCAATAAAATGATTTTTAAAATCTGATAAGTGGGGAGATTAGTTATAAATTGATTCAAAACTGAACCTGTTAATGGATAGTTCCTTGTATTTAAATATTTTAAATATTAAAGTAGAATTTTTCCCATAATATGAATGGCTAAATATTGTGTGCATACTGTATTTTTTAATTTTTATATACATGTACTGCATTTACATCATGTTTCTTCTTTATCTAGTTCCTCCTGTGCCTCCATATTCCCTTTCAGATTTATGGCCTTTTGTATTTATTATTAACACACGCACACACGTAGAAAAAATTAAATTACATTGGACACCATATGTAGAAATAATTAAGTAAATTGTTTACCAGTATTTATATTATATTTAATTGGTGGGCAGCTGTTAATCTTTAAGCAGCCATTATAAATGAGCACACAGACACCACATGGATTTTAACAGGCCTTGGCGTGAACTGAGCAATCTTGGCCCATCTAAGATAGCTCTTAATTCTATTACCCAACTATGACCCCATATATACATATGTCCCCTTGGACTGTCATTCTCCATGCTATGCTGATGTTCCTGGCCATGTGGAATGAGGTTTTTTTTTTTTCCTAACCCATGATGTGTGTCTTTCTTCCTGCTCCTGGCTGGAATTTATTAATCCTCTGTCTAAAGCACAGGCTTCCTGTTCTAATCTCAGGAAGTCCCACCTTCTCTTTGGCCAATCTCAGGCCTCAGCATTTTATTTAACCAATCAGAGACAATGTAAGTAACTGACAACAAGCAGGGCCAATGAATTAACATTTAGAATGCTTAATACCACCATCATCTCTCTCTCTCTCTCTCTCTCTCTCTCTCTCTCTCACACACACACACACACACACACACACACACACACACACACACACAAGACTCTGAGACCAGACCAATTGCCTAAATATATACATAATTATAGCCTGATCAGCCCATTTAGTGTTGTCATATTTATATCTTTATAGGACTGACCACTTGGAATTAGATAACAAATTAGGGGTTCATCTCCAGGGAAGGCTATTTCTCCCTTTCTCAGCACTCATTCTGATAAAAATATTTTACAAAGCTAGTTCTTTATTTTGATTAACTTTCCTTGTTTCTCTGTTGTGTTTCCTGTGAAGTGACTCTGGGTTTCAATGCTTCTTCATGCATAAAAACTAAAGCATTTGAACCCACGATAATAGAATTGACCATTTTGAGTTAATGCTTCAACACTTTAGTCACCTGAAAGATGCTCTGGATAAACTATTGCAAGTTTTTTTACTTTTGAGAAATTTGGGGAGCATAATCAGTAGTGTTTTGGCATAGCATGTGTGATAGGAGCTTTTGTGTGATTGTGATGTGGTTCTAGGGTGCACTACTATTGTGCAGAAGTTTCCTACCAGTTTGAGGCATCCCATCTTCCAGGAAAGCTCCTTAAGCAGGAAGATAGACAACTCAAAATGACATCAGAAAATCCCTAAATCTGACCAGATTCAGTAGTAAGCCCTTCCATATCAGAGTAAGCCGTAAAATGTACTGAAAGTCTTTCTCAGAAGAACCAAGCCACAAAGAAGACTCTCAAATATGACAAGTTGCAGAAAAGACTCTGAGACCAGACCAATTGCCTAGAAGAAGCTGTAACCAGCCATGCTGCCTAGAAGAAGTTCAGACTAACTGAGTCACTTGTAAAAAGATACTGTCTGAATGATCAACCTGATTGGTGTCTGCAATCTGTGCAATGTGCTCCAGGTTCCCAGCTTTTGTGAACTGTAACCCATGCTGGAGTGGCCTTTGGTGATGTACTTGTTTTTGATTAATTTCTACTTCTGTAAGTAACTGCGCAACCATATTTCTGTAAGTAACCCTAATAAAACTCATTGCTTCACTAAGTTGGACTTTGGTGGCATTCATATTTTATTCTGTCCTGGGCCAGGTATCTAGGGTGAGTAGACATGTCTGTGCTTTGTCTTTTCCCAGGAAAAGTCTTGTCACACAATATATATTTGTCAGAAAGTACTGTCTTAATATATTTAAGATACTAGTATTAGAGAAATATATGAATCATTTATGCTTTTATAAGCATTTTCTGACAGCTCTTTAAAAAATCAAAACAGAATTTAAAGAAACCTTTGAATCTTGAATTAAGGTCATGTTAAAAATAGTTAAGTACTGTTAATAAAAAGACTTTCAGCACATTTTATGGCTTACTCTGATATGGAAGGGCTTACTACTGAATCTGGTCAGATTTAGGGATTTTCTGATGTCATGTTAATAAGAGCTCGTTTCAGAAATTTTGCCTTTTATAAAAGAAACAATTAACACCCCCCACACACACACACACAAAGCAAAGTTTCTCTGTGTTGTGCTTTCTCTCAGCAACATCAGCCTCACCTGGGTATGAGTTACAAAGTCAGACCCTCACCAACGTTCTGACCTACTGCATCAGAAAGACAGAGAATATGACTCAGCATTATCAACCTTAATAACCCTTCCATGTGATTCTAAATTTCTCTGAATTTGAGAACTTCTTTAAATTATAAATGTATACAGAAGAAAACTATCCTCAAGGATTCAAAGAAGCAAAGCTTTATCGATAATATGCCAGCAACTATACATCCTGAATCTTATTTTTTACTTCTCTTTTCATGTCTTTATTATTTCAATAAGCTTACTTCATTTTCCTCTAGGTGGGCCATTACCAAAATTTCAGCACATCTTGTTGAAGCACTCAGCATGAATTCTTATCTTGAATGGTTATGTTTAATTGGAAAGCAGATGATTAATCAACACTCAATCACTTTATAAAAGGTTGCATGTCAGTCCTGATTAAGTCATTCCAGGTAGCATTTAACAATGAATAAGGGAAAGAATACATATTTATTCTACATTCTTCAAAAGCAATAAAATACAGAATTTGTTGCATACTGCTAAACAAGTAATCAAATGCTTTACCTTACTCTTTACTGTTATGATTACTATTGGATGGAGAAAACAACTTGATATTGTTCCTCAGATGTGGCATAGGAAGGAGGAAATTGAAAGTCACAAAAAACATAAAAGATGGTTTAAAAGAACAGATTGTGAAATAATCAGTGGAGACTTAGGAAACATAATCCAATCCTATCTCTACTACTGATTAAGGAAGCTGTTCATGTTTCTCACTATCTCTGTGTTTTATGTGCCTCCCTGAGGGTGAGGGCTGCCATGCTGCCAAAAGCTACTTAGTAAGAAAGAACAATAGCAAATGAGGTTCAAACCCATTTCTCCTTTTTGTAAGCTGGCCTGGTCCTGATGTTTCTGTTCCACATAGAACAATGCTTCATATACACAGGTAGTATGTAAAACACAGGTGATCTTTGTATTTCAAAGAGATATTTGACAATATCTAAGGTATCTTTCCTATTGTCAAATTTAGTGCCTTTTTCCAATTACTTCTTTTTTGTTTGATATTATAAAGTTTTAATATTTCCCCTTGCCTTTGCTCCCTCCAAACCCTAACATATACCCCTGTCTTGTTATCTATCAAATTCATGGGCTCCTTTTCATTTATTATTGTTACATACATATATTTTATACATATATATTCCTAAGTACAACCAGACCAGTCTGCATGTTACTTGTATGTATGTTTTCAGGGTTGATGGTATGGAAATGGATAGCTAATTATGTGCTCTTCCTTGAGGATGATTGTTTCCTCCACTCTAGGAACCAGCCTTATTCCAAAGCTTGTAGCCCAGATTTCTCATAGGAGTCACATGAAGGAAATTCAGGTGAAACCTCAGTTTACATATAGAATGAACAAATCTTCCATAGGCTTTGGTGACATAACAGCCAGTCATATTGAAATGGATTTCTAGCCACCTGTCCACCTTTTTTTCTTAAATGTTTATTTATTACTTCAACTTACATCTCCATCACAGCCCCCTCTCTCCATCCCTCCAGGTCCCACCCTTCCACTCCTTCTCCCTTCTCCCATCTATGCTACTCCTTGGGGTGTGGGGTGTCCCTACATATCAGGCTCCCTCAGTTCAGCAGTCACATGAGGGCTAAGAGCTTCCTCTTGTACTGGGGGCCTACAAGGCAGCTCCACTAGGGCAAAATGTCCCACTATCAGGTAACAAAGTCTATATTCCTCTTCCTTTTGGAGTGTTGGTCATAGAATAGTTATCCTGTGCTACAAATTCAGTTATAAATGAATATATGCAATGTGCATCTTTCTGGGTTTGAGTTAGCTCACTCAGGATGAGCTTTTCTAGTTCCATCCATTTGGCAGCAAATTGCATGATTTCCTAGCATCTGATGGCTGAGTAGTATTCCATTGTGTAAATGTACCATAGGTTTTTTTTATCCATTCGTTGGTTGAGGGACATCTGGGTGGTTTCCAGTTTCTAGCTATTACACATAAAGCTGCTATGAACATAGTTGAGATGTCCTTGTGGTTTGGTGAGGAATTGTTTGGATGTATACCCAGGAGTGGTATGGCTGGTTCTTGAGGTAGAGCTATTCCAAGTTTTCTAAGATATCACCAGCCGGATTTCCACAGTGGTTGTACAAATTTGCACTCCCACCAGCATTGGAGAAGTGTTCCCCTTTCTCTATAACCTCGCCAGCATGTGCTATCATTTGAGTTTTTGATCATAGCCATTCTGACAGGTGTGAGATGAAATCTCAGACCTTAACATAAAGCCCAAAACATTAAATCTAATAGAACAGAAAGTAGGGAAAAGCCTAGAACTCATTGGCACAGGTGACAACTTCCTGAAAAGAACACCAATAGCTCAGGCCCCAAAACCAACAATCAATAAATGGGACCTCATGAAACTGAAAATCTTCTGTAAGGCAAAGGACACTGTCATTAGAATAAAATGGCAACCTACAGATTGGGATAAGATCCTTGCCAACCCCACATGTCGCAGAGGGATAATATCCAAAATTTATAAAGAACTGAAGAAATTAAATATCAGGAAACCAAATAATCCAATCAAAAAATAGGAAACAGTGCTAAACCAAGAATTCACAAAAGAGGAATCTCTAATGGCCAAGAGACACTTGAAGAAATCTTCAACATCCTTAATCATCAGAGAAATGCACCTCAAGACCACCTATCCACTTTTAAAGAAAATGTCATTTAGAGTGCTTCAGTAAGTCCACAATGACCTCATAGATAAATATTTAGGTGAGAGCAACAGCTATTGGCTCCACAATACATAGTACTTTTAAAATGTAATTGTCTTATGTGTTCTTAATTGTAATCAAGATTGTAATCACATGCATATAGTCACCTGTCCTCCCATTATCTCTGCTGATGGAAATTTTTTGAAATTCTTCTAAAAGATACTTTGAAATTCCTACTAATCTATCTGCCACATGTTGCTGTTATATATTACTTGTAGTGAGGAAAATAAAACTATTGTCTCTATAAAGTGATTCTGGATTCCTACCAGATATGGTGCAACCAGAAAAATATCCCATTCTTACATTGCTTTGTACATGAATAATTACATTTTTGGAATTTCTACAAAGAATGGCAGAAAGCATATCTGGCTTGAGAAAGGTTAATGGCATGTGCCTGCTACGTCCAGCTACTTTTGTGAGGTCATTGATAAGGAAATTAGAAGGTACTTGTATAAAGAGCTTTTCCATGTTGTCAATAGGCTTTTCCTGAGATACAGATTTAGTGCAGATACTTCTCTGCTTGATTTCAAATGAATTTTATCTAGAAATACACACCAACATGTTCTTTTTACCTCACTTAAGTACACCGTCCAAGCTATTGGATAAGTGGATAATTCAAACGCATCTTGTGAAACTCAGTTCATCATCTACTTTCATTCAATATAACATTCAGAATAACACTAGAAATAACACTTGTTAGTTTTGTAACACAACAACTAACCATTGCATTGCACATTGATCCTCTAGCTGCTGGACTACAGTTAGGTTAGAGATGCAGAGTATGAGTCAGGTTCCAAGATTATAAAGAGGTACAGGGAAGATAAGGGACCAAATGTTATAAACACAAATAGCTCACATAGTTTAGTACAGTTTTGTGTTCTGTTAACTTGTTGATATTGAGTGGAAATCAGCCAAACAGCATCAAAACAGCTCAGAAAGCCTTCTTTTTGAAATCCTATTGTCTGTCTTTCATGACTACATTTTCTGTTGAATATAAATTAGGTGTCAGACTCTAACCCAAATCTGCTTCATAGTTTTACTGTATTTACTTTGACAAAGTAAAAAGCTGTTCATCTGTGATCTGAAAGAATAAAAAAAAAAAAAAGAGGGCAATTGTCCTAGGGTTGGGATTGGGGCAGGGCTCTGTTCTTATCGTTCCAGGAGAATCGAAGTGTCCATTAGGGGAGCCTGGGGACGGCGGACAGCGGAATCCTCAGCAGAGAGCAGAATTAGGCACCAAGGAGGATGAGTGACCCAGTTGATTCTGCCTGGCAGACTTCCTCAATAGCTGTCTCCATCGGGGGCCTGCAACCACCACTGCAATCCAGTGTCGCTGGGAACGTTCAGCTCTACACAATGCCCCGGCCGGAACCTCAGTGAAGCCTGCAAGATCAGCCTCTGCCTACAAACCCCTTAGGTCATCTAAACAGCTGAGAACAGAAGGACTGAACATAAAAGGATTGTACTAACATTTTTAATCATTTTTCCCATTTGGGTTGGGGCCCCAAACAGGTCTACTACGACCCAAATCAGCAGGAAGTCACTTTAAGAGAGCGACGTCCCATGCCCAGAGGGTGGGGGAGGGTGTTTCTCCGCCCTTCTTTTTGGTTATTTGAAGGTTAACTGAAAACTCTGTTATGTAGGGGAAGAGACTACAAGCTGATAAATGATCCTGTCTTAATGGGTTTTGGAGATTAGCCCCAGGGAATTCCTACTTTTCCTTCTCTGTATCCTTCTTCCTCTCCTATGTAGGAGTGCATGGGCTTGAGAAAAATGAGATATAGTCATAGCACAGGAAGGTCCAAGAAGAAGGGGCAGATTATTGAATATGCCCTTATACCTTTGTATATTGATACAAAATTAGTAGGTTATTTGGCTAAAGTGGTATTGACCATTGTTTATTGTGCAAAAATAAGATTGTATTGGATTACATAGGTATTGATCTTTGTATATTGATACAAAATTAAGATTATAGTTGGCCACAATGGTATTGACCCTTGCATATGGACGTAATATTAAGATTATATTGGGCTACATAGGCATTGATCTTGGTATATTGATACATAATTAAGAGTATATTTAACCACAATTGAATAGATCTTTGTATATTGATACAAATTTAAAGATAATGCTTCCCAATGGTATCATACCTAGAGATACTTAAAAATAAAATGTGAAGCTCTGACCACTTGATACCAACCGTCTAAAATGGTCTAGGATAGTTAAAACATACTCCTAGTCATGCAAACATGTCTCTTTGTTAGCTACTATGACAGTCTATCACAGATATTCTTTAAACTACCCAGTAATCAAGTTGCTAAGAGACAAGCAACATTTGCTTATCTAAATACAAGAGATGGTTAGGGCATCTTCAAAAACCCCTAGAGATCTGCAGAATATGGCATTCAAAGATGTTATCTTAAATCAAGATTTTTTTTTGATATCGAGACATATCAGCGCCTGACAGCACCCCCTATTCTACTCCAAGTAGAAGATAAGCATCGAAGAACCTCCACTGTAAGATGGTTGATTTAGGGGCAAGCCTTTTTCTTGGCATGAAAAAACCCCTTGCACCAACTGCAGACAGACTGCTGTCCAAAAAGGACAAAACTTGGTAGCAGGTAAGTCGACAGCCTAACTCTGCCAAGACAGGGTAGGTAAGTCCTTCATAATCCCTGCTCTACAACAAATGTCTGTCAGAGAAACAGGACCCAAAGCCTGAAGATTGATGCTGGAATGTATGGAGAGAAAATGGGAACTGTCCAGGCAGTTACTGGTATGTTCTTTCTTAGTTTTGGAAGCTGCAGGCTCTGCACTTCCTATATAAGCAAATATATTTATCCCTCTCAGGTCTCTGAGGTGGTTGAAGAATAGACAGATAGAATCTTATAGTTAAATTTTGAACTGTTTAGGAATCAAGAGGGTGTTATAGATCTAAGAAGATACTCTTAAAAGTGTGTTGAAAGATAGTATGAATGTTGAGCCACATATAGACCTTTAAACTCATGGAGTTGGGTAGATAGTAGAATGTTAAAGTCAGGGGCCAAATAGGTATAAACTGAACATTGGGAAGGTATACTGGGCCAATTTAATCTCATAAATGTGGCATAATTATATCTATTGTTTTCTATAATACTTACTGTTATAAGAGAAGGAACCAGCTGTTGGACTGAAAGGGGAAACCTCTGGAGGGAAGAGGGTGGAAGGGCGGGTTGGGAAGGGGGAATAGGGAGGGGTTTGTTACTGAGATGTAACTTGAAGAAAAAAAAAATAAAGTATTTATAAAAAAAAAAAAAAAAATGGTCTAGCTCTGCCAAGACAGGGTAGGCAAGTCCTTCATAATTTCTGCTTTACAATCAATGTCTGTCAGAGAAATGGGGCCAAATGGCTGAAGATTGAGAAATTGGGAACTGTCCAGGCAGCCAGTTATATGTCATTTCTTAGTTTTGGAAGCTGCTGGCCCTGCACTTCCTGTATAATCAGATATATTTATCCCTCTCAGGTCTCTGAGGTAGTTGAAGACTAGATAGCTAGAGTCTCATAGCTAAATTTTGAGTTGTTTAGGAAATAAGAGGGTGTTCTGGATCTAAGAAGATGTTTTTAAAATGGAGATGCAAGTTAGGATGGAAGCTGAGTTGGATATAGAACTTTAAACTCATGGAGATGGTTGCAAAGTAGAATGTTAAAGTCAGTTGCCAAATATGTATGGACTGGACATTGGGAATGTATGCTAAGCCTTATAATTCTCAAAAAAAAAAAATGGAGGACCAACAAGATGTCTCAGGAGGGCAAAAGAGATTTCCATACAAATGTGAAGACCTGAGTTTGAACCAACCGGGAGGGGTGGAAAGAGGGCACTATGATGGAGATGTAACTTGATGTAATAAATAAACATTATAATAAAAAAAAATCCAAACTAGAAAAAAAAAAAAGAATAAAGAAGTGCAAATTCAAAACTTTGTTTTTGATAGTAGTTAATTTTCCTGGTTACTGCTTACAAGGGGATCTTTCTCATCTATTCCATAATACCTTCCCTTTTTGCCATGTGGCCCATTACCTCTCCTCAGCTCTGGTATGTCTGATTTCCTCCATGTCTGGAGGGTGAATATCTGGACTCTTAATTCTTCCCACAAGTCATCTCTTTGCCTTTCTTCCCCTGTCTAGTTATAGGCTACCTGTCAGCTTTTTATTAAACCAATTAGAAGCAAAGGGAAGTTATAAAACACTGAGACAGGTGATGCTTCATAAAAATAACAATACCAAAATACTCAACTCTCTGGCAGTACAGAAATCAACATTTGAATAACACAAAGAGGACCTTTACACAGTGCACAAAAAGATTTTCCCAACAGGAAGGTATTTACCTACAACCATACCTTTGTGCTGTGTGAGGGACAGATCCACAAGATCTATTATACATCTTTGAGAATGCCTTATTCTGCTTGCTATAGAGAATAATTTATTTATCTAAGTTCAAATCCACAGTTACTAGATTCAACTTAACTGAAACTATCAAATTACTTTACAAAACCAGATAAAAGGTGTCTTGTTTCCCTAGTCAGTAATAATCTCTATTTTCTTCAACTCAACACACTCTGGATCAGATGTAAGTCAGCCAGCTCATTAGTGAGCAGGATGTTAAAATATCATTCTTTCTCACACATGCTCGCTCTTAAAATGACCAAATAAACACAATAAACTTTGAAGATAGTAGTATTTGTGGTATTTCTAAATTTCTTTCCTTTTCTGGGACCTTGTCAACATTATCTAAAGACTTTCCCATTCTCAAGTTCACCCAGGAGATAGCATATCATTAGCTGTCACTATGTTTGAACATTTCATTAAGGATACAATAGTGAAGATTAGAAGAACTTGACAAGTCTGAGATTTTGAGAATCACAATGACTCCATTTTGTCTTTCTAGCATATTAATTTGCCATTGTCATCATTGTAAGCACTTAGCTTTATTTCTGATGTATAAAATAATTATAGTGATCAGCATCCAAAACATGTTTGCTCTCTTCCTATTTCATGTTTAATGTAGTTTAGTAGAAATGGCCATTAGCATACAAATTATTAATTACCATATTTTACTGTTCATTTACTGTATTACATGTAAACACCTAGGTTTATGAACCCAAGCTTTTCTTCCTGCCATATCATAACCAGTTCTTGGAATTAATGAGCAGCAAAATGAATAGACTCTTCTGCATTTCCTGGTAGTTTTGAGCCTGTAACCACCAGGCAAACAGTGCTATGTTTGATAATGGACGAGAGTCAGGCTATTTTGAACACTCCTTGGTCTCTGAAGAAACTCTACTATGGTTGCAAAGACCACTGTCATCAAGGCTCCTGTTGAAAGAAGGACATATGCTTCAGAGGCCTTGATTCAGTCATTGCAGCTCTTGACATCAAGCAATACTTTTGAAAGAGTCCACACTCAATGAACTCTAGATAATTCTACTCCATAGATAGCTCTTCTCACCCAGGATAGGAAGGGGGTGCTTCATCAGTGACTTAACAGAAAGCCTGCAATTGATGCAAAGCAAGGGTGCTCATAAGAGTGGCTTGTGACTGGAGTTTGTACAAGACCGGTCACTAGTAATGCTACAAGCTATGCTGGTATAAATTTG
>CAJQZJ010004763.1:12142312-12158757 GCA_907164525.1 Lophiomys imhausi
CAAGACCGGTCACTAGTAATGCTACAAGCTATGCTGGTATAAATTTGTGAATAGTGGAGTTCTCATCCTCAAATTATGTTCCAGGCCCGTTTTCTAGCTGTAAAGCAGGCATGGTGCACTAATCTGGGAAGATTTTACTATGTACTTCCTCTTTGGTGTAGCAACATTAAGCTCAATAAAGGCTTTTCTTAAGCGCTTTTTAAAATTGCTTACCAGAGCTGTTTATCATGTGTTGATACAGCTAAACAGGTATCACTAAGACATGATGAAATCCTGAGCTTCCAATCTACCAACAACGGCAAGTGGAAGGTAGACAGCTAGAGAGGAACTCCTAAGGTTGATGTCTGCAGGATTCCCAGGGATGTGAACAGCTAGTTGGATGAAAAATTCCAAGGAAGGGTTTGGAGCAGAGATTGAACAAATATTTAAAAAGGGAGGGGGAGTTAAGACTATTAAATGCAAGAAGCTGTAAAGCACCAAGACATCAATTATCAGTTGTTAAAAGGCAGCCAGCGATTTGCAAATTTCCGGAGTCATGTACCAAAATCTTCACACACACGTACACACATCCCACATACATATATGCAATGCCGTATTATTCTGTTAAAATGAAAGTCTGATGTGCCATAGTATGTTTGAGCCTTGAAGACATCATGCTTATGAAATCAGCTACCAACAAAGTGACCAATAGTATAGTTTCACATATATAAGGCATTTGTAGTATGAAAGCTGAGTTAGATATAGAACTTTAAACTCATGGAGATGGCTAGAGAGTAGAATGTTAAAGTCAGGTGCCAAATACATATGGACTGGACATTGGGAATGTATGCTAAGCTATATAACTCTCACAATTGTGGTCTATTTATTTCTGTTGGTTTTGTATTGTATTTATTGTTATAAGAGAAAGAACCATTTGTTGAACTGAAAGGGGGAGCTATTGGGAGGAAAAAGATATACCTTAAACTTAAAAAAAGGGAAGAGGATGGGGGATTGAGAGGGAAGAGGGGGGGTGGGTGGGACTGGAGGGAGGAGTAGGGATATAACATGAAGAAATTAAAAAAAATAAAAATAAAAAAGTCATAGAGATAGATGAGTATGATATTACATACTTGTGAGCCCAGCACTGCGGAGGCAAAGGATAGTTTCAGGCCAACTTGCATCCTAAAACCAAAATAAATAAATAAATAAATAAATAATAAGAATACAACTGAATTTGAAGATATGTGAAGAGAAGAGAGAATTTTATATAGAGTTTTACAATATGAAAACTTTGTAGAAATCAATGTTGATGATGGCTTTACAATACTTTCACTGTGAATACCACTCAATGTATATTTAAAGTAGTAAGCCAAAACAGGAACTGTCACATTAGCTTCCATTAGGATTTGAGAACCCTGACTCTCAAAAGTTGGGTTCTGCAATACTAGCAGCCAAATATAGGGCCACCAGCTTTGAAAGTCCAGAGTTTGCTCTCCCTGAGACCAAGCTTAAGTCTTGGACACTTAAGACTTCCAGCCATAAGTCAACTTCTGAGTCTAGACCTATAAGCCTCTGAAAATTATAAATCTTATAGTTTCCAGATGCTCAAGAACTCAGGGTGGCTAAGACTAAGAGAATCCTTTCTGTCTATTCCACTTTTCCATCTAAATAGAACAAGGCAGCCATTATGCTTTTCTGAATGATGGACTGGAGAAAGATGAAGAGAAGAAGAAAACTATACACAGGCTGAATATGTAGGATTCAATCTGCATACAGAAAATATTATGTGAAAATATTTGAGCTTTTAATCTAGGTTTGCAAGTCACAAAAGCAACCATGAACTCCACTCCTTAAAAGAGTGTCTGAATGCACTTCATTGTACCAATGGATATATCTGAACTTTTTAAAATTATTAAATGTTTATTTGATGACTATATTCACTTATAAAAATATAGACACTTAACTACTAATCCTACAAATTCCTACAACCTCTATGACCTGACCACTAAACCTATTGACTCATAAACTTTTAGAAGGATACAGTCTCTGGGGCAGGTCGTCAGTCGTCAGGAACACAGTCTCTGTGATAGACCCTTTAATGCACTTAGCATTCTTTTTTTCTGGAATATCTCAGATGTAGATTCATCAGGGTAAATGGGCTATGGCAGTCTCACCTTAAATAAGGCTTGAGGCTTTCTTCTTTCTGGGAGACTCCCGCCATCTGTAGGCCAACTTGTTTCCTTCATATCAGCAACTCTGCAGCTCTGCCTCAGTCTTTAAAGCTGGCCACAGTTTCCTTTAGGCCACTGTTCAGACAGGTCAAACCCCTCTAGGCAAAAGCTGAGCCACAGGATTTAGTCCTTGGCCTTTTGCTGTCTTGCTGAGGCTTTCTCTGCTCATCAGCTTCTTTCTGCCTCGGGTAGATCTGGCCATCAGTTCACCAGCACTTTCTCCATCAGGACTTGCTAGCATTAGAGCTCTCTACCATGGGGGGGGGGGGGCTTGGCTCCATTCACTTGTCCTTAAATAGGATCTCTCCTTGTTCCACCTGTTTCAGCTTAATTTGGGTTCTTCCCAAAAGCTGAAAACAATGCCAGGCCAAATACTTTGTTTCTTAGTCCATTAAGTCTTTCCTGTTTTTCCTGGCTTCGACCTTGTTTTTCAGTCCATTAAGTCTCCTGTTTGTTTCCTGTTTTCATCTGACTTCATCCTTGTTTTTCCACAAGCTGATAAGCTAATCGCTCACAGCCAAGTTGATCTTCATGCCCCAAATTAAGAGACTGTATCAGAAACCCCTAGATATTTACTAAATCTAATTTAATTAATCTAACTCCCTACAAATGGATAAAACTAACATCAGACTTCTAACCCAAATCATGTGAACAGGATATTGTTGTGTAAGACTGTAAAAATTAATAAATACAAGGCCTTCATGAGACCCTGACCTCACTTCCCCTAGAGACATTCCACAGAACTCAGTCTTTGGGACTATCTGAACTTACATAGCTGACTGGTTTGCTCTTACTCCCCAATCCTTACTTGTGTCATCGCCTAAACATCCCCTTTGTTCCCTATGTGCTTAAATACTGCCTGAAAACTGTTTTGGATGTTCATTCCTCCACGGAGAAAGTCGAACACCGGTGTGTCAGCTTAAATAAACCTCTTGTATATTACAGCGAATCAGGGGCTTTGGTGGTCTCTGGCTGTCAGGCCCTCGGGGAGCCCCCTAGGGTTCAACAGTTGGACACATGAGAAGTAATCACACATTTATCCACCTTAAAGGCTTATCATATTTTTCTTCCAGTTGCAATGTTGTGCCCTCTATCCAATATGTTCTCATGGTCAAGCTCCCAGTCAGTCTCTGGAAATTGGCACTCAACACTGCAGTCTTTATCCTTGGGTTGTGTTTTAAGATGAACAGAGTTTCCATGTACATCTTCTACTTGAGGCTAAACTAGTCTCTATGCTTTGCTGAAATACGTCAATTTCAAGCTAACTTGACTTTCCTACTATAAGCTATTCTTTTTTATCCATAGCAAAGTATCCACTTACTCCAAGAAAAATTTAAAGAACAAATCTTTGCCAAAAAAAATATTTGCCACATATTTAAAAAATATATCATGTGTGATTCTATGAGATTACAGTTCTGTTTTGAGAACATCCAATAAGGAGAGTAGCAAAGAGATTGTCCAAATTAGGTATCAAAGTTATTGTCTGTGTGCAGTTGTAAATGTATGAACATATTAAAGTTGAGTTGGTGAATTTCAAGATAATTATTATGAAAGAGGGCATAAAACTAATCATTTTCCTAGTTTTAATTCTATTGAAAATTTTTTTCTTGTTATTTTGGTAATGAATAAGTACAGAAAGATACATTTGATAGTAAAAGTGTAAAATCCAGTGTGAAATTCCATAGCTTCAGAATGACTATTTGAAGTTCACTGAGATGTATAGATGTTGTATCTGGTAATTTCAGTGTGTGTTTTTATTTCAAAGTTTAAAAAAAAAATTTATTTATTAATTAAAGTTACATCTCAATCACAACACCCTCCTTCCTCCCCTCCCAGTCCCACCCTCCCACACTCTTCACCCTCTCCCTCCTCTCCTTCTCTGGTGGGGGGGGGTGCACACATATCAACCCCCACAGTTCCTTAGTCACATGAGGGCTAAGACTTCCTCTCACACTGGGGCCAAACACGGCAGCCCAGTTAGGTTAAGGTGTTCCACTAACAGGCCACAGTTATTTGCTTGCCCCCCCCACCCCACCAATTGCTAAGGGATCTGTATAAAGGCCAATTTGCCTATCTTCTATATATGTATAGGGAGGCCTAGGTGTGGTCTATATGTGCTTTTTTTTATTTCTTTCTTTTTAAAGTAGTGTTTCAGTCTCTGAAAGCCTCTAGGGGTCTAGATTGTCTGTTTCTGTTGA
Source organism: Lophiomys imhausi (assembly GCA_907164525.1). NCBI lineage: Eukaryota > Metazoa > Chordata > Mammalia > Rodentia > Muridae > Lophiomys > Lophiomys imhausi. The sequence continues at coordinate 12,146,721 of CAJQZJ010004763.1, forward strand.
TCTTCATGTGGTGATCTTATCCTCTTCGGGTCTCTTTATTGCTCCTCCTCTTATGCATGACTTCAAGAGCTCAACCTAATGTTTGGCTGTGTGCCTCAGCATCTGTTTTGATCCACTGCTGGATGGAGTTTCTCATAAGACAGATCTGCTAGGTTCCTGTTCCTTTGGGGTCTGTAGGTTGTAGGATAGTTCTCCTGTACTATATGACTAAAATTCAGTTATAAGAGAGTGTATGCCATATGCATCTTTCTGGGTCTGGGAGAGCTCACTCAGGTTGAGCTTTTCTAGATCCATCTATTTGGTTGAAAATTGCATGATTTTGTTGTTTCTGATTGCTGAGTAGTATTCCATTGTGTAAATATACTACAGTTGTTGTTTTTTTTTTTTTTATCCATTCTTCCGTTGAAGGATATGTGGGTTGTTTCAAGTTTCTAGCTATGAACAAATAAAGCTTCTATTAACATAGCTGAGCTGATATCCTTGTGGTTTGGTGGATAATCTCTGGGATATATGCCCAGGAGTAGTATGGCTGGGTCTTGAGGTAGAACTATTCCCAGTTTTCTGAAATATCACTAGATTGATTTCCAAAGTTGTTTTACAAGCTTTGACTCCTACCAGCAATGGAGGGGTGTTCCCCTTTCTCCACATCCTTGCCAGTATGTGCTATCACTTGAAATTTTATCTTAGCCATTCTGACAGGAGTGAGGTGGAATCTCAGAGTACTTTTGAGTTGCATTTCCATGATGACTAAGGATATTGTGCATTTCTTCAAGTGTCTCTTGGCCATTATAGATTCCTTTGTTGTGAATTCTCGGTTTAGCTGTGAACCCCATTTTTGACTGGGTTATTTGGTTTATTGGTGTTTAATTTCTTGAGTCCTTTATATATTTTGGATATTAGTCTTCTGTCAGATGTGGGGTTGGTGAAGATCTTTTCCCAATCTGTAGGCTGCCATTTTGTTCTAATGACAGTGTCCTTTTCCTTACAGAAGCTTTTCAGCAGCAGGAGTCTGTTACCACCAAAACCAGGTAGATGTTCCTGGTCTGGATTGCCACCTAGAGACATGTTGATTTCTGAGAGCTCTGTGGAACTGGCCTTCTCCTCACCTGGGTATCATGGGAGAACTGGCGCTAGAGGTATGAGAGCAGAACTGATCCTGCCCCAAGCCAGTTGCAGTACCTGGGAGAGCATGCCCAATACTACAGGATCTCCATGACACAGGGCAACAACCTGAGAGGAGTCTCAGTGAGTGTCCAGTATTGGCAAAATAGTGGAAGCCAGAGGCCTCATACCAGATGAGGGAATCATTATAATAAACATTTGCAAGAAAAAAAGTGTGGACAAGAGGGACTATTGTGGGACACACTGTGACACAGTATAGCTTCCATGATTGAGTTTTTTTTCCCTGTTGAGGGTGGAGGGTAGCTCTGGGGAGGGTGTGGGAGATGAGAGGGATCAGGGTTGAAATTCACAAAAAATAAAAAGTAAAAGAAAAAATATATATGAAAAAAGTAACATTGAATCAGAAGAACGGATTAGAATATTTTTAGGTAATTACTACAACTGGTACCTTCTTACTATTATTTAATGCCTTGTCCAAGAAGTATTTAAATGGTATACTTCCTGATGCTTTGCATCTGGAATTGACTCATCAAATTAAAATATCCTTAGTTAGCTAATGTAAACCTCTTTGGGAAACATTAATAGTGTAATTGCCATTCCCCTTATCATCGTTACCAAGAATAGAAATCTCCAGGCAACCTTAATTCCACTGAGAATGTGACCAAAGAAGGTTGTCACAAGGAGTTTTATAATGTCCTAAATATTCACACATCAAAAATCAGGAATTGCTGGTGATTGCTACTAACTAGGCTGATTTTGTGCTCAGGGAGGCATACAAGGAAAACCATTGTGAGTGTGACTGGCTGAGTTCCTACCTCATAACTACGAACAGCAGCATGATATTGTGCTTCTGTGACTCTCACTGAGACACAGCCAATTATGGTGATCTTTCCTCTTCCTCCTTTCTTGCCCTTCATTGATTATTTTTTAAGTTAAAAAAAAGAAACAATGGTCTTTATAATTATTTGGTTCAGTATAGTAAGTTTAGCCTTGCATGTATGGTTGTCCATATTTAGATTTATCATGATATGAGAGTGCAGACCATGGCAGCCATGTCTTGCATACTGGTTATTGTCTGACATCAAAATAAGTTAAGTGTTCTCATTGTCTCCCAAAAATAAAAGCAAAAAAGTTCAAATTATGTTTTCATATTTTAGTCACTTTAAAGGGTTTTTAATAAAGGAAAAGGAAGTATGAGCCTAACTGTAAGGGAAATGCAAGCTTGCTTTCAACTGCAAGTAAGAAAAGTTAGAAAAATAACTGCCTGATAATTTACACCCAGTTTAGTGTGTCTAGATACAGACCTCCACTTAAACAATGGAGCCATTCAGTGCATCTACTCCTTTCTGAGAAATAGACTTGGCGTGTCATTGTGCTGGAAGCATAGACCCCATTTCCCAAAATATATACTACATTATCAATATGCTCCTTTCCTTCCTTCTGGCCCCCCAATTAAGTCCATTTTTGTTTCTAGTTAAATTAAAATGCACACTATTGAGCACAGATAAACATCAAGGTATGAGGTAACATCATTTTAGGGGTGAGGTGCCAATTCCATAATAAGAAAACATTTCCATGTACATATGGCCATCTAGAATGACAGCTCCACACTTAGTCTCCATGGAGTCTATGAGCTGACATGACTATAATCATGTCAGTGCTCAGAAGTCAGCAGTTCAAAACTACAGGAACCATGTGGCTCTCAGCTGAATTTGAGGACAGAACTATCAGGCTTGTCCAGGAGAGCTAGGTTCCCCCTGGGTTGATATAAAACAGAAATTACCTTCCCTGTACCTGGCTGTCTTTTGTCATTCACAAATGACTATAATCCCAATGTGTACACACCGGATCAAGAACAAACAGGGAACCATTCATCTTGGGTATATTCAAGAGGACCCCAAAATTGTTATTCAGATTTTTATATACTGTACATATTTTAATGACCATCTACATCCTGTGGGTCATCCACATAAAAAGTAAGTACATTTTAAAAATTAGAACCAGATATTAGACTGTAGTAAATTGAATAAATAGGGTCTTACAAGAGTTGGATTTTATAATTTTAATTGTGATAGTTTCCATTTATAGATTATTGCATCAATGCCATCTGACATGATCAATGGGGTTCCTCCATCTGTGCCCACAAAACTTTTGTGCCTAGAGTCAGTGCACCACTGAACTCATCACACATGTGCAGATCTACTCTAAATCTGTAGAACCAAGACACAATTAAAATATTAAACACATCCACCACCCTCTGGCGAATGCTATGAAGGAGGAGCTACTGTGGAAAAGTGAGCTTCCTGGAGAGAGGCCACCACTTTGCATGGCTGTGATGGGTGTACCTTGGAGAAATATGGCCCCAGGGGCTTCATCTCCAGATTGCTTCTTGTTGCTGATGTGCCTTCTTATGTTTGTTGTTGTTGTATTCTTCATATATCCGGCATGACATGATTGGACATGGGGAGACTCTCACTGGCTATAGTCTGGTGTGACTGCTTCCTAGGTATTAACCCACTCTATTGTGGGTTAATTTTTCTGCAGATCAATATGAAGATGAACTTTCATGAAACAATACTGTTTAGATGAATTAATGACTTTACAGAATTCCTGATTTGATTTAAATAGTTTGGGAAGTTTGGATAATTGATAGAAGATTTAAGAAAATGTTTTAAGTTGTTTTGCCAGAAAGTTATAATAAATTTAGGTTAAGATGTTTCTGTTAGTGACTCATATAGAATCTCTTAGAGAATAATTTAAAGTTCTGATATGTGTGCTCTTAATAGTCGAGCTAGGGAATTTTTATGGTCAGAAAACAAGAAAAATAGCAGCCTGAATTAGCACTGGATGACTGGTGGTCAAGGTGTGATTAATTTCTTTTACCCATTTTTGTTCTCTGCTTCCTGATATAGTTTAATAAAATTTGTTATTGAGTAAATGTGCACCTTGAGGATTTAAAGTAGAAATGACTGTTTTTATATAAAAGATTATATTTACTATTCTTTTAAGATTTTTATAAGATTGCTTTTTAAGATAAACAATAAGATAATTGAACCTTCCTTTATAACTACAAATTGCTGCCTGCCAATAAAGAGAAACTGGCTGAAAAAAATTACCTTGTTTGCTTGCACTTTGTTCATATATAACAAGTTGCTTAGTTACAATTGTATGTAGGTTCTTGGGAATAATTTGTTTTTCAGATTTTTTTTCTCCCATAATATGTAAAACTTTTGATCGTGTGAGAGTATTGGGGAACCTGTGTTTTTCTTATGTATATTCATTGCAATTCTTCACTTAAAGAAAAATAGACCGTAACCACACTGTGATCTTTGTACTCCTTGAAAGATTTTACTGGGATATATAAGCTGTGGGAGAAAAAAAAATAAAATTGCCTGAGTTTTTCTTCATCCACCAAATATGTGTATATATGCATGTGTGCAAAATCATTGGAGCCTGCTTATTGGAACTTTTTTCATCCACCAAAGATGTATATATACATATATATATATATATATGTGTGTATGTATGTATATATATAAATAATATTTACATATATATATGTAAATTGGTTAGAGTTTGCTCCAACCATGTGAATGTGTATATGTCTGTCTATATGTCTATCTGTATGTATATGTGTAAGTATGGGTATGTATGAAGCTTTTGGAGCTTGTCATGCTTCATTCACCAAGTGGTGTGTGTATGTGTGTGTGTGTGTGTGTATATATATGAGTCTTTTCTCCTTCCTCTTTTTTCCTTCTCGCCAGCCTGCAAAGTCTTTATAGAGTTCAAAGAGTTCAGAGTGTCTAGCTAGTCAAAGAGAGTATGAGCCCCAGTGAACCAAGCTTTATTCTGTTAGAATAAAAGTCTGAGTGAACATTTGCTGATTCCACACTAAGCTCTCGTCAGTTTACCCTGTGATGTTGAAGCTGGCTTTCAACTATATTGCCAGTTGTTAGCTTGCATTTCCTAGAAATTCATTTAACTGGTAACACAGTTTGTTTTCTATTTTAATGATTTCTATCAAGGGATACAGTTATTAGCACATTGCATAACATATTCAGTGCCTTTTCATACTAAGTAATGCACTATCCTGTTGTCTATTGGGAGGCAGTCCGGTCATTACCAATTTTCAAGTATTTCAAAATAGGCGACTTGGGCATTTGTGAAAGAAGACTTTGTACAGATAAAGCAATTCCTAAAAAAATATTAAAAATAAGCAATACCACATTTCTGGGAATTGCCACAATGTATCATGGATTTGTTCTTTCCTTCCAGAGAATTTAGTCACATGGATATACACAGCTGCAAGGAGACTGAGAGGCATTTTCATTCTAGGTGGTCATCATGTACAAGTAATTATTATGGACTTAGTAGCTAGCTCACCTCTAAAATAAGAGCTCTTACTTCATGGTCCTGATGGCTTTCTCAGATCTAAAATTATGTTTTTAAATTAAATCAGAAACAGAAGTTGACATTGTATGTAAATAGACTCTATGGCATTAATTAGTTGCACACTGAATAAATTCCCAACAAATAGGTTTACAGTTTTGCAGGGGAGGGGAGTCAGGGTTTTTTGTTTATTTGTTTTTTCTCACAAATAACTATTGCTTAGTGACTTTAACAAATGACACTGAAGGCTGGAGAGATGCTACAGCAGTTAAGGCATTTGCTGATGCAGCAGAGGACAAGCATATGGTTCCCAGCACCCAAATTAGGCAGCTCATAACTACCTTTACCTTCAGATCCAGATGAACTGACATCTTCTTGTGGCTTTAGTGGACATTGACAAGCACATATGCATAAACACACAGGACACACACACACACACACACACACACGCTCACACGCACACACATGTACATGCACACACATGCACACCACATTAGAATAAAATAAAAAGAAAGAAAAATAGATGCTTATTATCACAGTTTCCATCACTCAGAAACCTAGGCATCAATGTCTTTTGCCTAGAGCAAATCAGAGATATTTTCCTTATTGCTGTGATGGAGTGACTGACAGAAACAACTTAAGCAAAAGAAGGTTTATTTTGGCTCACAGTTTAGAGAGTACAGTTCACCTCACCCTTATGGGAAAATGATACACACTAGTGCAGCTCAGTCCACAGTGGTAGGAGTGGGAGGCAGCTGGTGACATAGTGGTGACAGATCTGGGCTGGAAGTTGACTAGGCAACACCTCTCAAAGGTGAAACTTTAATGACCCATCATTCTACTAGTCATGATTCCCATCCCAAAGTCCCATCACCTCCCAAATCAATGCCATTAAACAGGGATCAAGTGTTCAAGCACATGAAAGTAGGGGATATTGCACATTTACATCTCAACAGAAACTTTCTTCCTTGATGACATAACTGTTTAGTGAATTAATTTCCGTATAGCAATAGAAAATATAAGACTCATGGCAGCTGCCTCCCAAGAGGCAATGAATTTTCCACTTTATCCTCAAATCTTTTAAATGGCTTTGTCACAGTTCATAGAACCCAAGATATTTGTTTTTAACTTAAGGTCAGCTGAGTTAAATCTAAATAAATCAAACTTAATTTAATTTGAAAAACTCTGGTCACTTTTACTATGTATTAAAATGTCATTTAGTCATGGTAGTAATATCTTTGTGTCGATGATCTAAACTAAAGGACATGATTAAGGACACATATACCACAGAGAGAAATGCTAAGGATCAAATAAAAAATGTGTAACAACCTAGACTTTCTATATTACCTAAAATATACAATTTTAGGGGATCAGAGTTAGTTCAGAGGTAATGGAGGAAGGAAGGGAGGAAGGGAGAGAGGGAAGAAGTAAGGGAAGGACTGGAAGAGGAGAAGAAAGAGGAGGAGGGAACGGACAGTGATTAAGTTCATGTTAGAACACTAGACTGTAGATTGCCTACCTAGATCACACCCTCTTAGATATCAGCTTGTAAGTCTTCTTATATATAAAGGATATTTTCATTGTTTGGTAGTAAAAATACAGTTAAGAAATTTAAAATGATAGATAGAGTCTCATAATTAAATTTTGAGTTGTTTAGGAGTCAAGAGAGTGTTATACATCTAAGAAGATACTTTTAAAATTGTGTTGCAATTAGTATGAATGTTGAGTCAGATATAGAACTTTAAACTCATGGAGATGGTTAGATAGTAGAATGTTAAAGTCAGGTACCAAATACATATGGACTGGTCATTGGGAATGTACGTTAAGCCAAATAACCCTCATAACTGTGGCCTAATTACCTCTGTTGTACTGTATTGTATTTATTATTATAAGAGAAAGAGCCATTTGTTGGACTGAAAGGGGAAACTGTAGGGGGAAATAAGATATACCTTAAACTTAAAAGAAAAAAGAAAGGGAAGAGGATGGGGGGTTGAGGGTGGGAGGGTGGGACTGGAGGGGGAATAGGGAGGGGACTGCGATTGAGATGTAACTTGAAGAAATAAAAAATAAAGGAAAAAATTTTAAAAAATAGTAAAAAAAAAGAAAGGCATTTATGAAAGTAGTTGTGTAGAGTTAGAGACAGGAAATAAAAGTTAAAAAAAGAAATTTAAAATGCTGTAAGAATATTAAGGGTTACTACATTTCAAACTTGTTTTCTAAATCTCTAAGATTTAAAGTAATTTGGAGCTAACATAAAATATGTGAGTGGGGTGGTGTTAACCATGCTTTTAAAGCCAGCAGAGATAGGCTGATCACTATAGAGTTAGTTGTCTTCTAAATTCTAGAGTTACAATGAACAGGGTGGTGATGGTTCACACTTTTAATCCCAGCACTTGAGAGACATGCAACTTTAATCCCAATACACTGCAGACAGAAGCATGCTGATCTGAAAGCAAGGCCAGCCTGAATCAGAGCAAGTTCCAAATAGAGAAAAACTTAGATCCACGTGTGGTGGTTCACACCTTTAATCTCAACACTTGGGAGTCACATGCCTTTGATCCCAATACTTGGGAGGCAGAGGAAGGCACACAGGATTTACAATGATTTAAGATTAAAAGTTGCTTGCAAAAGGCAGACTGAAATTCAAAGTGAATATCCTTTGTGATCTCAAAATATATAGATGTAAAGTTATGTTTAGGTCCAAAATTTCAAAAGAATGTCTTTTAATCTCAGTTGAAAGATAATACTTTCTCTATTGCCAAAAAAAAACCCCAAACAAACAAAAACAAAAACAAAAAACAAACAAACACAAAAAAACCCTCAATTTGCTCTAGGAAAGCTATTACCTACCAAAAAAGTAACATCTCAGACTTAGGATTAGGGCAGGGCTCTGTTCTTATCTTTCCAGGAGAGTAAAAGCATCTGACTAAGGAGTTGAGAGACCACTGGACAATTGAAATGCCCCAAGAAACGAGTCCAGACACCAAAGAAAAGACAAGTAGTCCAGATATCCCAGTGTCACAGAATCTGCATCCAGAACAACTTCAAAACAGGAAGCTAAGATGGTCCAACTTCACAGGCTATTCCAGCCAGGATGTCCATAAAGCCTTGAACTTTCCACCCAAAGTTCAGCTTCTGACTACAAACTTCTCAGGACATTTAAATTGCTGAGCACAAAAAAAGACTGGACAACGAATGTTACTGTTAACTTGCTTAACCATTTTTCCATTCTTATTTGTCCCCCAAACTGGTTTCCAACATTTTAAATCACCAGGAAACAATTTTAATAGAGTGACACCCCATTCCCAGAAGGTGGGATGGGTGATTTTTTGGGTGGGTCATTTGATGGATTACAGATGTTTGCTGTCATTTAGGGGCATTGTTTACAAGTTGTTAAATGATCTTGTTAACCAAGGTTTAGAAGTTAGATCCAGGGATTTCTCTCTTTTCCTTTCCTCTATCCTTCTTTCTCTCTTATGTAGGGGGAAAAGATTAAAAAAGAAAAAAAGAGGATATAGACATGAAATAAGAATGATATAGAAAAGGGATAGATTATTGAATCTATTCTTTTATCTTTGTATATTGATACAAAATTAAGGTTGTATTTGGCTACACTGGTGTAGATTTTTGTGTATTGACACAAAATTAAGGTTAACTCTTTTTAAAGTATTGCACCCATGTAATTCTTAAAAATGCAATGTGAAGTTTTGGCTTTTTGATAGCAACTATCACAAACTATGATGGATAATTAAGAAATGCAACTGATAGTCATTCAAACTTATCACTTTGTTAGGTACTAGTTTAGTGTATCACAGATGTTTTCTGAGTTAATCAGATATTCAGTTGCTAAGAGACAAGTAACATTTCCTTATTCAGTTATACTGAGACAGACAGATTGTCTTCAAAACTCTCAAGAGATCTGTAGATTATGGCATTTCAAGATTTTTTTTTCTTAAGAGTTTTTGTTACTGAGACATTTCAGTTCCTGACAGCACCACCCCCATTCTACTTCAGGTAGATGATGAGCATCAAAGAATTTCTTTTTGGAGATGGGTGTATTAGTGGCAAGCTAGCCATTGGGCAAGAAAAAGCCCTTACTTCAAATGCAGACAGAATGCTTTCTAAAAAGGACAAAACTTGGAAGCAGGTAAGCCAACAGCCTAGCTCTGCCAAGAAAGGTTGGGCAAGTCTTTCACAATTCCTGCTTTATAATTAATGTCTGTCAGAGATAGTGGGCCAAAATGCTGAAGATAGATACTCCAACATTGTAGAGAGAAACTGGGCACTGTCCAGGGAGCCAGTTGTCTGTTATTTCTTAGTTTTGAAAGCTGATTGCTCTGCATTTCCTGTTTATTCAGATATATTTATCCTTCTCATGTCTTGATGTGGTTGAAATCTAGATAGTTATAGTCTCCCAGTTAAGTTTTAAGTTGGTTTAGGAATTAAGAGAAGGTTTTATATCTAAGAAGTTGTTTACTTGGCAATACAAGTTAGGACAGAAATTGAGTTAGGTATAGAACTTTAAACTCATCAAGACAGATAGATAATAGGATATTATTATTAGTTGCCAAATACATATGGACTGGACGTTAGGAATGTATATCATACCTTATAGTTTCCATAATTGTTTCCTAATTGCTTTTATTGTTTTGTATTGTATTGTTATAAGAAACAGAGCCTTTTATTGGACTAAAAGGGGCAGATGTTGGGAAAAAAACAAATATAATGAAAAAGTTTTAATGGAAGAAATATGTCAAATAGAACAAATAAATGGATAAAAATGTGCTATTAGAGAAAAACAGCTGTACAACTTTATAAAGCTGAAGAAAATAACTGAATTATAAACTTAGGACAAGAGACTTTTATGGTATATGTATTATATATCAATAAAGTCAGTAAAATATTATCATGGCTGTGTTTCTGTAAGAAACCTTGGTATGTTTTCATTAAAATGAAGGTATTGTCTAAAGTTCTAGGGGTTTCTTTATTGTCCCTAAGGAAGTATAAAAAGAATGCATATAAATTATGCTTCTCTGTAATTATTTATGCCTACTTGGTTTCAAAGCATAAATAGAATGGAATTATGAAATTCCAAAGTCAAAACTAAGTTGTAGTTGTAGTTCAGGATTGGCTATCTGAAAATACAAGGAGAAATATGGGAAATGGAAGCACAATGGGACTTGGCGGTTATGACGTACAGTGGACTTATATCTCCTTAGTGGAAGACGTGTGTCCTGGGACTAGGATGGCTAGTGCTGGCTCTACACAAGGTCACTCCATCATTGAGATAAAATTCTCCCTGGGGAGAAGATTGTGATTTGTAGCATGAGGTATTAGAATATGGTTTCATTCTCAAGTACATATTTATTAGTAAGATTTGAGCAGAAAATATGCTGGAATTTTTACAAAACAGCACAGAGCCAAACCAATGATTAGAATTGCTCTTTGAAGTTTTATAAAGTATTGATTATAAAATATGTTTATGTAACAAGCATGAAACCAAGCTGAGCAAAGTAAACACAGTGTAATCAGGAAACATCTGATTTCAGCTACACAAATAAACACAGGATCCAAATCCAAACTGCAAGGTCAGACTTCCTGACCCAGTATCATGGAAACTTGTGCTTCCAAAACTCATGGCTCTTACTCATTTTCAAAAGATTATATGTTCCTCATGACAAATGCATGTTTGCTTAAACATGATTATCTTGAGAATTAAACATGGTCTGAATCAAGGAAAGTTTGTATGATGGGTTCTGTCTCTGGAAGAAATAAGATGATGTCAGAATAAGAGGAAGCCAGGGAGATTTTACTGTTGTTTACTTCCTTTACTTTTCAGTCCTGAAGTTTAGACCTAAGGTCTTATGCATGCTAGGCTAGTGCCTTACCCTGAGATACTTTGTTGGCACTTTAGTGGTTTATTTGCTTCTTGGTAGTAATAAAACATATTGGTGCTTTTTATCTTTAACTTTGACCATGAGCTCCTTATTCATTCACTGTGTTTGTTAAATTTTTCTTTAATGGAATGAATGGTACATGAAAGCTCGTATCCTATCAGTTCTGGCATTTACCAGTTAGTTTGGTCTTCACTTCACCCCTTTCCTGCTTCTATCTAACTCTAAGCTTCACTTTCCCAGTGTTTGATAAAGAATGGCTTCTAACACTAAGGATAGAAGACAAGCCACTGTGTAGCTTCAGTAGCTCATCTCCTGCATTCTCAATATCTGCCCAGCAGGAGTTAATCTCCAGCACCATCTTCACTAAATCTGTATTGGGCAGATGTATGTCACATACACACACATAAAGGTTTTCTGTCCTCTCCACTACCTGCATAGATATGGAGACAAAACAACCACTGAAGTAAATACTACATGCTTTAGCCTCAGTCACAGTGCTACTTCCTGGCAAATGGGCTGAACTGTTTCCCTCATCCTACACCAGCTCTGAAGAGAGCCACCCTTCTCAGAGAACTCTCTCTCTCTCTCTCTCTCTCTCTCTCTCTCTCTCTCTCTCTCTCTCTCTCTCT
>CAJQZJ010004763.1:12168636-12185478 GCA_907164525.1 Lophiomys imhausi
TCTCTCTCTCTCTCTCTCTCTCTCTCTCTCTCTCTCTCTCTCTCTCTGTGTGTGTGTGTGTGTGTGTGTGTGTGTGTGTGTATGTGTGTGTGTGGTGTGGGTGGGAGTTTGTGTGTGTCTCCAACTAATACCTCTGTGGTTTTTTTTTAATCACTAAGACACATGGAAACACAATGAGTCCAATATTAATATCTAAAACAAAAGCAGGATTTCCCTTGCTTTTAAATTTAGGCTCTCTGTATAGGCCTTAGTCAAAAATCAAGATTCATGCTTTTTAAGATGGGAGATAAAGGCTAATAGATCACCCTTCTTATGTTCTTTGCTCATAATTGTTTGGAAAAGAAATAAGATAGATCATGAGTGATTTCACTACTTTTTATTATTTGGGATTAAAATCATCAAATGCTTTCAAAACTCCATTTGATTCCTGTGTAATAAACCTGCCCATTGTTTCCTTGATTACAAAGCAACACAAATAGCTGACTTCATAGATGACCATAGTATCGTCTCAGTTGAAGATAACTAATGTGTAATTATTGCACTTAAGTATATTCATACTTAAAAGGATCCAGAGAGAGTGATCTTGGATGCTTTCTATTATTGTATAGTTATGTCTCATTTATTAATTAATGAAACTTTACAAAATATTACTCAGTTACTGTAGAGATGATGCAGAAGTCAATAACACTTGGTACTTTTGCATGAGATCCAGATCCACCACCCAGAACCCACATAGCTCCTCATAACTGTTCATAATTCCAATTTCAGAAGATCTGGCACCTTTGTATGACCTCAACAGGCACTGGGCACTCACAGATTACACATACATATATGCAGTCAAAACACTCATACACATAAAATAAATCAGAAAAAATAAATAAAAGAAACTTTATTTCATTGCCTAATGCTTAAAGTGAATAAGGTTTGTTAATCTATCAAAGAGAAGTTGTTTCTTTAACAAGCCAGAAATGTAGTAGTGGTAGATGAAAATGTAAAACATGTAATAGTGGAATTATTGGTCTGAAAACTAAAACATTCTGGATCAGTGACAACAGCACATAAAATTGAATCTAGTGGCCAAAAGGCCACCAAGAACACACATAGCAAAGTGAACACACAGGACAGTAACTACAGGGTTCCCTCAGCGCTATGGTTTCAAAGTTTCTGTCTTCAAAATTTATGTTTAAACACAGCCCCCAATGAATCAGTATTACGACATCAAGCCTTTCAAGGAGTAATTAAGTGGAGAGGGCTCTATGTTCATGGGTGAATTCATTTTTTCTTTGGGAATGTTTCAAAAAACTAGATAGCCCCAGGCCTTCTGGTTTTCACCATGCACTGATGTAACAGAGCAGCAATGTATGTAGCAGATGGTGGCCCTGCCAACCACAGAGCCTGATGGTTCATTGACCTTGGACATATCAACCTTCAGAAGGATGAGAAAGGGGTTTCTAGTAATTCTAAAAATAGCCAGTTTCAGGCATTTTCTTTAAACAACACAAAATATCGAGACAGTCAGTAATAATGAAAGGATCTGAGCATGTGGGAGGTGACAGGGAAGAGAGTGTAAGGAAAAATGGCATTTCTCTATATTGATCACTGACCAGTAGGAATAATACTGTTATGATTGGACAGATACACTCTTCCCTCTTATGTTGCATGCCAGAAGAGTGAGATAAAACCTGTAATCACCTTAGATATTAAGTTCCAAAGCTTCCTGGGTGACATTGTGTGAATAAGTAGCACAATCATCTTGGGGAACATAAGGAATTCAACTGGAACTTTGGATCCATTTGATAATATTTGCATTTTTGGATGACCTGATTTGTAACTAGCTCAAACATTTTATGTTGGTTTTATTTTGCCACGCTTACAGAATGTTCTCCCTTGACCTTTCTGCTTCATGAGTTTGTGCATGTTCAACAACACCCTGACCTCTGTGTGGGTGCAGGCTTGCTCTGAATATCTTTCCTTCATAAAGATAGCAATAGGAGTGAAAATAGGAATGATTATTATTTTTTGCATATTGAAATTAGTTTTTCATCTTAAGGAATAAGAATAAATATGTTGGCTTGAGACATATAATATATTTATTATTATTATTATTTAATTTAACCAAATGTCCAAAAGATTAATCCTGCTGAGAAATAGACATTTCAAGTCCTGTAACCCAAAACAACTATTGCATTGCTAACTTTTTTACTTCATAGACCTGAGAAAAAAAGGAAAGATCACCACTCAGAGAAATAAGGACTGAAAAAGGAGCTTTGGGTGAAACATAAAACACAGCACCTCACTCAGAAACTGTGAATTCAGCAGTGGGATATAGGAATATACCAGAACCTCTACATTTATTTCATGAATCTCTATGTCTTCTACTTACAAGAATATTGAGAAACGGTCAACAGAACAGCCAATTTCCTCACGGGACAACGTGAGTTAGAGGACTTTCTGTATTGGTGTCAGTCCAGAACAAGGTGGTGGCTAAGTGTAGATCACATTTTTATTTAGTTTAACTACTAGCTTCTTCCACTTACAAGCCCATTCATCAGGCTGCTGACAAATTTTTTAAAGCACATTTGTTTTCTGCTTTTGCATCTTTACTAATAAATTAAATTAAAACAATAATTTTAGTTTCTTCTCTTTTAAGACCACTGCTACTCAGGCTCCTTTATTTAAATAGAAAGTTTAACCAGAGTTACATTCAAGCTGACTCAAATCCCTTACAACTAGCTAGGGCATGGGTTTTTGTTTGTTTGTTTTTGCAGATATTTTCGTTAGACATCTAGTGGGTGTATCTGACCTTCTTCTAATCTAAAAATTCATATATCTGAAATACTTATCACTAAACAATAGTAATAAAAGGGGGTTCTGAGATGATTAGTCATTAAAATATAGGTTTCAGAAATCATAATCACTCTCAAAATTATTGCAATGAGTCAACTTTTATTTTCTCATATTGCATTCCACCTCTTTGCATTGAGGAGCAGACAGAATAGCAGCCCAATTGAGGTAACCTACCATACTCAGCTCTCAGAACCTACAAAGTCCAGAAAAGCACAATTCTTACAAGAAAAATGAGCCTCTTGGGTTCTCAAACAATATTAATCTTATCCAAAACAACTCATATTTTTATGTTTGGTACAATTTTTCACTTGAAGATATAAAGTTGATTTTTTTTTCACCAAGAGCACTAAATCCTTAATAAAACTATTGATTTCAAGCCACTCTAAGGAAGAGATTACATCTGATGTCTGCTAGCTTACTAGAGGGCCAAGAACAGAATTGTTCATTGGCAATTATTCAAAATGTTATTTGATTTAACTAGAGGTGGTCTGGGCTCTTTCTCAAACTCTACCTTTGCACTTGCTATCATTAAATTCAGATGACTGCCACATTCTGCCTTGTCTTACTTTAGATGTTTTACTGATCTGAGAGTAATTTTATCTCCTTATTCTAAGTCACTATGATTTATAATTCACAGTGAAAATATTTAAATTAGAATATGTATTTACTCCATACACAGATGTTACCATCTTTATCATTTTCTGTTTAACCAAAAACCTGTTAATTATGAACGTGACCCAACACAAAATTGTAAACATATTTAAAACATAATGAGATGTGGCACATTTTAAAAAAATTTTTACATAAAAAAATTCCATAGTTTATCTGTTGAATGTGAACTTTGTAGGCAACAGCACCCTATTAGAATGTTCAAAAAATTAAACTTGACTGCATGCAAATGTAAAAATGTACTTAGACACCCGATATCTTATAAAAACATTTAAATGTGCTTACTTTATGTGTAAGAGCATTTTGTCTATAGGTTTGTCTATGCACCAAACACATGCCTTCTGCCCATGGAGTCTAAAAGAGGCCTTTGGTTCCTAAGGAACTGGAGATGATTGTGAGATACCATGTGGGTACTCGGGATTGAATACCCGCCGATGTCTTAAGTGCTGGATCATCACCCAGGCACCCAGAATACCATTTTAAAGAATCCTTAAATTAATCATAATTTGCCAGTGAAACCAAGGACAAAGGAGAAGTTAACATTTCTGTTAGGTTGTACAATGGGGTTTAGGATATGAGCTAATTGTGTCAGCAGATTATTGCTTTTATCAATGCAGTATTCATTATCCCTAAGCCGTTGCCCACAAATATATAAAATATTCTCTTTCAGGATTACTTTATAGACATGTCATATTCTTGTCATTAACGAAAGACAGCATTATAACATCATTATTATGGTTTCAAAAATTAGCAGGATTTATCAAAAGATCACAGTTCCTCATAGCATTGCTAGATGTCAAAATGATAGAGGAAGAAGAGACACAAACCACAGTATAGAGTAGAAAAGATTAAATACTGAAATACTTTATTAGGGGAGACAAGATAGAACAAGGATAAAGGATTTGCTTAACACGCACCATAACCTGACTTCACTCTTTGGAACTGACTCTCACAAAGTTAGAAAGCTGATTTCTGAGTACTATGCACATGCTGTGATGTATACATGCTTCCATTCACACAAATAATACTGAAAATAATAATCAAATTAAATACTGTATCAATGAGAAAATACATGATATTAGGAAATCTAGATAAAAACTGAAGAAAGGGTGAGTGAAATATTAAAAATTATTGATCTAGGAAAGGATATGAAAGTTATGGAGTAAGTGGAGATAAGTGAAATTCACAGGTTCAGAGCCCTAATGTTTATTTTTTTGCTGATGCACAAAAAGGATTTAAAGGGCCATTTTATCCTTACCAAGGGTCCCTGTCTTATACTCTTGGCACAACAGTAGTTGGCTTATTATTATTATTATTATTATTATTATTATTATTCAATATTTTTGTTAGTTCTTTTCAGGATTTCTTACAATGTGTTTTAGATATATTTGCTTTTATCCCCCAACTTCTTTTATTCCTTCCAATCCTTCCCTCAAAACTGTAAGATTACTTCCTCTTTCTTCTTTCTATCCACATTGAGTCCAGTTTGTGTTAATCAGCTAATCTTGGGAGTGGGGCCTTTCCAGGTATGTGATCAGCCTCCCAGGGATCCTATCAGTTAGGTTAACTGACTGTGTATATTCCAGCAGCTATAAAGCACCAGTAACTTCCCAGTGTATTTTAGTGATTGGATTGTGGTTCTACCTTCACCTCTCCCTGGGAGGATTTTGTCTGGCTGGAGATTAAGGTTTGCTTATCCTGTCATAACTGCTGTGCCTCTTCCCTCTTGTCTCTGCAAAATCCTGGTGTTTTGATCACCTCTTGCTCTACCAACCTTTCTGATTCCCCTCCTATGAAGATCCCTGAGACTTGGGGAGAAGTGTGGTATGTATGTTTTATGTGGAAATGAGTATACCATAATCTCATATTCTCTGTACATTGACTAGTCAGGGAATACCTGTGTTAATTGCCTTGTACTGCAAGGAGAAGCTTCTCTGATGAGGACTGATCTAGGGGTACAGCAGTAACTCTTTAGGAATTGTTTTAATACTATGTCCATTTAGCAGAGTAATAATATAAACTTCTCCCCTAAGGCCCATAACCTGCCTAGCCATATTTTCTTGGCCCCTTTAATAGTGCCAATCATGGGGGTGGAGAGATGGCTCAGTGGTTAAGAGCACTGGCTGCTCTTCCAGAGGTCCTGAGTTCAATTCCCAGCAACCACATGGTGGCTCACAACCATCCACAATAGTGCCAATTTTTCCCTTTGTCCACACATTCTGCTTGCAAATGTTCATTACAATGTGTCCTTGGTCTGGTATGAGGTCCCAGGTTTCCACTATTCCATCATTACTTGGAACCCCATGGGAACTCTTCTCAGATATGCCACAACTGTCCTATGTCATGGAGATCCTGCAGTCCTGGGTTGTGGAACTGGACCTCTTCTTGCACTCCAGCAGTTCATCCATGGAGTAGATGTTGGGATGGGCCAACTCAAAGCCCTGGTTCTGGGCCTGCAACCCCCACTTGCAATGTCAGTTCTACTATGGAAAGGTACAGGGCCTGCTCTCTCAAGTACTACAGCATGTGAGGGGCAGGGACAACTCTCCTGCTCTTGTTACCCCATCTGGGCCAGATCTCCTCTTTGCCAATGGTGGTGAGGTCAAAAGGGAGGGGGCATCTCTCCCTAGTGAACATCACCACATAGCAGAGAGAAGGCTGGCTGACTCTCCCATACTCACTCTCTCAGGACTGGCTCACCCACAACCCCCACATCCAGGGCCAGGCAAGTTTTTTATATTTTCTTGTTTGTTTCCTGTCCTGGGAGTCCATATGTTGCTTGCCTGGTACTGGTCTTGTAGTCATCTCAGGCTACCCCATGGTGCCAAAGTGGTGTTGGTATCCACTTGCTTTCTTTTTTTTTTTTTTCCAGGAATGTTGGGCTACTATTCATTCAGATGTTCATAGGTCAAAACACTGAATGTAAATATGGCCTCTCTCTCCCACCTACTGATGCACATGTGACATAGCAGTCACATCTGCAATGCCTCTAGGGGCAAGCATTAATCCTCTTTTCAAATGTATATATGCATATATTTTATGAAGCTTCTACAGTAATAAGGTTTCTATATGAGATCATAATATAATTACATCATTTCCCCCCTTTCCTCCCTCTAAATCTCCCCAAATATCCATTCATGCTCTCTTTTAAATTTATAGCCTCTTTGTTCATTAATTGCTACTACATGGTTACATAGATGTATCTGTACATATGTATTTCTAAATATAACCTGTGCAATATGTATAATGTTATGTGTATATATGTTTTCAGGGTTGACCACTTGATATCAGATAATCAAGTGATGTGTGCTTTGTTAATATTTGCCCTGCATGGATGGGAAGGTATCCTGAGACTTGAGCAAAGTAACCACACAGCTCTGAGAGGTTATAGGTTTCAGGTTATATAACACTGAAAGTGTTATAGCTCTGAGGAAAGTATCTTGGGACTTGTGATCCCAGGAACCACACAGCTCTTTTAGGTGGGACAATGTCCCAGTGGAAGGACATCCTGAGGCACAGGACTCCTCACACAACTCTGAGAGGAGGCCTCCTCAACAGAGACATTGCAGGTCATAGGTGAGAGTTTCCTCAAGCCCAGTTGAGCTGTGGAGCCTGACCCTGAGCCCTGCTTCTTCTTTAGCCATTGCAACTCACAGGGGATGGTTTCCCCAACCCCAACTGAGCTGTAGAGCATTAGGGCCTGAGCCCTGCTACTTCTTCTCTTCTCATTTTCTTCCTCTTCTTCATTGCTTCTTAGCTTCTTTTCTCCTTCCAATGAAAGAGTCTCAGAAGGCAGAAAATTTCATAAGAGAGATTTATTGGAGGGCCTGGGATGTGGACAAATCCAGGGTGTGGCTGCCCCTGGTCCTGGGAGAAGACAGCTGAGAATTGAGCGAAGTGCAGGGCTTATATAGGGTTTCTTGGGGTTGGAACTTTCTAGGGCAGGGATTTCCAGGGTGAGGATTGGTGGACTTTCAGGTCCTGAGCTTGGAAAGCTCAGGGATTGGTGGGCTTTCCTGTGCTGGGATTGGTTGCTCTTCTGGCCAGACTTTTCACCTTAAATTAGCATAATCTAGGATGAGTCCTATTGAGGGCCTGGAGATGACCTTTGTGACAGTTAAGGAGACTGAAAATGCTATGACAGAGGTCTGGGGGAGGAGGACACCGGGCTGCTGGAGCAACTCAGGCAGGCAGCTGGCCACTTTTCCCCCCTCAAGGATTTACAAAATTTACAGAGCTGCCAAGATTACAAAGGAAGTCCCGGCAGGGAAGTCTTTCTCTGCAGCATGAATAGCTGACAGAGACTGGAGAGGAGGTGCTGCCTCTGTGGACAGCTCCCTTGACAGCCATAGACTGAGGCAGGAACATATAGTCTCAGTGGACAGCTCTGGAAGCAGAGGGCTGAGGCAGGAAAGATGTCATCACTGTGTATAGTTCCCTAGCCTCCAGCAGGCTGAGGTAGGATAGCTCTCTGACATGAGTGCCAGAAGCTGTCATTTTGACTGCTCCAGCCACACAGGCTGGGAAGGGTAAAGGATGCCCACAGGTCTGGCAGCATGCTTTTGGGGCACTCTGCTCAAGGACTGTACTGACACTTCTGGGGGCAGGGGAAGACGACTTTGATGGTCACTGTTGCAGCCGCTTTGATTGTGGCTGCAGTGGCAGCTGCATTAGGAGTACACTCTTCCCTGGGAAAGACTATCTCACTCCCATTCAACATTCCTTGGTTGCCTGTAAACAGCTTCTTTGTATAGCGATGATGTTCTTGGACATATCCTCATCTACTCAGACATGTCTATTGGTGTCTTCCTTGTTCAGCTAATGTTTAGGTAGTCATGTTGCTGAGACTTGTTGGTTGTAGCTTCTGAAATTCCTGGGAGACACAATTTCACAGCAAATCCCTGGTCCTCTAGCTCTTACAATTTTTTCACTCCTTCTTCTTCAATGTTCCCTGAGCATTGGATGTAAGAGTATTGCAGATGTATTCATTGAGACTTACTTTGCAGCTCAGAATTTTGATTGGTTTTGTTTTCTGGACTGGTCTCTGACTGTTTAAAAAGAAGTTTCCTTGATGGGTATGAAGTATAGACTTATTTATGGGAATAAGAAAAAAATATTGAGGTTGTTATGGATTGTGCTGGATTAGTAAAGTAGAGATTATAAATTCTCCTTTAGGATCCATTACTTCAATAGCACTGAATAGTTGGCTAGGTTTCCAGTACCATATATGGTTTCCCTTTTGTTGAATGGGTCTTAAGTCCAGTGAGAGGGCTGTTGATTGGCTCCTTATTTTGGAACTTTGCATGTGATATTCTGGTACCATGAATGTTAGTCCTCAGGGAGAAGTGTTCAGGTCAGTCCCAGCTCTGGGTCCTCATAAGTCTGTTTTAGAAGTACATGGTGTATTTAGCAAGAGAGGCTTAACTTCCACCTTTTTGGGGCAACCATGAGCAATACCAATAGGCTTTATGTTTTGGGAATGTCTTGGAAAACCCTGACAGAGAAACCAAAAGAGTGCTACTCATGTCTGATATTGGAGTTTTTATTAGGTGGTGTTTGACTCTTGAAGAGAGCATTGTTAGGCTACTTGAGAAAAGTTCTTGTTAATTTGTATGTACATATGTATGTGTACATATATATACATATATGTACATAAATAAATATATATAAGCATACATATATGGGCCACATTATAGTTATAAACTATTATATATATTCATATATTATTCTAGTACTTTTTAAAGATAACAGTTAATAGTATGATTATATATGACATTTTCAGATATCTCTATTGTTATTTTACCCTACTCTCTGTTTCTTCTGCATTTACCTCTTCCTAAAGAGCCTTCCTTCCCCATCTCCCTAATCAGATCACTTATATCATGCTGTTCTCCTCTCTATTGCTCCCAGTGCTCCTACCTTTTTAATGGTCCTGCTCTACTTTCCTGGTTTTTGTAATTACTTCAGAATAGTTACTCACATCTCAAGGTTTGAAGCTAAGAGCTTTGGATGAAAGAGAACTTGCCATATTTGTCTTTCTGATTCTGGGTTATCTCATTCAATATGATCTTCTCTAGTTCTCTTCATTTACCTGTAAAGCTCATGATTTCCTTCTATTTACAATTGAATAGCATACCATGCTGCATATTTACTACTCATTGGTTTAAGGGCATTTAGGTTGCTTTCCTTTCTTAGCTATTGTGCATGGAGCAGGAATGAACAAGTATCTGTTGAATAGGATGTTGACTCCTTTGGGCATATCTCAAGGAGTAGTTTAGCTTGGGTCATATGGTAGATTTATTTTTTTAAAAAAAATAAATTTATTTATTTATTGCTTCAGGTTACATCTCCTTCATAGTGTCATCTTTCCACCCTTCCCAGTCCTGCCCTCCCACACTCTACCCCCTAACTCTTCCATCCCACTTTACTTTTTACCTTATGAGAAATTTCTACATTGGTTTCCTTAGTGGCTACACACATTTGCAATCTCACCAAAACTGAATGAATCTTCCCTCTTCCCCACACCCCTTACAGTATTTGTAGTCATTTTTGTTGTTATTTTTTGCCATTCTGTGTGGGTAAGATGAAATTTCAAAGTTGTTTTGATTTGTATTTTCATAATTTTAAAGATGAATATTTTTATATATTTCTTTGCCTATATGGATTTTTGAAATGGTCTTTAATCATTTAATTTCTACTCGACCTGGCGTACCATATCTCCAACATACATATGGAATGATTTTAGCTCAGGATGGCTAAAAATCACACAGGTCTCTGGATTTATAACTGGATGATTCATAAGTAAAGTGACTTTGTTGTTTTGTTATTAACTTTTTATCAACTTGTGCCCTAGTCTTGTTCAATACATCACTTTCTGTTCTTTGTGTATAAGGTTGGCCTTATATCTTGTGTCAGATTTTTTTTTTGTCTTCAGTATTGAAACTACTTTATCTAAAAGTAACAAAACCAATTCACTAAATAATAATGATATATTTTTCTCATTACTGAATGGTGTAAGATAATTTGTATTTCACAGATAATTTAATATTTGTACACAACACTCATTGGGGTATAGTGACATTCCCATCCCCTCCACAGCTTCAGTGTCTCAGGTTCACTACAAGGCAAGTGATCTAGTGAGCCATCACAACCCATAAATCATGAATTATTCGAGCCTTTGCACAATGAAAATTAACTTCCTACTTGCATCATAATCATCATCATCATCATCATCTGGTCAAGAAACATCTTCATGGGGGATCCAAGATGGTGGCAGCCCATACGGACGCATTTTGAACGTGGGGAAAAGAGCCATAAAAAGCACAGAGTTATTGGACACTGTGCAAAAACCGGAGGGGCTAGACCCTCCGGGAACACCCACAGCTCCCAAGGGACTGTAAAAAGTCCCAGGGTAAGGCTCTCCCCCCATTTCTCCCAGACACAGAAGCCGCTAAATCTGGGACTCGGGAACTCCCAACTGGAGAAGCACCTGGTAAGATCGACTCTAATACAACAGCAGGCAGAATCAGATCCCACACAGGGATCACTCACCAGCCTACTAGTCTCCCCACACCTCAGGTGGACCTTATAGCTATTTAGGAAACTTTGTGGGCTAGTTGAAGTCTTAATAAGGCAGAAACAGGGTGCACGGAGGGAGGTTTGCAGCTGCGTGAGCCACAGCTAAGGAGCCAGGCAGAAGCCTACACAGGGGGGCAGGACTGAAGCCCGCGCACGCAGCTAAGGAGCCAGGCGGAAGCCTGCACAGGGGGCAGGGCAGAGGCACATGCCCGCAGGGAAGGAGCCAGGGGAAGCCCACACAGGGGGGCAGGGCAGAGGTGCCGCACCCGCGGGCAGAGGAGCCAGGCAAGAAGCCGGTGGAGTGAAGTGGCAGAGCTGGGAGCACACAGAGACACACAGAGGCAGAGCTAGCAGCAGAGATGCACAGAGGCTGAGGGATCCAAAACATGGAAGCCAGAAGCCCGGGGACCATAGCTGTATTCTGGAAAACCCAGACATATTAGATATGGAGCCAGGCCCTCTCAGTCTCCGTGGGGACAACCAGAGTCCACAGAATCCGTGCCTGGCAAACAGGTACATACCATCAGAAACACTATAGGCTGATCACTCAGTGTGCAACATAGAGAAGTCTGACTAGGGAGCAGTGAAACAATCCCAGGCCATTCCTCATTACCTGGGAATAGGCTGCACCAGCTCACAGTGCTTCAGGCTATTAGAAACACAGTGACCCTGAGATCCCCCTGTAAGCAACGACATATAGCCAAGCAATTCGACTGCTACACCAAATCATCCCCTGTGGATCCAAGCCCAGAAGACGATGAGAGCAGACAGCTAAACACATCCATATGGCCAAAGGTCCAAGGAAATATGACTCCAACAATGCAGAAATATCCTAGCTCATCCAATTCAAGACCTCACAACAGCAGAAACATGAAAATTCTACATTATGGAAAGTGACAGAGTCCCTTCAAGAATAACTTAAATCTATGAAGGAATTCAAAGAAGCCACAATCTTACAAGTCAAAACAACGAATAACACCATTAAAGAGCTCCAAGCCAAGGTGACTCAGCTTGAACAGGAAAAGGACAGAACAATGAAAGTTTCCAGGCAAAAACAAACAAACTGGAGAAGGAAATGTACAAAATGAACAATACAATTCAAGACATGAAAATAGAAATAGAAACAATAAAGAGAACACAGTCAGCGTTAAAAGAGGAAGTGGAGAAGAAGGGAAGAGAACTGGAACTACGGATGTGAGTATCAAAAATAGGATGCAAGAAATGGAAGACAGGATCTCAGGCATGGAAGATTCGATGGAAGAAATCAGTACAACATCCAAAGAAAATGAGAAGGCTAAAAAATCTCTCACCAACAACATCCAAGAAATCAAGGACTCAATGAAAAGATGGAACCTAAGAATTATAGGCATAGAGGAAAGAGAAGACTCCCAACTCCAAGGTCCAGGAAATATCTTCAACAAAATCATAGAAGAAAACTTCCCAAACCTGAAAAAAAGAGATGCCAGTAAAAATCCAAGAGGCTTACAGAACACCGAACAGATTAGATCAGAAAAGAAACTCCTCTCGCCACATAATAATTGAAAATCCAAATGTACAGAACAAAGAAAGGCTAGAAGGGCCTGGACAGATATCCTACAAGTCCTGAGAGAACATAGGTGCCCAGCCAGACTACTATAACCAGCAAAACTCTCTATCAACATAGATGGAGAAAACAAGATATTCCATGACAAAATCAAATTTAAACAATATCTACCCACAAACCCAGCCCTACAGAAAACTCTAGAAGGAAAATTCCAACCCAGAGAAGAAAACTACACTCAAGAAAACAGAGGGAATAGAAAACTCCAAGCAACTAAACCAAAAGAGGCACAGGACGATCACCTATACCAAACTAATGGGAAATAACAACCTCCGGTCGCTAACATTCATCAACATCAATGGACTCAACTCCCCAATAAAAAGACACAGGTTTAAAGATTGGATCCACAAGCAAGACCCGTCTTTTTGCTGCATACAAGAAACACATCTCACTATCAAAGATAGACACTACCTCAGAGTAAAGGGCTGGGAAAAGGTTTTCCAAGCAAATGGACCCAGGAAGCAAACTGAGGTAGCCATCCTAATATCACACAAAACAGACTTCCAACTGAAGTTAATGAAAAAAGACAGAGAAGGGCATTATATACTCATTAAAGGGAATATTCATCAAGAGGACATCTCAATATTGAACATCTATTCCCCAAATACAAAGGCACCTACATTTGTAAAAGAAACACTTCTAAAACTTAAATCGCACGTCGATCACAACACATTAGTAGTGGGAGACTTCAACACCCCACTCACAACAATGGACAGATCATCAACACTGAAGCCAAACAGAGAAATCTTGAGTCTAACAGAGATCATGAAGCAGATGGACCTAACAGACATCTATAGAACGTTTCACCCAAACACAAAGGAATACACCTTCTTCTCAGCACCTCACAGAACCTTCTCCAAAATCGACCACATAGTCGGACACAAAGATAGCCTCAATAGATACAAGAAAATTGAAATAACCCCTTGTATCTTATCAGACCACCATTCAATAAAGCTGGTCTTCAACAGCAAAATAATCAACAGAAAGCCTACACACACATGGAAATTGAACAACTCCTTACTGGATGACTACTGGGTCAGGGAAGAAATAAAGAAGGAAATGAAAGACTTCTTAAAATCCAATGACAATGAAGGCACAACATACGCAAACCTATGGGATACAATGAAAGCTGTGCTATGAGGAAAGTTCATAGCACTAAGTGCCTTCAAAAAGAAAATTGTGACAGCTCATATTATCAATTAACAGCTAAACTGGGTGAATTGGAAAAAAAAAGAAGCAAACACTCCCAAGAGGAGCAGAAGGCAGGAAATCATCAAACATAGGGCTGAAATCAACAACTTAGAAACAAAAAGAACTATACAAAGAATCAATGAAACCAAGAGTTGATTCTTCGAGAAAATCAACAAAATAGACAGACCTTTAGCCAAATTAACTAAAAGGCAAAGGGAAAGAACCCAAATCAACAAAATCAGAAATGAAAAGGGAGAAATAACAACAGACATTGAGGAGATCCAGAGAATAGTTGGGTCCTACTTAAAAAATCTATATTCCACCAAATTTGAAAACCTAAGTGAAATGGACAATTTCCTCGATAGATTCCACCTACCAAAATTAAATCAAGATCAGATTAACAGATTAAACAACCTAATAACCCCTAAGGAAATAGAAACAGTCATTAAAAATCTCACAGCCGGAGGGCCAAGATGGCGGCGACCTACACTGACGCATTTTGAACGCGGGGGAAAAAGAGCCATAAAAAACACAGAGTTATTGGGCACTGTGCAAAAACCAGAGGGGCTAGAACCTCCCCCCCCGCCCCAGGAACACTCACAGCTCCGAAGGGACTGTTAAAAGTCCCAGGGCAAGGCTCTCCCCATCTCTCACACACACGAAAGCCACTAAACCCGGGATTTGGGAACTCCCATTTGGAGAGGCGCCTGGTAAGATCGATCCCAACTTACAGCAGGCAGAATCAGGGTCCACTTTGCCATAGATCGCTGGCCTAATGGGCTCCCCACACATCAGGTTGAACTTATACCCACTTAAAAAACTTTGCGAGATAGTGGAGGGCTTAGCAAGGAACAAACAGGGGGCTCAGCGGGTGATCCGCAGCCGCTCGTGAAGTGGAGGGCGGGCGGTTCCGAGAGAGCACGGGATGCTGGGAACACAAAGGCGGGCGAGAGGGGCCGAATCCCGCACACTCAGGATAGCGCAGCTGGGGAGGGAGCACGGCTGGCAGGGCCAAATCCCCGCAAACCCACGGCAGGTCATCTGGGGAGAGAGACAGGCATGGGCGGGGCCAGGGATCCCTGCACCCACCGCTGAGCTGCTGGGACGAGAGGTCCACTCAGGCAGCCGGAGGATCCGGGGCTTGGGGTACCCACGGGACCCGTGGCGGCGCAGACAGGAAGGGAATCAGGCACAGAGTCCAGCCCTGTGGCGAGAAGCCTGGAGAGAAACCAGAAATCGGGACCATAGTTGTATCCTGGAAAATCCAGACATATTAGGTGTGGAGCCAGACCCTGTCAGCCTCCGTGACGACAAACAAAGCCCACAGAATCTGTGCCTGGGCAAACAGGCCCATACCATCAGAATTATTACAGGCTGATAACTCAGAGTGCAACATAGGGAAGTCTGAATTGGGAGCAGTGAAACAATCCCATTCCATTACTCACAACCTGGGAATAGGCTGCACCAGCTCAAAGTGCCTCAGGCGATTAAAACCACAGTGACCTTGAAATCCCATGGTAAGCAACGACAGATAGCCAAGTAACTCGTCCCCTGCACCAAATCATCCACTGTGGTTCCAAGCACAGAAAACAGACAGCTAAACGCATCCAATGGCCAAAGGTAAAAAAAAAAAAAAATAGAAATCAAGGAATTATGACTCCAACAAAGCAGAATCATCCTAGCTCATCCAATTCGGATGACCACACACCAACAGAAACACATGAAAACATTGACAATTCTGCATTATGGAAAGTGATAGAGTCCCTGCAAGAAGAACTTAAATCTATGAAGGAATTCAAAGAAGCCACAATTCTACAAATCAAAACAAGGAACAACGCCATTAAAGAGCTACAAGCCAAGGTGACAGAGCTTGAACAGGAAAAGGAAAAAGCAATGAAAGATTTCCATACAAAAACAAGCAAGCTGGAGAAGGAAATGTACAAAACGAACAAAACCATACAAGACATGAAAATAGCAATAGAAACAATAAAGAAAACACAGTCAGAGTTAAAAGAGGAAGTGGAGAACCAAGGGAAGAGAACAGGAACTACGGATGTGAGTATCAACAATAGGATTCAAGAGATGGAAGACAGGATCTCAGGCATGGAAGATTCAGTGGAAGAAATCAGTAAAACATCCAAAGAAAATGAGAAGGCTAAAAAATCACTCACCCACAACATCCAAGAAATCAAGGACTCAATGAAAAGATGGAACCTAAGAATTATAGGTATAGAGGAAAGAGAGGACTACCGACTCCAAGATCCAGGAAATATCTTCAACAAAATCATAGAGGAAAACTTCCTAAACCTGAAAAAAGAGATGCCAATAAAAATCCAAGAGGCTTACAGAACACCAAACAGACTGGACCAGAAAAGAAACTCCTCTCGCCACATAATAATTGAAACTCCAAATATACAGAACAAAGAAAGAATATTAAAAGCTGTAAGAGAAAAAGGTCAAGTCACATAAAATGGCAGACCCATCAGAATTACACCTGACTTCTCCCCAGAAACGTTAAAAGCTGGAAGGGCCTGGTCATATATACTACAAGTCGTGAGAGATCATAGGTGCCCAGCCAGACTACTTTACCCAGTAAAACTCTCTATCAACATAGATGGAGAAAACAAGATATTCCATGACAAAATCAAATTTAAACAATATCTACCCACAAACCCAGCCCTACAGAAAATCCTAGAAGGAAAATCCCAACCCAGAGGAGACAACTCCACCCAAGAAAACAAAGGGAATAGAAAACCCCTCAGCAACTAAACCAAAAGAGGCACAGGACCACCACCTATAACAAACTAATGGGAAATAACAACCCCAGGTCACTAATATCCATCAACATCAATGGACTCAACTCCCCAATAAAAAGACACAGGTTTACAGAGTGGATCCGCAAGCAAGACCCTTCCTTATGCTGTATACAAGAGACACATCTAACTACGAAAGATAGA
>CAJQZJ010004763.1:12200478-12237756 GCA_907164525.1 Lophiomys imhausi
TTGACGTAATATTAAGATTGTATTGAGCTATAAAGGCATTGATCTTTGTATATTGATACAAAATTAAGAGTATATTTGGCCACATTGGAATTGATCTTTGTATATTGATACAAAATTAAAGGTAATGCTTCTTAAAGGTATTGTACCTAATGATACTTAAAAATGAAATGTGAAGCTCTGGCCTCTTGATATCAACTGTCTTAAACCGTTTCGGATAGTTAAGAAATACAAACTTCTAGTCATGCAAGCGTGTCATTTTGTTAGCTACTATGAGAGTCTATCACAGATAATCTCTAAGCTACTCAGAAATCAAGTTGTTAAGAGACAAGCAACATTTGCTTATCTAAATACAAGAGATAAATAGGACATCTTCAAAAACCCCAAGAGATATGCAGAATATGGCATTCAAAGATGTTGTCTTAAATTAAGATTTTTTTTATATCGAGACATGTCAGCTCCTGACAGCACCCCCTATTCTACTCCAAGTAGAAGATGAGCATCGAAGAATCTCCAGTGTGAGATGGTTGAATTAGTGGCAAGCCTATCTCTTGGCATGAAAAACCCCTTGCTTCAACTGTAGACAGACTGCTGTCCAAAAAGGACAAAACTTGGTAGCAGGGAAGTCGACAGCCTAGCTCTGCCAAGACAGGGTAGGTAAGTCCTTCATAATCCCTTCTCTACAATCAATGTCTGTCAGAGAAATGGGACCAAAAGGCTGAAGATTGACACTGTACTGTACGGAGAGAAAACAGGAACTTTCCAGGCAGCCACTGATATGTCATTTTTTAGTATTGGAAGCTGCAGGCCCTGCACTTCCTACATAATCAGATATATTTATCCCTCTCAGGTCTCTGAGGTGGTTGAGAATAGATAGCTAGAGTCTCATAGTTAAATTATGAGTTGTTTAGGAATCAAGAGGGTGTTCTGGACCTAAGAAGATGTTTTTAAAATAGTGATGCAAGTTAGTATGAAAGCTGAGTCAGATGTAGAACTTTAAACTCACGGAGATGGTTAGATGGTAGAATGTTAAAGTCAGGGGCCAAATATGTATGAACTGGACATTGGGAATGTATGCTGGGCCATTTAACTCTCATAAATGTGGCATATTTATTTCTGTTGTTTTGTATAGTATTTACTGTTATAAGAGAAGGAACCATTTGTTGGACTGAAAGGGGGAGCTGTTGGGGGGAAGAGGGTGGAAGGGTGGGACAGGATGGGGGAGTAGGGAAGGGATTGTGGCTGAGATGTAACTTGAAGAAATAAAAAAAAATAAAGTATTAAAAAAAAGAAACATCTTCATGCTTTCCCTCAGGGACACAGTTCCTTCAGCTTCTAAGTCCTCAGGGTGAGCACCAACCAGCTGCATGGATGCCCAGTAAGGTGGCAACTCACTACTCCTCTCAGAAACTGCACCATTTAATTTTTTTCTTAATATGTTTACTAATTCAATTATATGTCAATCACTGCCCACTCCCTCCTCCCCTCCCCGTCCATCCCTCCCACTCGCTACCCTCTCTCCCACCTATCCTACTCCTCTGATGTAGGGGGCCCCCACATATCAATCACCCTCAGTTCATCAGTCACATGAGGGCTAAGAGCTTCCTCTTGCTCTGGGGCCTGACTTGGCAGCTCCACTAGGGCAAAATCTTTCACTAACAGGTAACAAAGTCCATGACTAAGACCGCCCCACCCTTAGTTGTTAAGATATCTGTATAAGGACCAGGTTGCCTACCTTCTTTATTTATATACGGGGCTCTGGGTGAACTCTAAGCTTTTTTCTTATTATTTTTGTTAGTGTTTCAGTTACTGTAAGCCTCTAGAATGTTTGACTGTGTGTCTCAGAATCTGTTTCTATATGCTGCTGGGTAGAATTTCTCGTAAGATAGTTATGCTAGGTTTCTGTTTCTTTGGGTCTGTGGCTTGCAGAATAGTTATCCTGTACTATATGGCTAACATCCAGTTATAAGTGAATACATGCCATGTGTATCTTTCTGGATCTGGGTAAACTCACTCAGGATGAGCTTCTCTAGTTCCATCCATTTAGTTGAAAATTGCACCATTTCCTTGTTTCTGATAACTGAGCAGTATTCCATTGTGTAAATGCACCACAAGTTGTTGGCTTTTTTAAATCCACTCTTCAGTTTCAGGGCATTTGGGTTGTTTCCAGTTTCTAGCTATTACAAATAAATCTGCGATGAACATTTTTGCACTGATGTCCTTATGGTTTGGTGGAGAATCTTTTGGATATATGGCCAGGAGTGGTATGACTGGGTCTTGAGGTAGAGGTATTCTAAGTTTTCTGAGATATCACCAGACTGATTTCCATACTGGTTGTACAAGTTTACATTCCCATCAGCAATGCAGGAGTGTTCCACTTTCTTCACAATCTCGCCAGCATGTGCTATCATTTGAGTTTTTGAGCTTAGCCATTCTTACAGGTATAAGATAGGCTATAAGACCAACAATCAATAAATGACACCTCATGAAACTGAAAAGCTTCTGTAAGTCAAAGAACACTGTTAATAGAAAAAAAACTGGCAGCCTACAGATTGGGAAAAGGTCTTCACCAATCCCACCAATCCCATCTGACAGAGGACTAATATCCAAAACTTACAAAGAACTCAAGAAATAAACACCAAGAAACCAAATAATCCAATCAAAAAAACAGGGTATAGAGCTAAACAGAAAATTCACAAAAGAGGAATTTCTAATGGCCAAAAGACACATGAAGAAATGCTCAATATCTTTAGTCATCAGAGAAATGCAACTCAAAACCACGCTGTATTTTATAGTACCTTGCAAATGCCTGAGTTCATTAATGGTAGTGCATTATCCCTGGGTACATAAGTGCCATGGGTTGAATGTCCTTTCTGAAACTCATGTTGAAATTTAATATCTTTTTTTTTTTATTGCAAGTGTTGAGATGAGGAGTAAAGGATTACTTGGGAACAGATTTAAGCCATTATCACAGGACCGCATTGATTACAAAAGGTCAAATGTACTTTTATGGCATCCTCCTTCCTCTACTCCTTCCTTTTTGCTCACTTTCTTCCTTTACTACCTGCCCTGTATGTGATCATTCTCACTTTTTTTTTCTGTCTCACCAGAGGGCTTCTGTCATATTATGACATAGTCAGAAAGCCCTTGTGAGAGGCAGCCCATCAATCTTGAACTTCCCAATTGCCAACAGTGAGTCAAGTAAATTGATAATATTTATTTTATACGTCTGAAAATTTGACAGTACAATATGACATAGAAAATATCTTATAATCCCAGGAGGAACCAGAAAGTGGTTTTTCCACACCATTCTCAGTTTTTTGAGACTTCCCAGTGGAAAGGAGGGATGAATGTAGCACATTCAATGTATAAGCATTACAGACAACCTCACAGACCAAAAGCAGAATGGTTTCTGGCAGCTAAGTAAGTAAGTAAGTAAGTAAGAGGAAATGTATTTTCCCAAAGGTTTCTATATGCCCTTACTTGTCTCTTAGGAGAATAAATAGCCTTAAGTCAATTCCTGATCAGACACTGAGGTCCAGGAATTACTCTGTGTGACCTCTCTTTCACTAATTCATGTAAAAGGGGGTGAGAGCTTTTCTTGAACTTAGGGGTAGATCAGCTTACCCTGAAGCACATGGAAATTATTTAACAACAGGAAGAAAACATACTGGGTAGAAAAACCCACTGTGCCTTGACAATGCATACCTTTCCTTCTTTTTAGGGCTTTATTCTCCCACACCAACAAGTCATTACCTGGTGGTACATGGTCAGTATTCATGGGATTTTCAGTCAATCACCAAAGTTCCTGTCTATGTGACTATTGTGTCTAAATTTCATTGTGGTTTTATGTTAGATTCTTTAAGTTTTTTTTTTTTTTTTCTGTTGTTACCAGGAAAGTGTCTGGTTGTGTTCTGACAGCGTCTGCATGCCAACCTCTCTCTCTGCTAATTCTGATGTGTGTTCATAGCTACCTGTTTTTGACACCAGTGTAGCCTTTAAATCCAGTACTCATAGACCAAATGAAAGACCAGATGATTTACACATTGTATTCAGCCTTGAATCACTTTCTCTAAATTTAATACAGGCTACAGAAACAAAGACAAAGAAAATGGGAAGAGGAATCGTGGGCTTACTCTGCAATAACAGTGCTGACAGTAACTTTGGGGATCTTATATATGATGGAACAAAAAACATAAAACCTGATCTTAGTGATTTTATGACAGCTTTTTGCAATTCGGTGTGCGTTTGATATTTAATAAATGAGAAAGTAGAAGTCCAAAGAAGCTAAATATATTTCATAATGTATTTATACAATAAGTGGTAGACAATCAGATAAAACAAAACTTCATGCCTATGACAAAGATGAAGAAAGCAGATTGAGGAAATGCAAGCCAGTAAGCAGCATTCTTCCACTGTCTTTGGTTCAGTTCCTGCTTATTGGTTTCTGTCCTGACTTCCTTTCATGATAGACTGTAAGTCCCAAAATGAAATAAACCCTTTCCTTTTCAAATTGCTTTTGGTCATGGTATTTATAACAACAAATGAAAGAAAAATAGGACAAGAAACATGGCAAGGGGAAAAAGATAATAAAAGCTGGGGAAACTTGAAAAGAGTATATCATCTGTATGTTTTGAAGACTGGAAAAAAATCACACAGTAAATGTGTAATCCCAGATACAGAAATAAAACTCAACAATTATCTTGTTTTCTAGCATTCTGAAGGAGAATGCTCATAAGGCAAGAACTCAGTAGAGTGTGGATAATGAATGCCAACCTTGAATAGCAAACACATATTTAATAATGTATTTATCATTTTATCTACGTATGTTAAGTCACCACCTCTGTAACATTGGTACTACTGCAATATGTGCAGAAACCAAAATCACCAGCGGGAAATTTATTGACATTGTAATAGGCTACTACAAAAAGAGTTGCATATTAAAAATACCCTTTTCTTTATCTCTCTGGGTTGACTAGCCACATGAATTGCTTAAGAGAATAGACAGAACAGTTTGTAAATGAAAGACTTAAATCCCAAAGAGATGCTTACCTTCTGCTCTTGCTCTTTTATTGTCTGCAACTTTACTGAAGTAAATCTGGGGAAGTTTTATGAGAATGGGAGAAAATATAGGATATGAAAGGTGACTTCAGATATCGCGAATGAGGTACTGGGCATGTAGGAGAGATATCTTAGAACCTCTAGCCTAGTGAAGACCCTAGCTGTCAGTGCCAGAATGAGCCCAGCCAACAGAGGAGAAAGCAGACACAAACAGTCCTCTGGGCCTTGGCATGATCAAGATTGAAGAATAAGGAGGTATAATGAACACATGGTAATGATCACTTCTGAAAGGGTCTAGTGCATGAGTATAAATATATCTCATCACAATCCAAAAGAATATGCATATCCATCGTCTTCCAAAGTTTCTTTCTGTCCCTTGGTATACTCTCTTCCAGATCCTGCCCCATAATAGCACCATCCAGAGTCAACAACCAAGCTGATTTCTGGTACTATGAATTATTGAAAAAATTTCTGCGGTTTTCTGAGTAAAATTATACAGTGTGTCTGCTTTGGGGTGATAGATTGACTTCTTTATGTGTCTTAGTTATTTTCAATTCTTTCTGTGTCATATTGGTAACTCACTTCATTGCATTACTGAGTATTGCTCTGTCAAATTGATATACCACAGATTGGTTCTGTGTTTACTCATTAATGGACTTGAGTAAGAACAAAGAAGTAGAATTGCAGTGACACAGGAGGAAAATGTGGAAGAGGTTGGAGGCTCTGCTCTGGGGATCTGATCTTCTTTTATTGTTGAGGAAGGCCAGAGACTTCAGATGCCACTGATAAGAACCGAATGAGATACACAATGTATGTTTTCAAGAGACAGTTTGTCAAAGATAGTAAATAAACTGTACTGACCCAGGGTGTGATGCCTGTCTGCACTCTTGCAGGGATCGTTGACATCCTATCCTTCAAGATGATGATGAACTATCCTCTGGGTGTGATGTGATGACACTTGGTGTCTCAAAATCAGAAAGTTGTGAGTGCCTGAAAGATTGGTTATGGCAGAGATTGAAGCTGTAGGAGGCCTCTCAGGTCACATCATACAAACCACATGAGAGGCACAGGACCTGTCTGTCCCTGAGGATGTAGAATCTGTTAACTGCTACCAGAAGAGGGCTCTTTTTCAGCAGTGTGACTGTCCATAAATTCCCCTTACTCCGCTAAGGGATCCATTATCCAGACTGCTGTAACTATTTCTGCTTAATCTCATTGATTCACCAAACTAAGCTTGGGTGGAATGATTTCTTTAGTCTCTCCTTGTTGAATATAACTTTGCTCACATTTGTGCCAGTGGAAGGGGGGAGACAGGCAATAGTTGATGTTTGAAAGTGGAGACTTTGAATGAGATCAATGCCCTCATAAAGAGAGAAAGAGACTGAAGCCCTCTTTTTCATCACCATGTGAGGGTACAGCAGACAAGCAAACCATAAAGTAAGCTATACAACTAGGAACAGAATCAGCAGGCAGGTTGACCTCTGGATACTCACTTTCCAGAACTTTCAGAAATAAACTTCTCTAATATACTTGTCTTTGGTAGTTTGTTAGAGTACTTCTAGCTGTCTACATTGTCTACCAGTAATGTTTTGTGACCTTACATATTTTTACAAATGTATTGTAAAGAATTCTTTGTGTGATATGTGTATGAACTTTTTATTGGGATTTATTATGGATTGTGATTGTCACAACTGTATGGTCTTGTAAGTAATATTTTCAATTTCATTTCCAGATTGCTTAGTATTAGTGTATAGAAAGACGGGAAATTTGTATATATAAACCCTGTCATACAACCTAGCTAAGCTCATTCATGTTTTATATGTCCATATGAATTTTCTCTAGAAACAGAGTTTCTAGAGAAAGAGTTTGTTTCTTTCCCACCTTTAGATCTAGATGCTTTCACACTGTTTTACATAGCTTTCCAATGGATAGATACTGCAGAATGAATTGGGACAGAAAGGACTGTATACTTGATTTCCAAAAGGAAAAAAAAAAAAAACTCACTTGTCATTCACTGAATGACAGGTTAAAGTTGGTATCTTCCTTCTGTTGTTTTGTTTGTTGAAAGATTTGTCGAATGTTTTTCAGCAGCTAGCAGCTTCCTTGGCCTTCTAAGATGAGGGTGTGACTGCTTTTCTGTGAGGCGTGTCATCTTTACACCATATCCCAAGCTCAGACATGAATAAAACTCTATCTTCCACTATTTACTGTCTTCTGGTTTGTTTGGGTGGAGGTGGAGGGCAGTATAAAATTCAATGAGAGATAAGCTGCCAAAGTTCACAAGGAAGACCTAGTCCACCTAAATAATCTTGCATTAATTTAAGTTCCTGAGTTTGTAGCTCAAAAATTCTTTCCATAGTGGACTCTCACATTGATTGACTTTAGTGATGAACTCTAGTGATTATTTAGGGAAGAATAAAATGAACCGCACTTAGTTTTTGAAAATTAAGGAGAGAGGAGATTTCATTGGCCATGGAATGAATGCATGAAAATAATGCCAAGAAAGAAGAACATGGACCCAATATTTCATTGTTCTTTCAGCTTCTGTAAGATACCAACTTTAACCTTCTTGTTTGTCATTTATGCCTTCTTTGGTTTTTGTTTTTCCTACCAATCTGTCTATACTTGTCAGAGCTATTGATCTCACAGCATTCTGTTCCATTGATTTTTCTCTATTTTTTTGTGCTCTATTTTATTGATTTCTCCTTGCTCATTTATTTACTCTACAGCTTAATTTGCATTTAATTTCCTTTCTTTTTCTTTACTTTTAGCTGAGTCACCCATTGAAAGTCTCTCTTTTCTAATACAGACTTTTAGTTCTATTGCTTCTTTGTAAGCAATGATGTATTACTACTGCCCACATACGTTGTGCTTTTATTTTCATTTACATAAAATATGCTATCAAATTTCTATTGCAAGCTTTGCTTTGACCCTCAGAATGTTTAGAAGTCTGTTATTTGGTTTTCAGATGTTTTCTTGACATCCTCCAATTTATTTCTAATTCAACTTAATTTTATTATGACATTTATGTGTTATATAGCAACTTGGTAAGTAATAAAGATTTTATACAGTCTATGAAAATGGTGTGTGTGTGTGTGTACTGTGTCAGCCTTAGTTTTATAAGAAAAAGGGAACTTAACATATAAGTTATGTGTGTGTAATAAGGGAGGTGAACACAGTAGCAGAGAGAATTATGTGAATACTAGGAAAATACTGAAAATGTCAGTTTCCTGCCACAAGTAAGCAGTTGACTTGCAGATAACTTCAAACCACTTCAGAATCCCTGTTTTCTGTCTCTTGTGTGTACATTGCCTGGCTGAAGCGAAACATTGTGTGAGAATTCTCAATTATTAGCCCAATTAGTAAAATGATGAAAAATAATCTAGGAAAATCATTTATAGACCTTCAGGATTTTAGAGAGACAATGGAATAAGATCATTTTAAATCTTCTACTAAATATCATAAAATAAGATAAAAATTCAACATCTCTTTCTTGTCTTGCCAGAAGCTATCTTCTTGAGCCTTCCTAATATAGTGACCACGCTGGGAGAAACCAGATATACCAGCATGACAGATGTCTTAGTCAGGATTCTATTGCTGTGAAAAGACACCATAAGCATAGTAAGTCTTAGAGAAAAAGGCATTTAATTGGGGATTTACAGTTTTAGAGGTTTAGTCAATCATCATCCTGGTGGGGATCATTGTAGCATGCAGGCAAAGTGCTGGAGAAGTTGAGAGTTCTGCATTCACAGGCAGCAGGAAGAGAGACAAAATCATTAGCCCTGGCTTGGTTCCTTGACCCTCAAATCCCATACCCAGTAATATACGCCCTCCAAAAAGGCAACACCTACTCCAACAAGGCCACACCTCCTAATCCCTCCTGAGTACTGCTATTCTCAGATCCATTGTGTTGATTTGAATAAGAATGTCTCCCATAACCTCATATATTTGAATTCTTAGTCATCTGAGAATAACAATACAGTTTATTTATGGTCATGGTGAGTCTCTGAGTAACTCCAGATCAAAATGACACAAACACTAGTACTTTCTGCCAAAGTGCCCCAGCAGAGTCATAGAATATCTCTGAGTTGAGTTCTCTAACTGGTTCATATATGAAAATTGCACATTTTTGGAAAACACACATGGTACTCCACAATTCCCATAATCCACAAAAATAACAATCTGTATACTTATAAAGTACTTCCATACATTTCTTATCATTTGATTTTTTTAGAAATTTTTTATTTTATCAAGAAAAGCATTAAAATCTAGCAAAACTTTAAAAAAAATTTCATATTTTGCTATAACATATCAGAAATATGATATTAACCACATATATCTAAGTTATGCTTTTGTGAATATATTGACTTCAGAAAATTTAACTTATTTCTCAGCTTCCCATTATTAAACCTGAGTTATTTGTCCACCTCTGATAAATTACAATTATCTCTATATTTTTCAAGATTTAAGTGTCGTCAGAATCTAGTTTTCAATGTACTTTTCTCTAGAGATGGTTAGCAGAGCTGATTGCTCTCTAAAGCTAGAGCACAGATAGAGCTTATGGTTGATGAAAACACAAGGGAAGAAAGAACAATCAACAGAAGTTCCTGGCTTAAAAGAACTTTTTATACAGCTGCCATTTCTAGGTGCAAAATCTGTCTTGAGTTTTCAAGCAGAAGACCTTTAACTGACTTTCCTGAGAAATTAATGTCATTATAAGATTAAGAGTTAGGCTAAAAATGCCTTGCTGAGGTTTCTGGTTTGTGTTCGTTTTTGTAAAAATTATAAATGCTATGTTTTAAGATTTTAATAATAAGTGAAAAAATAAAATTTGACTCCTACAGTAAAGGGTCTTAGAAAAGAATTTTAAACTTAAATGATAAAAAAACAAGTGCAATAATAATCTCCAATAATTAGATATTTTAAGAAATACTGCATATGTAAAGCTTTTGCTATTCATAATACTGTCAGATTTTAAGGTACATGAAAGAGTAGCTTTAATAATATAAAGATATCAAATTTTTACATGTATTATTATATGTGACCTTGAAATAATAATGAATAATTACTAGAACATTTTTATTACCATTTTCTAGGCAATTGGGTTAATTTTGTAAGCTATTTTAGGGAATGTTTTTAGCCATGAACCTTGAATCTCTACCTTCAATTTTGTAATAGCAGATAATGACCAATTTAGTGTGTATGTTGTTTTTAGAGATGATGTCAATTCCTGTCATTAAATTTTTCCTACAGACTAGATTTGCTGATTGCATTTGCTTCAGCTGAGGTTGAGATGACCTTCACGCATGCACAATTTCCTCACTTAGCCTCAGTCTTTTTACTGTGTAGCAGCTGTAAAGGTTTGTTTTGAATTTATAACATAAAAAGAGTTATTTTCCCCTCTCAGTTCAACTGATATATAGGGACACTCCAC
The DNA here is from genome assembly GCA_907164525.1 of Lophiomys imhausi. Lineage (NCBI taxonomy): Eukaryota > Metazoa > Chordata > Mammalia > Rodentia > Muridae > Lophiomys > Lophiomys imhausi. The sequence continues at coordinate 12,210,971 of CAJQZJ010004763.1, forward strand.
ATCAGAGGAGCAGGATGGGTGGGAGAAGGAGGAGAGGATGGGAGGGTAGAGACAGGAGGGGTGGAAGAAGGGCACTGTGATGGAGATATAACTTGAATTAATAAACAAACAAACAAAAAAGAATTATTTGCTAAGTGTTTTCAAAAGTCCTTACTGTCAGTCACTATAATACACCACCTATATTGGGGTAAGAAAAAACGAACTTTATGGGGAAATTCTAATAGGACATTCATCTAACATAGTGAAACAAATGTTTTTGTGGATTTTGCTCTGCTTTGTTCTTCTTGGACAGTTTTGTAATGGGAATGGCTGGAATTTTCAAGACCATTACATATACAAACTCACATAAAAACAGGGCACACAATTTCAAGTATTCATGGACGTCCCTTAAAGCATAAAGTTGGCCCATGATTACAGGTAAAGACACCTTTTACTGAAGGAACTTTAAAGTATACTGATAACCTAGCAGACTTACATTCCCAAGTATGTTTGGCTCTCTTATTAACTCTCTCATTAGTATTATTAAATTGTATTGATAGATTGTGTTTATTCTTATAGATGTTGCCATCAGGGTATGCCTTGTCTTAAACTATAGAAAGAATGGGTTTTTTAGACTATGCATTCCCCTAAGAGACTCCATTACAAGCATCTTTTGAGGTCATTTTGAGAATGAAGGATAGCTGCATCTTAGTGGACATGAAAACATCAGCATCTGTCTGATATCACACACAAGCTGATAAATAATTTTCTACCTTAGAAAATATGAAAGTTTCCTACCCTGTAAATTTATCAAAGTAAATCAAGACTAATGGAACCTATGGGTATATTGAAATCATATCAGAAAAATCACATCTGGGAACTTAGCAGAAACATCAACAAAACCCATACTTGGGTTCTAGGACTGAGAGGATACTTGACACTGCAATACCTGACCTTCCCTGACCTGTCATCTGCCTAGCTGGCTTATGTGCCAAGAGACCAACAGTCATAGAATTCTAGCAATCCCAAGGAATTCATCTCAGCTTAGTCCCTGACATTGACCTGTTCTACTCAAATCGCCATCCATCTGTACACCTGTTTGTCCATCTGGACCTCCCTTCCACCCACCTATTAGTTTGCCTAGAGTCAGTCCTACCCTTCATTTCTACATCCTGCTCACACCTCACTTCTACAACTTCACTTTGACTCTGAAGTCTGACTCTATGATAGCAATACCAACAGGAGGTTCATTATCTTATTCCTGCAGATTGTCTCTTTCCCATATTAGTTCTCTGTTGCTATGACAAAACACTACAATCAAAGGCAATTTAAAGAAGAGAGAGTTGTCTTCTGGTTTATGATTCCAGAGGGATGATGGGTCTGTATGGAAGGGTGCAGGCATGGCAGCAAATGGCAGGCGTGGTAGCAGGAGCAGGAAGCTGAGAGCTCACATCATCAAAGGTAAGTAAGAAATAGGAATAAACAGGAATTGGGACAAGAGTATAATTAGCCCAAACCCACCCCCAGTGACTTAATCCTCTAGTAAGACTTTAAACTTGCTCAAACCATCCTACTAAATGGGGATTAAGTGTTGAAAAGTCTGTTTGTTGGAGGATATTTCTCATTCAAACCGGTATACTCTCCCTATCAGTTTCTGCCTCTCAGAGCTCCTTGATACTCCTTGACCTCTACTATCATTTCTTTATAACCATTCTATAATCTACACATTTACACATATGTTTTGATGTTGATGTATGTACTTTGTGATGTGTCATGTGTGACCTAAGAACTAATTGAACAGGCAGATATTGTCTCAATACTCCCAAGACCAAGTTCTCAGCACAAAGGAGGTTTATATGCTCCAGAGGGACAAAGGGTAGGGGATAAGAGACAAATATAGGAGTTAAAGGATGAGGTAGAAGGGGTAAATGAACAAGAGAGATGGGGAAGGGGTATTTGCCTCAGGGGAACAAAGGGTTGCCTCTGGATAGAGAAGAGACAGACAAGGCCCATGGGCAAAAGGGAATTTATAAAGGTAAAAGGGGAAACCACATGTCAGGATGAGGTGTCTATTTTCAATTGGGTATGTTAATTAGATGAGCCAAATTAGTCAAAATTGGAAAAAAAAAAACAAGCTGTATTTGCTGCAGCCAGAACAATGAAGGAAAGCAGGGTAATGCCAACAAAGATAGAATATGTCATGGATTAATTGTTGCTTGCCAGATTCTGACAGAATATAGAAACAAACATGTTTGTCTATGTTTGTGACACAGTGCATCTACAGAAGTGGGAATGCAGTTGGGTACACTATTTGCAGTCTGTTCACGCTCTCTCTAAATATCCTCAAAGAAGGAATTTCTAATTTCAGGAGCAGTATAATGTTGTAAACAACATTAACAATACAACTGTTCCTCTTGGGCATTTGACTATGATTTAGTTTTAGAATTTTCCCGAGACTGATTTCTATTGCATAGATATGGTTTTTCACTTAGTACTTTGAATTTTGCCTCAATGCAGATTCCACCTTACGCTGCCTTTTACTTGCCTTTTCCCATATTTCTCTCATTGCTTCTAATTTGAGTACAGCACTGTAAATAGAAACAGCACCCCAAATCCTTTTTGGGAATGATCTTTTTCATTTATAATTGGGTGATTTTTTTTTTTATTTCTGAGGAAAATAAGATAACTGTTTTAATTTTTCTCACTACATCAGAACAGTAGAAGGATGGCACAGATGACCAGAGTTCACATACCATGCTCACTATTTTCACTTATCCTTAGAAATTTTGGTAACCTCTGAGAGTTTCTATTTCTTAATCTTTAACTGGAGAAGACAACTTTACTAAATTTCTCTTACTCACTATGCATCATCTTATTATTTATATAAAGATACACACTTTCTAATTCTTTTGACAATTTCAAAGGAATTTATTATGTGATGTTATAATATAGACCTCGATGTCCTAAATTATTAATAAACTTGCCAAAGAGTAATAAAGATCAAAATATAGATTAAAATCTAGGCCCAATTCAACTACAACAGTATCTACTACTCTTTCTTTAAGAGATATTGATTTGTAAATATTAAATTTATGAAAATACATCTAGAGTAATATAATATACATTATTAAATTAAAATTAACAAGTAAATCGAAATTAATAAGTAATTTAGCTAATTAATAACCCATAGCTAAGAAAATCAGGCGCTATATTCAGGAATTTCTTCCTCTTAAGGCCATCCTTTTCTCACTAATCTAACCAGGCCCATCCATGTGAAGAGCATAATACTGTGGGAATGTTAATGAAAATTACACTTTTTTCTGATTGGACAGGTAAAGTGCTTTCCTTTCTGTAAAAAATACAAAAAATCAAGAGAATTCCCTGTGAGACTCGGTAGCTGAAAATAAGAAGTCTCCATTGTATTTTGCCCAACAGTCTCTGAGCTCTGCACACCATAAAAGCACTGGAAGAAAGTAGGAGAAACTAATTTCTCTGGGGGAATCCCTTCTGACAGCAGAAATAAAGTATTTTCTCAATGTTGACCCCTTCTTAAGCATCTCACCTGAGAAGTCACAAGGCAAGGCATCACACAGAGGTAGGGCCTCACTAGGGTCCACATGTATATGGGTCACTGATGTACAGTGTGAGTCAGGTAGGTAGGCTGAAGTATGTGTTTTCTTTCACATACACACACACACAGAGAGAGAGAGAGAGAGAGAGAGAGAGACAATAACAGCAACAACAACTATTCATGCTGAGATTAGTTGCATGGGAGTGAACTTACAGGATGTATGACAATATTAAACTCATAGATCATGAACAAATTGAGGAATTTTCAATAAAGAGAAATTATGAGAAGTAATCCAAGTAGCCTAAATCCCCTACTCTCTCTCCCATTTCTTTTCTAGAAATACGCATATGAACCGAAGCATAGGGGAGAGATTTTGTGATGTGGAGTCAATTGATCAAAAGGAAAATAATTAAGAAATCTTCATGCTGGAAGGTGGCAGCATGAAATGAAAGCCTATCTACTCTTGTCAGTGTCTGCCTTACCCCCTTGCCAGAACCTATTACAAGCTGCGTTTTCAAGCAGAAGAGTACTTGGAGTCCAGCCAGGAGGGTGCTTCAGTTGCCCAAGGTTTCTCAGAACAACCTTTTCTGGACCAGAGGCTGTAGATGTCTTGTTCACCTAGGTCCATGTGTCTTGCAGTGCAGTAGATCTAAGGTGGACATGACACGGAGCATTACAGTGCTCTGTGTCTGTTGTTTATTGTATTGTACTGTATTTCTGACAGGTACTTTTGCAGATGTGAGCTTCTCCCATAACCTGGGATTAAGGAGTGTTTGGGAAGGCAGAGTTTGTGCATGCCTAACTAAGTTTAGTGTATATTCTGCCTATAAAACATAAACTTCTAAAAGATAAAGCAGGTATGAGGAGAAACTTTTAAGATCTAAGACTTGAAATGGGGCTTATCAGTTCCTTCAGTCTAAAAATGAGAACATTCACATATATTTTCCCACATACATTACTACCACTATGTTCCCATTTGCAAACTTCCAAGCCTTCCAGAGAGAGGCTAAGCTACAGAAGTTGGGCAAGAAGGAAAGCATTGATCATTGTTTTAATGATTTGAAGAACTAGAAATAATTGTGTGAATAATTTATTTTATCATTGGACAAACTCAAGATAGATGTTCAGCAAAGCAGTTGAACATTGTGGAACAACACAACACAGCATTGTTATCACAATCATTGTGTATATCTAAACCCATTTTCGATTTAAATATTTGTATGATGCTCCTCAGTAAACTATAAGTTCCTTTCTAGATTAATTTAAAATACCTATGGGACAGAGGAATCATGTGACCTGGGTAGTCAATCTGGAGCAAGAGTGAGGTCAAGACATGTTCAAACCCCCAAAATCTCATCTTGAGACTGGCAAGAGAAATGACTGCTCTATCCCTGTTCTGGGCCTGCACACCCAGATGAACATAGCCTTGCAACTCCACCTCTGCTACCCTTGAGGTAGTAGGGTAGTCTGGTGGATAGGTTTCAGGTTAAAACTTCCTATTTCATATAAGGACCTGTCCAGTTAGCATCTGGTATTCTTTTCAATGCAAATAAAGCATTCCCAGCACCTCATCCACAGCCAATGATGGACCCTTACTCTGAAAACCCCTTTCCACTTCCCTAAGGTTTATATAGTTTTTATTCTCCCCCATAAAAGAGGTCTGCTTCATTGAAAACCATCTCAGATAAAGATTTATCTCCCTCACTCACTACTGGCCCAAAATCCTGCTAAGCTACACACTCAGCTAAGCTTTATTCCTTCAAGTCCAGCCCCCATCCACAATAGTGTCTTGACACCATGAAGGCAGAAACAGAACCCTGGCCAGCAATTACCTAGTTGCTTTCCACAACTGAGTCTGTATTGGAAACTACCCATAACACACTTACTTAATTCTAAATTCTAACTGAATCTGAGATCAATATTTGTTATGGGAAACTGCTCATTTTGTGTTATATATTAGAAAAGTAGTGAAACTGACCATAATTCAATGTACTAACTTGTTTAAAACTCACACAAAACATTAGTTTCTCAATCAGGAACTTTCTTTGGCAGGAATATGCTTTTCTGTGCCCTTCAACAACCTAAGGTAACAGGAATAATGTAGTGAAATATTCCTCTCTAGTCCAGACTGACATCAAATGGCCATTCAAAGAATTTATTAATCATTTGATAAGCCAATGTGTGACTGAGACAGAAGATTAAAATCATCAGCATGACATGATATGAAGAGTGGTGAAGAGTAGGATATTATTTTTAGTCATCACTATTAGAAAAACATTAATTAAAAAATATGAATCATTGCTTCAAGTAACTTTAGACTCTGAAATACATGCCGAATATATGTGCTTTGGAACTAGCTTTGGAACTGATAATATAAGAAATAATGGTAAGAAATATCTAAAAGTCTTATTTGTAAATGAATAATTTTAGATGCAATTAGACTGTCCTGGGTAAATATACATTAAAGAAAAGTGACTATTTGTTAACATGCCTACTTGCAATGTTAATTTATGACTACATAGGAAATAGAATAAATAAAATTGTCCCCTGTATTGTCAACCTCGCCACACCGGAGTTTACAGGACCTCATACAGCAGGACCATCCAGCTCCATCTTTCAGACCCCACAATTCCTGGGGTACCTAGGTCTGAAACTTCAGGAATACCCAGGTTAGATCCCTCCTCTTCCCTCCCCCCACAAATCCCCACTCCACCCAGTGCTCTGGGACACTCTCAGGTACCCTAAGCTGAGTCTTTACCCACCAAGCTTCATCTTCCAGACTTGCTCCACTTGGGGTCCCCAGGCCTACAATTTTAGGAACATCAGGGTCTGATCCTTCTCTTCCCTTCCCCCACAAATCTTTGTGCTTCTCTGGGACATTTGTGCACTCTGGGACATTCCCAGACAACCTGAGTTGAGTGCTATGCCCCAAGCACTACAGGTCCAACCTCACTCCATGGGAGGTTATGAGGCCTCATACACCAGGAGCATCCAGCTCCATTCTCCAGACCTCGCTACACTTGGGATACCCAGATCTGCAACATCAGGAACACCCAGGTATGATACAGCAGGAACATCTAGCCCCATCTCCTAGAATGACCCTATCAGGGGTCCCCAGGCCTGCAAATTCAAGAATATCTAGAGGTCACCACGCCTGATATGCCAGGAAAGTCTAGGCCTGCCACAGCAGGAAGCTCCAGCTTAGTTGTGAGAACTACTTCTCTACCAACCTCCACAAGACTGGCTTCACCAGGAATATCGAGGCTGACACCACGCCTGCTATACCAGCACCATCCATACCACCAGCACCAGGAATATTCAGAGTCCTCTTGGACATCTCCAGATGCCCTGAGCTTGGTGTTGTACCTCTGAGTTCTGTTGTTCAGACACTGCTCCACTGACCTACATCACTCTTGTGATACCAGGAACACCCAGGTTCACAGCACAGGAACTTCTAAGCCTGCTAAACAAAGAACAGCCGGGAAGAGCCAGGCTCAAAAATGCCCTTAAATCAAACCCTATAATGATGACAGAAGCCTTAAAGAAGGAAATGAATAAATCTCTTAAAGAAAAAAGGAAAATTCAGTTAAACAGATGAACGAAATGAACAAATCCTTTAAAGAAATAAAGGAAAATACAAACAGGTGAAGGAAATGAAAAATTTCTTTAAAGAATTACAGGAAAACACAATCAAATAGGTAACAGAAATGAATAAATCAGTACAAGATGTGAAAAGGGAAATAGAAGCAATAAGGAAAACACAAACGGGCAAACGTGGAGATAGAAAACCTAGGGAAGAGAACAGGAACTACAGACACAAGCATCACCAACAGATTACAAGAGAAGGAAGAGAGACTCTTAGGCCTAGAAGATACAATTGAAGAAATGGATACATTGGTCAAAGAAAATGTTAAATCTAAAAAGTTCTTGACACAAAACATTAAAGAAATTTGGGACAAACATAATAATAGGAATAATAGGAGTAGAAGAAGCAGAAGGCTCCAAGCTCCAAGGCCCAAAAAATATTTTCAAGAAGATTATAGAAGAAAACTTCACCAACCTAAAGAAAGAGATTCCTATAAACATACAAGAAGCTTACAGAACACCAACTAGATTGGGCCAAAAAAGAAGTTTCTCCCGCCACATAGTAATCAAAACACTGAACATACAGAACAAAGAAAGAGTATTAAAAGCTGCAAGGGGAAAGGTCAAATAACATAGAAAAGCAGACCTTTACCTTTAAAGACAGAATTACACCCAACTTCTCAACAGAGACCCTTAAAGCCAAAAGGGCAGATATCTTGCAGACCTTATGGGAACGTGGATGTAATTACAAACTACTATACCCAGCAAAACTTTTAGTCACCATAGATGAAGAAAACAAGATATTCCACAACAAAACCAAATATAAACAACACCTGTCTACAAACTCAGCCTTACATAAGGTACCATAAGGAAGACTCCAACTCAAGGAGGTTACAACACTAAGGAAAACATGGGAAATAACCCCAACTCTATCATTGGTCAATAATATGTCTCAACATCAATGGAATCAATTCCCCCCAAAAAGGACACAGGCTAAAAGAATGGATTTGACATCAGGATACATCATTCTACTGCATACAAGAAACACACCTCATCACAAAGACAGACATTATCTCAAGGTAAAGGGCTGCAAAAAAGTTTTCCAAGCAAATGGACAAGAAGCAAGCAGGAGTAGCCATTCTTGTGTCCAATAAAATAGACTTTCAAGTAAAACTAATCAAAAGAAATGGAGAAGGACACATCATACTTATTAAAGGAAAAATTAACCAAGATAACAATGTCTCAATTCTGAACATTTATGCCCCAAATGCAAGGGGCATAATTAAAGAAACATTCATAAAAGAAACATTACTAAAGCTTAAAACACACATAAATCCCCACACATTAATAGTAGGAGACTTCAACACATCAATCTCACCAGTGGACAGAAACTAAACAGAAAAATAGTTTATTTTATAGTGAAATAGTGAATAAATAATGAAAATAAGAGACATCATGAATCAAATGAACCTAACAGATATCTACAGAATATTTCATCCAAACACACACACACAGAAAAAAAAAAAAAGTACCTTCTGCCTGATGGTGGTGGTGCATGCCTTTAATCCCAGCACTTGAAAGGCAGCAGCAGGTGGATCTCTTTGAGTTCAAGGCCAGCCTGGTTTACAGAGTGAGTTACAGGACTGCGGAGGCTACACAGAGAAACTCTGTCTCAAAAAACAAAACAAAACAACAACAAAAAAACAAACAAAAAACAAAAACAGAGCAACAACAACAAAAAAAGAATATACCTTCTTCTCTGCACCTCATGGAACCTTTTCCAAAAGTGACCATATACTGGGGCTCAAAGCAAACTTCAGCAAAAGAAAGTTGAAATAACCCCTTGTGTCTTATCTGATAACCATGGAAATTGAACATCTCTCTACTCAATGACCACTGGGTCAGGGAAGAAAGAAAGGAAGAAATTAATGACAATGAATTTCTAGAATTCAATGACAATGAAGACACCACATATCCAAATTTATGGGACATCATGAAAGCAGTGCTGAGAGGAAAGTTCATAGCATTGAGCAGCTTCATAAAGAAATCAGAGAGATTTCATCCTACCAATTTAAAAGCACACCTGAGAGCTCTAGAACAAAAAGAAGCAAACACACGAAAGAGGAGTGGATGGCAACAAATAATCAAATTCAGGGCTGAGTCAATAAACTTGAAACAGAAAAAGTTATTCTCAACTTCATATGTAACAACAAAAAGCCCAGAATAGCTAAATCAATCCTGTACAATGAAAAAACATCTGGAGGTATCACCATCCCAGATTTCAAGCTGTACTACAGAGCAACAGTAATAAAAACAGCATGGTACTGGTATAGAAACAGACCAGTGGATCAATGGAATCGAATTGAAGACCCAAACATGGATCCACACACCTATGGCCAACTAATCTTTGACAAAGAAGCCAAAAACGCACAATGGAAGAAGGACAGCATCTTCAACAAATGGTGCTGGTCCAACTGGATGTCCACTTGCAAAAGATTGAAATTAGACCCATACCTATCACCTTGTACAAAACTTAATTCCAAGTGGATCAAAGACCTTAACATAAGGCCAGCCACACTGAAGATACTAGAAGAAAAAGTAGGAGAAAACCTCGAACTCATTGGCACAGGTGACAACTTCCTGAACAGAACAACAACAGCTCAGGACCTGAGTTCAACAATCAATAAATAGGACCTCATGAAACTGAAAAGCTTCTGTAAGGCAAAGGATACTATCATTCGAACAAAACGGCAACCAACAGACTGGGAGAACATCTTCACCAACCCCACATCTGATAGAGGGCTATTATCTAAAATCTACAAAGAACTCAAGAAACTAAATGCCAAGAAAACAAATAATCCAATCAAAAAATGGGAGATGGAGCTAAATAGAGAATTCACAAAGGAGGAATCCCTAAGGGCTGAGAGACACCTGAAGAAATGTTCAACATCCTTAATCATCAGAGAAATGCATCTCAAGAGGACCCTGAGATTCCACCTAACACCTGTTAGAATGGCGAAGATAAAGAGCTCAAATGATAGCGCATGCTGGCGAGGGTGTGGAGAAAGGGGAACCCTACTCCATTGCTGGTGGGAGTGCAGACTTGTGCAACCACTATGGAGGTCTGTCTGGCAATATCTTAGAAATCTAGGAATAACCTTGCCTCAGGACCCAGCCATACCACATCTGGGTATACACCCAAAGGAGCTCTCATGGAGACATAGGGATGTCTCCTCATCTATGTTCATAGCAGCCTTATTTGTAATAGCTAGAATTTGGAAACAACCCAGATGTCCCTCAACTGAAGAATGGATTAAAAAATTGTGGCACATCTATACAATGGAATATTACTCAGCTATCAGAAACAATGAAATCATGCAATTTGAAACCAAATGGATGGATCTAGAGGAGCTCATCCTGAGTGAGCCAACCCAGTCTCAGAAGGATGCACATGGCATCTATTCACTTATAGTAGGATTTTAACTATATCGTACAGGATATCTGTACTACAACCAACACACCAAAAGGAACAAGGACATAATTTTTTTTTATCTTTTTCTTTTTCCTTCTTTTTTTCTTTTTTCTTTTTCCTTTTCCCTTCTCTTTTTCCTCTCTTTTTTTTTTGATATTCTTTGTTTTTGTGAGTTTGTGTGTTTGTTGGTCTTTTTTTTAGTATTCCCCCAGTAGCAATGAGACACCATTCACTGGCAGTACTGCCTCATAGGCCCCCGGTGAATGAAGAGGCTCTTGGCCCTCATATGACTCATGATCTGTGGTGAGAGACTGTTAGGCAGGGACACTCCACCCCAGAGGAACAAGATGGAAGAGTCAGTGGGTAGAGCATGGGAGGGTGGGGCTGTGAAGCGGGAAAAGAGGACAATAAGTTAAGGATGTAACCTGAAGCAACAAACAAATAAATTTATTAACTAAAAAAAAGGCAGGGGGCAGGGCTGAAACACTGTGAATGGAATAGAGGATACAGCCATTTGGCCTGGTTTTGCAGACCTCCAGGTGTAGAGAAGACGTGGAGCTAAGGTAAAATACAAGAGAATTGTGGTATTGGCCCATGCCTTTGACTTCAGCGGAGAAGGGGGGAGGAGCACCATAGAGTTGCTGGTCTTATGTATTCTGGAGTCATACGGAGTGGGGTAGTGAGGGTGCATACTCTTGGTCCCACCATTCAAGAAGAGTACAGCCTTGGTCCCAGCTCCCAGCACACTGGAGACAGAAACGGGCAGATCCCGGAGCTCAGGGTCAGCCTGATGCAGGGCAAACTCTAAATAGAGAAAGACTTCGATCCAGGAGTGGTGGAACACATCTTTGATCCTTTCAGATGGGAAACACAGGTCCCTGATCCCAATAATTAGAGTTCAGAGACACACACATGGGATTTGGAGGGACCTAGCTTTGGAGGCTACTTACAAAAGGCCTTCTCGATGCAGGCAGATTGTCCTTTGGGATCTCAAAATATATACACTGGAGCTGGTTTAGCTCCAAGTTGACAGAATGATTTCTTCTTTAACCTGGATTGAAAGATAACGCTTTGTATGTTGTCAGAAGGCCAAATTTGCTTCAGGAGAAGTACTACCTAGACCCCTCCACCCCCACCCCCCCAAAAAAAAGAGGGCAATTGTCCTATGTTTGGGATTCGGGCAGGGCTCTGTTCTTATTGTTCCAGGAGAATCGAAGCGTCCATTAGGGGAGCCCGGGGATGGCTGGACAGCGGAATCTTCAGCAGAGATCAGAATCAGGCACCAAGGAGGACGAGTGACCCAGTTAATTCTGCCTGGAAGACTTCCTCAATAGCTGTCTCCATTGGGGGCCTGCAACCACCACAGCAATCCAATGTCACTGGGACCGCTCAGCTCTACACAATTCTCCGGCAGGAACCTCAGAGAAGTCTGCAAGATCAGCTTCTGCCTAAAAACCCCTTAGGTCATCTAAACAGCTTAGAATAGAAGGACTGAACATAAAAGGAGTGTACTAACATTTTTAATCATTTTTCCCATTTGGGTTCGGGCCCCAAACAGGTCTACTATGACCCAAATCAGCAGGAAGTCACTTTAAGAGAGCGACGTCCCATGCCCAGTGGATGGGGAAGGTGTTTCTCCGCCCTTCTTTTAGGTTATTTGAAGGATAACTGAAAACTCTGATATGTAGGGGAAGAGACTACCAGCTGATAAATGGTCCTGTCTTAATGGGTTTTGGAGGTTAGCCCCAGGGAATTTCTACTTTTCCTTTTCTGTATCCTTCTTCCTCTCCTATGTAGGAGTGCATGGGCTTGAGAAAAAGGAGATATAGACATAGCACAGGAAGGTCCAAGAAGAAGGGGCAGATTATTGAATATGCCCTTATACCTTTGTATATTGATACAAAATTAGTAGTTTATTTGGCTAAAGTGGTATTGACCATTGTTTATTGTGCAAAAATAAGCTTGTATTGGATTACATCGGTATTGATCTTTGTATATTGATACAAAATTAAGATTATAGTTGGCCACAATGGTATTGACCCTTGCATATGGATGTAATATTAAGATTATATTGGGCTACATAGGCATTGATCTTGTTATATTGATACATAATTAAGAGTATATTTAACCACAATTGAATAGATCTTTGTATATTGATACAAATTTAAAGGTAACGCTTCCTAATGGTATCATACCTAGAGATACTTAAAAATAAAAGGTGAAGCTCTGACCTCTTGATACCAACCGTCTAAAACGGTCTAGGATAGTTAAAACAAACTCCTAGTCATGCAAACATGTCACTTTGTTAGCTACTATGACAATCTATCACAGATATTCTCTAAACTACCCAGTAATCAAGTTGCTAAGAGACAAGCAACATTTGCTTATCTAAATACAAGAGATGGATAGGGCATCTTTAAAAACCCCAAGAGATCTGCAGAATATGGCATTCAAAGATGTTATCTTAAATCAAGATTTTTTTTTTATATCGAGACATATCAGCGCCTGACAGCACCCCCTATTCTACTCCAAGTAGAAGATAAGCATCGAAGAACCTCCACTGTAAGATGGTTGAATTAGTGGTAAGCCTTTCTCTTGGCATGAAAAAACCCCTTGCACCAACTGCAGACAGACTGCTGTCCAAAAAGGACAAAACTTGGTAGCAGGGAAGTCGACAGCCCAACTCTGCCAAGACAGGGTAGGTAAGTCCTTCATAATCCCTGCTCTACAACAAATGTCTGTCAGAGAAACAGGACCCAAAGGCTGAAGACTGATGCTGGAATGTATGGAGAGAAAATGGGAACTGTCCAGGCAGTCATTGGTATGTTCTTTCTTAGTTTTGGAAGCTGCAGGCCCTGCACTTCCTATATAAGCAAATATATTTATCCCTCTCAGGTCTCTGAGGTGGTTGAAGAATAGACAGCTAGAGTCTCATAGTTAAATTTTGAATTGTTTAGGAATCAAGAGGGTGTTATAGATCTAAGAAGATATTCTTAAAAGTGTGTTGCAAGTTAGTATGAATGTTGAGTCACATATAGACCTTTAAACTCATGGAGTTGGTTAGATAGTAGAATGTTATAGTCAGGGGCCAAATATGTATAAACTGGACATTGGGAAGGTATACTGGGCCATTTAACTCTCATAAATGTGGCATATTTATATCTATTGTTTTGTATAATACTGTTATAAGAGAAGGAACCATCTGTTGGACTGAAAGGGGAAACTTCTGGGGGGAAGAGGGTGGAAGGGTGGGATAGGAAGGGGGAATAGGGAGGTGTTTGTTACTGAGATGTAACTTGAAGAAAAAAAATAAAGTATTTAAAAAAAAGATCCATTTAGTGGGGGAGGAGAGTAGAGGAGGGTTCAGGGGGGGAAAGATTATAATATAACTATGCAGGGTGGATGGAAGGTGTGGACTATACAATTGATCACTTATGAGAATCTCTTCATGGGGCTCGAACTCTAATATCTGAGGCAGTTGCTGAACCTTCAAAGCTGTCCTGTTCCAAAGACTGATGGGAGCCACTTCAGCCAGAAATTCCTGGAAGTCTCTTCTCCCAGCCCTCGCCAACTGTCTTGCAGCCAATAACTGACAAGTAAGGCATTTGACAGCCATACCTCCTGGCTTTGGATGAGACAAAATTGTGATGTTCACAGTCCAGCATCCTCCCAGGCATCAGATTGAGGCTAGCCCAGGGAGACCACAGCTTTGCTTTACCGGTCCCCTGCTCTGGACTGACTGGCTTCCATCTCTCCCCTTCAGATTGTCTTAGGAAGTAATTCTATCTCTCTGACCTTGCTGCTAAAGAACCTAAGAAAGGAGGTTGTGAACTTTGTGTGTTTGTGTATGCTCATTGTGCTGTGATGTATGTTTAGGGGTTAAATACTTCTTCTCAGAGAGGATATTTGTCTATTATGCAGAAAACAGCTTTACAATCTGAATGTTTATTTACAGGATCATGGATGATTAATATGGAAATAACAAGCCCTACATTAAATTTTTCTCTAGAAAGCTAAAAAAAAATAAACTTGAAACAAAAAGGACAATATAAAGAATCAATGAAATCAAGAGCTTTTTCTTTGAGAAAATCAACAAGATGGATAAACCCTTAGCAAAACTAACTAAAAAGCACAGACACAGTATACAAATCAACAAAATCAGAAATGAAAAGGGTAACATAACAACAGACACAGAGAAAATCCATAAAAATCATTAGGTCTTACTTCAAAAGCCTATACTTTCCAAAATTGGAAAATCTAAATGAAAGGGATGATTTTCTTGATAGGTTCCACTTACCCAACTTAAATCAGGAGCAGATAAACAATCAAGGAGTACCATAACCTCTAAGGAAACAGAGCAGTTATCAAAAATCTCCCAACCAAAAAAAAGAAGCCCTGGACCAGATGGTTTTAGCACAGATTTCTATCAGATATTTAAAGAAGAGCTATTTCCAATACACCTCAAACTATTCCATAAAATAGAAACAGAAGGAACTTTGTCAAGCTCATTCTATGAAGGTACAATCACTTTAATACCTAAACCACACAAAGACACAAGAAGGAAAATTTCAGATCAATCTCTCTCATGAACATTGATGCAAAAATAATAAAATGCTGGCAAACTGAATCCAAGAACACATCAAAATATCATCCACTATGATCAAGTAGTCTTCATACCAGGGATGCAGGGATGACTCATAATACAAAAATCCATCAATGTAATCCACCATATAAACAAACTGAAAGAAAAAACCCACATGATCATTTCATTAGATGCTGAAAAAAACCTTTGACAAAATCCAGCACCCATTCATGACAAAAGTCTTGGAGGGATGAGGTGTACAAGGTCCATACCTAAACATAAAAAAGACAATATACAGCAAGCCAATAGCCAATATCAAATTAAACTAGGAAAACTTAAAGCAATTCCACTAAAATCAGGGACATGACAAGTTGGTCCACTCTCCCCATATCTCTTCAATATAGATATCAAGGGGATACAAATTGGAAAAGAAGAAGTCAAATCATCCCTATTCACAGATGATATGATAGTATCCCCCAACACTCCTACCAGAAAACTCCTACAGCTGATAAACACCTTAAGCAAAGTGGCTGGATACAAAATTAATTCAAAACAATCAGTAGTCACTAATCTTGACATGTAAAAAGTTCCTTCCTGAATATCTTAAAACAAAAACATGGAAGAGGGAGTTTAAAAACAAAGTAAAATGAAGCAATTAAAAACTGCTGCTGTTTACTATATTGGAAAGATCTTATATGGCTATTGCTAGTAATTTTAGACTCATTATTTCACCTTCAATATTACATTAGGAAACATTTCATTGAAATATAGCCATTTGTTATGTTTAATTAACTAGAGACTAGTCATTTCTGACACAATGTCAATTTCAAATACCACATTGTTCTATCTGTACAATCTGAAGTTTAGGATGTAACAACAAACAAGTGCATACAAAGCTTTGTGAGTCTTCATATATAACATCGAATTTTAGATTTTTATCATGAAATTAAATATTGAATAGCCAAAAGGCAAAGAGGTTAAGGGAATAAGTGCAAAATTCTACAAACTGGAATATACTTCTAGCACAAGAAAAAAAAAAGCCAACAGTTGCAAGGTGTTTTTATTGTCAAAATTAAAGCATAAATTTTCCTCACTAGTTTATTATGTTGTGGGACTCTCCATTCTTCTTAGGTATATAAATAATCAAATGTTCAACCAATATATTTTAAAGTATTTTTGTTGTTTCTTCAATAACTTTATACATTGAAGTCTGAACACTTTCATCCCCTTCCCTCCATGTCCTCCCAGATCCACACCCCCACTCCTTACCTGTCCAACTTTGTGTCTTCATTTATTTTTTGAATCCACCATGCACCATTAGTGCTTGCCTATATACTTTTTGGTGCATTGGCATGTGCTGGCTGGAATGTGTCAGACCTGGTATGAACCACATTGTGTTACTATCTCAATCTCAAACTTCAACTCTGTTTCATAAATCAGCTAATTCAGAAAATCTTTCCAGTGTCAAAACCAAGTCCTAGTTTGATCTGAATCAAGATCCCGAAAAACATAGGGCAACTGCTTAGGTTACTGAGTATGGCAGTGCTGGACCTGTGTCCCTATACTGTCACCTTGACATCAACAAGAATATCACAAGAAAACAGGAAACTATTACTAACATTAATAAATAGTACACGGATTTATATAATGGCATCCTAGAAATAGTTTAGAGCTAACACTGGACCAATTTCAGTATTTTGTAATAACACTGATCATAATCACTCTGACAAGCATCTTCTTTATACTGCAGTCTTCCAACTGCTTTTGTTTGGCCTTAATTAATTAATTAATTAATTAATTACTAATTTTCCAAAGGCAGACTGTTGGAATGATAACACTATAGAACTAAGACTGAACAAGCAGCAGACAGTGAACAACAGCACTGGTGGTTCATGAATAGAACTTTGAACAGACTGAAGATAAACACAGCTTTCCTTTTTCAGAAATTAAAGAACTATATAAACAAAAATGTCTTACCTGACTTTGCATTTCCCCAAGTTTCAATAAAATAGCCAATGAAAGTGGGGCTGTTAGAAAGACAAACAAACCTGTGAGTAATAGTTGTTCAAATATTTTTCCTCTTTGCCCAACAATTTCAATCCAAAATACATGTTGCAATGCCTAGCTGGTTGACTTGTATGAGGCACTGTGATATTTATTCATACTCTCTCAACTAATTGCTGTGAACTTCCTATCAGCCAATTCTTGGAGTGCAGAGTGAACAAAGTCTCTTTTTCATGTTGTTCAGTCTAGCAGGGATAGAAAAAAGCAGAACAAATCTTAAGAAAACATAATATAATAGGTGGGAATAAATACAGTAAACAACAGCAAAATCAAATTAAAGCAAGCTAAGTATTTAGAAACTGGTATCCATTGAGAGTGTCATTTTATGAGGGCAGTAAGGAAAGCTCTCTGCTCATGACATTTTAGGAGAGGGCCATCAGACATGAGAAAGTGAGCCAGAGGGCTTTGAAAGTAAAATATTATAGGCAGAGGAGAAGAGGAAGTTCAAGTTGCTTGACATGCTGGAGCAGTCATGATGAGGCTAACTGATGAAGACTGGTAAGAAACTGTATGTAAAAAGTCACTCAGAGCAGTGGGGAGTGCTAGAAAGGTCAGTAGAAATTGCCAAGCCTTCACAGGGACATTGGCTTGCATTGTGCAAGAGATGGTTAAGTATTCAAGGCTTGTTTAGGAGAAATAAGTGATCCATCACCCTAACTGTTGTCCTGAGAACAAAATAGAATTGCTCTTGTCAATGAGGAGACTATTGAAACAGTTTGAGCAAGTAGGCAATGGGTTCATGAGGTGAAGGTGGACACGAGGTGTAGGAGCAGCAGAAGAAGAGAGGGAGAACTATGTTGCAGAAGACTTAAAGGTTGAACTAAAATATACCTATGGTTTAAATATAAAGTATGAAGGCTTCATATTTAAGTATGAAGAAAATATAAAGGATAGGGCTGAGAATTTTTATCACCCTCAAACTGGGTGAATAAGGTAGCATTTTAGTAAGATAAAAGGATTAGGATTTCAAGGTTAAGCTGATCATCAAGTGATTCTGTTTCCAACTTAAAGTGTCTTCTAAGAATACAAAAAGAAATGGTGGGACGGGGATAGAAAGCAAACCATAGTAGAAGCACTGGAAAGATTACACAGTATATGGGACAGAAAGAAAAAAAGAAAGAAAGCAAAGAATTTAAAAACAATACAATTAAATCACTTAATTACATTAAATATATTACTAACCAAGGGATTGCTTTAAGTTCAAAGTACCTTCAAAATATTTGGATACAAATTTAACTTTTATGAAAAGAGTTATAAGGCTTATACTACAAGCCTGTATTCCAAAATTGTGAAAACTTACCTCCATAAATTATGGAGGTAAGAATTTATGCTTGCATTGGAATTATTACTTCGTTAGCTCTTATGGTTCCTTGTAAATTAAACATACTTAAATGAATACACTGCTTTGTCAGTTAATAGTTCAGAAAGCAAATTAAATCATCATGTCAAAAATTTTCTCCTAGTTTAGCCACTCAAAGGATTTTACCTGAGAGTTTCCAGGGAGTCAAAAAGCCCTCTCTGAAAAATCCAACTGAGAGCAATTAAAGAAAATATTTTCCTTATAAACTTGAAAGAATCTAGTGTTAAAGCTACCATAAAACCCTGCCCAATGTTGTAATGAGTAATACTTATAGAAAAGGCAGACCAATTTTTCCTGAAGAGAAACACTGTAAAATAATTGCCTGGTTATACCTAAGATTATTTTGCTAATGAACAGGAAAAAAAGTAAGAGAAATACCTAGTCGCTGGACCGCTATACATCTAATCAAGTAGTCAGAATGGGCCATAAATATAATCCCCTTTAATGGAGGTTTATTTGGAGATAGAATTATAAACTGTATTTAATAAAATAAGAACAAAGTTTAAAAACATCTTTAGTCAGTACAACAAACACTTTGAGTTAGTTGGTAAAGTTATAAGCAAGTCTTGTTCCCATAGTAACAGCTAAAATCAATACAGAAAAAAAGATTAATTTCTGAGCTTTGAATTTCTCCCCAGATAGTCTATTGCAACCTTCAATACTTATATAACTGTAGATATATATGTGAGAAATCTTCGAGGGTCTCTTCTTTTCACAGTCGCATATGTAATATTCACTTTCAAGCTGCCATAATTTGACTTCAGGAAAAGTCTGAGAGGAGGGTAGCACTAACTAGAAACAAATCTGTACTCAGAGGCAAAATGTGCAACCCATCTTCTGCTTACAGAAGCAAGCATCTGAACTCGTTTCCTCAATGGCTGATCTTAGGGCTCACCTTACATCAGTGCCATCATGTGCCACTATGTCATAGGGACCTACTGATCAGATGGACATTAAATGTACATTAGTTGGAATAGCCCTATGGAAGTTCAATTTCCAAGGCAAGAATAGACACATAGTTAATACCTACTGGACTTGTATACTTTATAAATTCTTTTGAAATCTATAAAATATTTTTGGAAAAAAGTTTCAAAATTTATAATATGAGAATCATTTGTAATTTCCCAGTCATGCCTTATCAATGTCTAATATAAACAGAGTTAGACATTTTCAACTGGATGAAGAATTCTGGACCATTTCTTACATTATTACATTACCTATTTTCAAGGCAATTTTGCAACAGTCTTAATTCACTTTCTGATCTCTTGTCTGAGTGGCATCACCAAACCCCAAGTAGTTGGTGTTCCTGTAAGAGGCAAGCAAGCACTCCGAACTGAAGGGGGCATCAGAAGTGTAGACAGTCAAGGAACAAAAGCAAAATCTTTAAAAAGTCTAAAAAATGGATTATGATCATGCCATGAGGGTGAACTGGGCCTAAGGTTTATACAATAAGCATGAAAATACTCAGATGTGGAGTATACTAGCATTTCTGAGAAAGCAACCAGTGCTTCTACGCTAGAAGCATTCCTCTTGGCCCAGAAGCCCTAACCTTGTGCCCAGACATGTGTCACCTGATTTTCAGTTAAGGAAAAATTTTCTATGCCCACTTCTCTCATTTCCCTGTATCCCCTGCATTTACATTCATTGCCTTCTCAAAAATCATTACCATTATCTTTCAGGGGAATAGCAAGGCTAATTATCTTTGGTTATATTTATATAGCTATGTTATCTGTAGGAAGAGTAGAAGTGAAATTGATATGGGTTTTATAGCAATTTCTGTCTATACAACAAACAATGGCTTGATCCAATTCCTTTAATGAAATCATGATTTTGTGCTTACTTCTCAAGTCAAATATAATTTAAATATGAATAGCTATAGCATATTTTTATCATTAATCTTTTATATACCTTGCTAAGACAAAAACAAATAATAGACAAAAAGAAAACATTGTGGGATATAAAGATAGGCAAAGAACATTATTGTTTGAATATATACTATTTGCCAGGTAGTGCCAAAGGTTTTGCATCCTGACCACAGTCCACCAGCCCTCTTCTCCTCCCACTCCCACCATCACACCCCCTTCCCACAAGGAGGCCCCTACATGAGTACCAATCTGCCTTGGCACATCAAGTCACAACAGGACTAGACACATCCTCTTCCACTGAAGCCAGATAAGGCAGCCCAATTAGGGAACAGAATGCAAAGGCAGACAACAGAGACTGAGACAGCCCTCTCTTCAATTGTTAGGGGACCCACATGAAGATCAAGCTACACATCTGCAACATAAGGATAGGGGGCTTAGGTCCAGCCCATGCATACTCTTGGGTTGGTATTTAGTCCCTGTGAGCCCCCATTGGCCCAGATTAGTTGACTCTGTAGATCTTCTTGTGGTGTCCTTGACCTCTCCAACTTCTTCAATCCTTCCCCCTACTCATTCACAAGAGTAGGGAATCCTTAAAAATCAACCTCTGGCTAGTAATAGAACTGCTATTTGAATAAAGGTCAGATTCCAAAACCATTATGTTCAACTTCCATATCAAATGGTTTTCAATAAAGTTAAGATCTTTGACTATTAGGGAAACCTACTAAGTTAGAAAAAAATAAAGCATTCAGAAGATATAATGCTTTTGAACCAGTTGAATCTTTAGTTCCTACTTTGTTTTATTTATTTATTTGTTTGCTTGTTTGTTTGTTTTAATGTTTATTTATTACTTCTGGTTACATCTCCATCAAAGTGCCCTCTTTCTACCCCTCCCAGTCCCATCCTCCCACCCTCTACCCCCTATCCCTTCAATTACACTCTTCTGGAGTGGAGTGTCCCTACATATCAGTCCCCTGCCCCAGTTAAGTGAATAGATGCCATGTGCATCCTTCTGTGTCTGGGTTAGCTCACTCAAGATGAGCTTCTCTAGTTCCATCCATTTGACTGCAAATTGCATGATTTCATTGTTTCTGATGGCTAAGTAGTATTCCATTGCGTAAATATACCACAGTTTTTTAATCCATTCCTCGGTTGGAAAACATCTGGGTTGTTTTTATTTATTTATTTTTATTTAGTATGGATGTGTCTTAGTTCAGGTTTCTATTGCTGTGAAGTGACACCATGACCATGGAAACTCTTATAAAGAGGAACATTTAATTGAAGCTGGCTTAGAGTTTCAGAAGTTTAGTCCATTATCAGCATGACAGGAAGTATGGCAGTATGCAGGCAGGCATGATGCTGGAGAAAGAGCTGAGAGTTCTACATCTGGATCTACAGACAATAGGAGACTGAGTCACACTGGACATATCTTAAGAGCATATAAGACCTTTAAGCCAACTTCCACAGTGAGACACTTCCTCCAACAATGCCACACCTTCTAATAGTACCAGTCCCTATGATTAAGCATTCAACAACATGAGTCTATAGGGACCATTCCTATTCAAACCACCCCAGTATGTATGCATTTGCTTATTTGACAGAGGTTCCTGAAGCTCAGGCTATTACAAAACACTATATAGCCCAGGCTGATCTTAACTTTCTGATCTTCTTTCTTCCATCTTCTGAGCCCTAGAACACCAGGTGTGTGCCGCCACACCCAATGCTAGCTTCTACTTTGAAAAGGATGCTTTTTGTTAATTGTTTTATTTAACTAAATATTAAAGAACTCTCCAATTATAATAATAATAAAGATTTATTTCTTATTTAACCTTGTGTTTTCTTTGAAAAATAGTCAATCTTATTCAACGTTTATTCCTGGATTTGTTTAGTTTTTCATCGCAGATTAAAAAGTGTTATTACCTCTAATTCTCCAAAGGCCACATCTGATGCTATATCTGTGATAGTTCAAAGTTTTGCTTTTCGACCAGGTAATTATGCAAGAAATGCCTGGTTTTCAGATTGGTTTTGTTCCAGAAGGTTTAGCTGTCAGTTGGAAGCTTGGAACATTCCCAACCTTGCAAATGAGCATGCAAATAAGAGCTTAATTCCCACACCAGTTATAAAAGCTCTGAGAACCCATCAGAAAACTGAATTACAGTATTGTATTGCTGGCCTGAGTTTCAAATCACCACAACATATCATTAGTGATTCAAAGCAGTCAAGGAGAGGGACAGATGCAATTAAGAGCAGATATAAGGTAGTACTTTTCTGTCCACAGTTAGAAATAATACATTAAATAACCTTCAAGGATATTTGATGTAAAGTAAGATGCTGGATTCTCTGCTTTTGTTATAAAACTGCTCAGTAGCTGCTGCAGCTGCTGACTCCATGAGTGTTAACACCTGCTTCCTCCACAGTCGCCATGCAGAGATGGATCTGAGAGGAGCACTGTATGTAAACAGAAAGACAATAGGCAGGGTCATGGTCAACAGTGTGGAAGACATTCTCTACTCAACAGGTCCCTTGTTTTGAAAAGAACTCCACAGTGGAGGGTACATGGCCCAGAAAAGCTGCAACCAATGGGGAAGGGGTAGTTCTACTGATCTCTTTGTTGAAAGCTTCTTGCTATGAGAAGCTGGACTGGAACTCACAATAACTTTAGCTTCCTGAATGCTATAATTATAGGCATGTAATTATGTGACATGGCATCCAGGTAGAAGATGAAACTCATGTACCTTTGATTAGCACATATATTTGAATTAAAGCAAGGAAGGAATTAAGCCTGATTAATATCTATACTCCACTGAACCTGGGTTACCCAGGTTCTATTTTGGTCTCTATTTCTTTTCTAAATATATAGTCTTTGAGATGTGGGGGAAGTTAGGGATGTCACATTGTTGCTGCAGATTAAATGATACAGACAAGTAGGCCTTTGTTCAAGACCTTAGTTGAACCCACAGTTTGAAGCGTATTGGAGGATGAGGCTACTTGACAAGGAATACAGGTGTCTGTGGATGAAGATGGTATGTCTGTTTGAAGTAACTCTAATTCACCATATCATATTCTATTCTGAAGAGATTTATTTTTATTAAGAAGTCTTGAAAAATATTTTGCTTGCTTCCTGGCCAGCAGAATTCTACTTAAGAACATCTCCATCCTTAGTTGACATGATTGACATGTAACCCACATGAGAGTCAGGTTCCTGCTACAAATTTGCCTGGGGTAGGTTCCTAAAGCTCCCCTTATTTGTCACCCCATAATCCATCTGCAGGGATCATTCTCCTGAATTACAGAGAAGAAAGATACTTACATGTTCTGTACCACACCACACAGCTCATCTGCAGGAATCATCAACCAAATGTCATATATTACCTGCATGGTCTTGAAGGTGAGTTCCATGTGGCATTTGTTAGAGGGAGCCCTATTTATCTACTTGTGACTTTGAATTCATGGTACTTAGATTAGCTATAATTAAGGAGGCACAAGAAAGCTAAATTTTGTCCATGTTCATAAGATCTTCCACACATTGTTTTCATTCACAGTGTATCCCCATTCCTATTGTGTGATGGTAATACTTTCTGATATCTTGATATCTAAGGCACGCTTTGGCTTCTCCAATGTTGCTCTGTCAAATTCCATTCCAAGAGGTATCACAGGGAGTACTTGGTGATGTCTCAGCAGTCCTTAGCTACAGTTGACTGGAGAGAATTTTGCTAACCAACCAGGCTGAAGATGTGATCCTCCATTGTTCTGGGAGGGTATATATATATTGGATTCTTGACCCTTGGTTTCATACTACTTGGAAGCTTCAGTATGGAGAAGGTCATCACAAATAATCACAGGAGCCTAGTACATAGAAGGACCCATGGAGCACAATTGCCAAGAAAGAAAGGAAAGCAAGACTTTGTGTCAACCCAGATCAGCTGATGAGAGCAAGCTTGTTTCTAGAAGCTGTGGAAAGATGAACAGACACAAGCTGAGTACTCTGTCTGCTTTCTGCAATGATTTTCCCTCCTCCTGGCCTCCTTATTCTTCATATCATAAGCTCCCCACTGTGAAACCTACACTTCATCTCATAAATTCCTACTTCATGTGCATATTGAATACTCTCCCCAGACCCTAAACTTATAGCCTTGTTGAATGTCCTTGCCAGTATTAAAGACCACCAAGAAAGGAAAGAGACCCTTAGAAAAGAGTACAGTGGGGAGAGCCTCTGAGAAATCTCCCATCCCATTTTTTTTTCTTAATGAAGAAAGGCAGGGAAACAGTATTGTTCCATTGATCGCCAGCAGCTGAATGAGGAGGTGAATATGAATGAGTCCTACCTGGAACAAAGAAGTTTAGAAAGCTCCAGCTTCTCCACCAACAACTGAGCAGTCCCTAGCTCAGAGCAGCCAAAGAATCAAAACTGTACTGAGACCTGGCAGTGTAGTCATGTTCTTTCACATGGACACTGAATTTTTTTTTTTATTACCACAGAGCATTTTAGGCTAACTACAGTAAAGTAAACTGAATGTGTATGGAGGTGTTTTATTAGGCCTAGAAAAGGTAGCTAAAAGAGGAAACAGCACTGGATGTGGTCACAACAACAAACTACTTTTCATTTTACTTAGCCAGATGTTAGCATATGCCATCAGCTGACATGAAAAGAATGATTTACATTTTAATGTACTCCTTGGTTGTGTAGGGAAAAAGGCAAGAATATGATAAAATATTATAATTCAGTAGCATAACTCAAATGTACTTCCTGAGGTGATGGACATATCTATACTGTTCAATACAGTGACTACAAGACATTCATGCCTATCAGCACCTGAAATATGGCCAACCACATGAAGAATAGAATTTCAATTTTATTTCATTATAATTGACTACATATATATTTAAATCACCACATACAACTAGTGCCTACTGTATGGTCTAGCTGTAGACAAAACCCAGCAAGCAACAGTCTGCTTTGAAATTTAGTTCAAATGGTTCTTATTCAGAAATATGAAGGTTTCTCATTAATTTCCTGCTCTTACTTTATGCTCTTACTCCCAGCAGCAAGCAAATCACCATTGTAGTAAGGTAACTTCAAAATAGTCCTTCAATCTATTCTAGCTAATGACTAATCATACCCAAGCTGTATTTCTCTAATGGATTGTAAAGCTACTAGAGAGAAATAATATCATCCTAACATGTATCTCTACTTAAATATTTATTGCTAGAATTTTCTTGGAAAGAGAATGACATATTCATTTATACAGATAAGGATAATTTAAACCAGACAAGTAAGTGTATAGATTACTAGAACAGAAAAGTGGTTTGCAGCATATGCCACAATTTTGTCCTTCTGAAGCTCTGTGCTCTTTGTGTCTAGATATCTCTATGTGTATCTGTATTTCTCTCAGTATGCCTGTGTGTGTAAAAAAATATAGTTAATTAAACTATTTAACCAGTATTTAGATTATTGTCGATTGATTTGGAACAATTAATCTTTAAGCAGACATTATAAATGAGTACACTACACAGACACCACGTGGATTTTAACAAGCCATGAGTTGTGCAATCTTAGCCCATCTAAGCTAGCTCATAATTCTATTACTCAAATATGAACCCATATATACATACGTCCTCTTGGACTGCCATTTTCCATGATATGCTGATGTTCCTGACCAAGTGGAATGAGGTTCTTTTTCTAACCCATGCCGTGTGTCTTCCTTCCTGCTGCTCGTGGCTGGACTGCCTTCTTCCTGCTGCTGGCTGGAATGCTTGAATCCTCTGTCTAAAGTGCAGGCTTTCTGCTGTAATCCCAGGAAGTCCTACCTTTCTCTGTCTTTGCCCAATCTCAGGCCTCAACATTTTATTTAACCAATCAGAGTCAATGTAAGTAACAGACAGCAAACAGGACCAATTAACATTTAGAATGCTTAACACTACCCCAACATGTGTGTCTTTGTATCCACACATATTTCTATTTTGTCTGTGTATGTAAATGTATCTGTGTGTTTCTATGTGTGTCTTTGTATCTCTGAGTATGTCTGTGCATGTGTGTCCATGTCTCTCTGTCTGGTAGTATTTCTATGTGTGTCTATGTTTGTATATGTAAGCCTGTGTGCCTAAAACCTATGTGCCTCTGTGTTTGTGTGTATGTGTGGTTGCGTCTGTGTGTCTTTGTATGTGTATCTCTTATGTATGTATGTGTGTGTTTATGCTTATCTGTCTCTGTGTGTGACTTGCATATTTATGATTGATTATGTGCTTTTGTGTGTGTGGGTCTCTCTCTCCTCTCTCTCTCTCTCTCTCTCTCTCTCTCTCTCTCTCTCTCT